>NC_061156.1:22970108-23075108 GCF_022113875.1 Hydra vulgaris | reverse complement strand
TAATTTTAACTTTTATTCATTAAGATTTCAAACTTAAATAAATAAAAAAGAGATAAAACATGAACAACATATTATCAATAAAAAGCTATTAAAATCAAGAATTTATTTACTCAAATTAAAAGAAAATAGACCTGAGATTTTAAATTTTAAAAGACATCATTAAAGAGTTTGAAATATAATTAAATTAAAACTTCTATTATGGATGTAACTCTTTATTAATTTTTATGCAATATTTCAAGGGATTATTGATACGCTCGTTGTCAAGTATATAAATATATATAAAAAAAACCGTTAAATTCAAAACAAAAACAAAAACAAATTAATGCGATAGTTTCTTTTCATTTAAATATCGAAACATAGGTTTCCAAAAGGAAGTTGTGACGTAACCTCCGTCGTCCTGATTTAGACCGCCGTCTGAAGGTGAGCATTCGTGGCGCTGTATTTCAAGCGCTTCCCTCACTTTTCTGTTAAAATTATTATTCTCTACTTTTAAGGTATTTTTATTGTTCCGTGTAAAATTGCCATGACAATTTTTTGAATGCTCCGCTATGGCTGAGTAATCCCAATTTCCTTCGTATGTATTTTTTTGATGTTGGTAAATGCGAGATGAGATTTTTAATTTTGTTTCACCGATATAACATTTCTTGCAGGAGCATTCAAGTTTGTACACACCTGGGTAAGAATTTATAGGAAGAGGAGGTTTATTTTTTGTGGTAAGTATATGTTGTAAATTTTTTGGAGATTTAAAAACTGGTGTATAACCTGCTTTTTTGAAAGCTTTTTTTAACTTCGGGCTAATTCCTGGAATTCACGGTAAAGATACAATATTTTTTGATGCAATTGATAAATGTTGAGTTTCAATATTTTGTTTTTTATTATATAAATTTTCTTTAGTGGTTTTTATAATATGTTCCAAGTTTGTTTTTTTATAACCATTTTCTACAAAAACATCAACTAGAAATAATAACTCTTGTTCAATATTATTATCAGAGCATAAATATGCCCTTTGAACAAAACCTTTGAAAATTCCGTTTATAATTTTTGGATCATGGCTTAAGTTAGGTTTGATTTGGACATTAGTTAAGGCATCTTTACAGGTAAACTTTAAAATCGTACGTACCAGTTTTATTGTTAGTAATAGTAGCATCAAGAAAGTTTAGCGTTTTATTTTCATTTTCGATTTCCACGGTGTACTGAATATTTTTATGTTGGTTATTAAGTAGTATTAAAAATTTTTTCGCATCTTCAGTAGAGTTTTTAACAGTAACAAATTGTTGAGAGTTTTTAAATGTGTATTGTTCTTATTGAGGATGGGTTGTATTATATCAGTTAAAAATTTAGAAATTTTGTATGTAGCCGTTCCAATAGTGCTTACGATAACTCGCATCGGGTAGTTTTTTTCAGGTTTGTGGGCTTTTATGACTCCATACAAACGAGGTGGTATAGCATCACTCGGGTAAAGATCTTTATATTCTTTAACCGTAAATCAACCTGCTTTATTTAGTTTTCTGAGTGTGTTTTGAACTTTACGAATGATTTGTGGAGTAGGGTCATAGTTGAGTTTTTTTGTTTTGCCCCCTAAATGTTCTTATATTTTGGTTAAAACACTATCAGAATTAATTCGCACTAGTCCAGATCCTTTATCGAACGGATATATCATAATATTATCATCTTTCTTAATCTCATAAAGGGCTTTACGTTGTTCTTTATCTAGATTACTTTTGATAGGCTTAGCCATTTTTAAAATTCTCAAAACATCCTGTTTTAGTTTAACTCCTTTAGTTTTTTTCTTGTTATACTGTAATTTTAAAGCAGACGATTCAGTAATTGTTATAATATCTAAATAAGGTATGTGTTTTGGATTGGGAACAAACTTTAGACCGAGATCAAATAGTTTTTTATGATGCATTGGTATATCAGAATTAGCTAAATTAAGTGTTACCTCTTTAACTTTTTTAATTGGTTTTTCATGGTTGTTGTTGTTGTTATTGTTATTGTTTTGCTTATGTAGTAATTTTTCTTTATGTTGCAACTTTTCTTGAGATAACTTTTCAAATTTTTCTTTTAATTTTTCTCTAGATTTTATAAACATTCGTTCATAAGAATTTTTGGTAACATTTATTATAGTTTGAAAATCATGTTTGTCGTTAACAAATGTTCGTATATAATCTTCACAAAGTTTAGTTTCATTTTTGAAGAGGAAATATCGTGTTTTTGCTTCGTTTTTTATATGGCATAGTATATCATGTTTATACTTTTCTGTTAGTTGCAGTGCATATTTTGATTTTGTTGGACATCTTAAGCGTAATGATTTTGGAAAAATATTATGGTGTAAACATCTTTGTAAAAATATTTTTTTGATTTTGCGCTACGTTTTTTCATATTTTTTAATTTGTTCGTTTTTTTTGTAAACGCCATTTCCATATCTGGCTTCAATATAAATTTTAAAAGACATCATTAAAGAGTTTGAAATATAATTAAATTAAAACTTCTATTATGGATGTAACTCTTTATTAATTTTTATACAATATTTTAAGGGATTATTGATACCCTCGTTGTCAAGTATATAAATATATATAAAAAAACCGTTAAATACAAAACAAAAACAAATCAATGCAATAGTTTCTTTTCATTTAAATATCGAAACATAGGTTTCCAAAAGGAAGTTGTGACGTAACCTCCGTCGTCCTGATTTAGACCGCCGTCTGAAGGTGAGCATTCATGACGCTGTATTTCAAGCGCTTCCCTCACTTTTCTGTTAAAATTATTAACCTCTACTTTTAAGGTATTTTTATTGTTCCATGTAAAATTTAGATATATGCCTTTTGCATTGTTATTTTTTATTTGAACATGACATTTATGAACTAGAAGATTCTGGACCTATTGGTTTAGGACTTATGGTAGTAGTTGTGGAGTGTTTTCTACAGTTTCACGAAAGTAATGCTATTGCACAAGCAATTTCCAATAATATTCAATTAAAGTCATTTAAAAGATATGTCGAAGACTCCCATTCTTGTTTTAACTCTACTGAAGATGCGAAAAAATTTTTAATACTACTTAATAACCAACATAAAAATATTCAGTACACCATGGAAATCGAAAATGAAAATAACACGCTAAACTTTCTTGATGTTACTATTAGTAACAATAAAACTGGTACGTACGATTTTAAAGTTTACCGTAAAGATGCCTTAACTAAATCAAACCTAACTCATGCCATGATCCAAAAATTATAAACGGAATTTTGAAAGGTTTTGTTCATAGGGCATTATATTTATGCTCTGATAATAATATTGAACAAGAGTTATTATTTCTAGTTGATGTTTTTGTAGAAAATGGTTATAAAAAAACAAACTTGGAACATATTATAAAAACCACTAAAGAAAATTTACATAATAAAAAACAAAATATTGAAACTCAACATTCATCAATTGCATCAAAAAATATTTCTTTACCGTGGATTCCAGGAATCAGCCCGAAGTTAAAAAAAGCTTTCAAAAAAGCAGGTTATACACCAGTTTTTAAATCTCCAAAAAATTTACAACATATACTTACCACAAAAAATAAACCTCCTCTTCCTATAAATTCTTACCCAGGTGTGTACAAACTTGAATGCTCCTGCAAAAAATGTTATATCGGTGAAACAAAATTAAAAATCTCATCTCGCATTTACCAACATCAAAAAAATACATACGAAGGAAATTGGGATTACTCAGCCATAGCGGAGCATTCAAAAAATTGTCATGGCAATTTTACACGGAACAATAAAAATACCTTAAAAGTAGAGATTAATAATTTTAACAGAAAAGTGAGGGAAGCGCTTGAAATACAGCGCCACGAATGCTCACCTTCAGACGGCGGACTAAATCAGGACGACGGAGGTTATGTCACAACTTCCTTTTGGAAACCTATGTTTCGATATTTAAATGAAAAGAAACTATCGCATTAATTTGTTTTTGTTTTTGTTTTGTATTTAACGGTTTTTTTATATATATTTATATACTTGACAACGAGCGTATCAATAATTCCTTGAAATATTGTATAAAAATTAATAAAGAGTTACATCCATAATAGAAGTTTTAATTTAATTACACTTGAGATAATTATTTTCTTACAAGGATTTTTTTGAATTAATGATACTGGTCATAAAATGATAATTTAATGAGATCTTTAATGAGATCTTTTTTGATGACACAAATTAAATGACAATTTAATTTTTTGATGACACAGTCCAAAAAATGATTTTTATTGCTCTTGAAAGAACTATTAATAAAAATTTTTTTTTTTTCGATAGAAATTTTTTTGTGCCTCCTTTTTTTATCAAATTTTTACAAATTTTTATTTAAAATAACCATAAATCAATTTTCTTTTTTAGTATTTTGCATTTTCACAATATTCCTTAGAAATTATGAGATTTTTAAGCTATGCATATACGAAGTAGAACTTAGTAGAACATTCATGTAACCATTATTTTTAAATATTGACAGAATATCACAAACAAAATTTAAACAAAAGTAAAAACTAAAAAAAAAAACTAACAAAAAAATTTAAACTAAAATTTTTTTGTTAGTTTTTTTAATAACAAAATTTAAACTAAAACTGCAATAAATCCTTTGCCATTGAACCAATTAGACTGAAATATTATCCAGAGATTGGCTATTGCTACGATTTGCTACGTTTGTACCAGGTTTTAAATAAAATTTCAAGTAAATATTTTTCCATGGGCAAAATTAAAAGATGTTTTTAAAAAATTTGCATCACAGGCTACCTCGATATGTACGCTATCTTTTAATGTAAGATGCGTTCTTGGGTCAGTTTGGTTGGCATTATCAAGATCAACGAACATAACCGTGAACAGGTAACAAATCTTTTAAGAAAAAAATTATAGTTTTATAATTTTGGAAATCAAAAAACCAGTTGTGCGACGAACTTGCGTATATTTTTTAAATGCACGGGTTAATAGCCAGCATTTTATATTATAAACCATGAATTTTTAAATTAATTATTTTAATCCACTGTCAAGCGCACACACGCATAACAGCTTCCTTAACTTTCTTTAGGCATTTCAAATATGTGTGGTGTACATTTATATAAATTATATTAACTAGAGACATGAAAATATTACTTTTTTGAAATATATAATAATGATCGTTGTAAAAAAAAACAAACTATATCGTTAATTACATGTTTTTTTACATCAAACTTGTATTTGTAATTTTTCTAATATAATTTATAGTTTTTTTTTAATTTTTTTCCAAAAATTGTAAAAGCATTTACAATTTTTTTTACATTATGAAGTATTGTCTTGATAATAATATCAAATAGCATGGAATTGTATGTGTTGCCAAGCATAAACTTTGCATTGGTGTGTTGTATACCTAGGTTAAATGGTGCCTATGACAAACACCAGTCTTGCGCCCCTCGACAATAGATTGCTTCAGTTTTATTTTTAAAAATCAACTTTAAAATTGGGCAAAGAAGCATATGAACTAAATCTATTATTTTTTTATCTTCCTTGCTTTAGCTAAGGCAAATTATGTCATCAAAGTTTATTTCCATGGTCATTTCTCGTACTCATCAAAACAAGAACATTGTAAGAACAAGGCATGAACATTATGCTCAGCAAAGCAAGCACATCGTCAATTTTTTTCCCATCAAGGCTATAAAATATGAAAGTTTTTAGTTACTAAATAATCTTCTGCAACTAACAATATAAACTTTGATTGTCAGCAATATTTGCAATGCTATACGTGTTTGGAAAATTTTTTTTATCTCCACACGGAACTTAAAATTATATTACTGTTCTGGGCTTGAAAATTTTTTTGTTTTTTAATTTAATGTTCTTTAATACTTTTTTTAAATACACTAAAGTTCCACTTCATGTATATATATAAGCTTTTTTATGTATATACATCAGCTTCTTTTTTGCGATATTCTTTATCGCAAAAAAAAACTAACAACTTAATTACGGATTACATTGCTAAAGAGATGCGTTATTTAGCTACGGTTGAAAAACTGGCTTTTTGTCATCAGCTTCGTGGGCTTAATAATGACGTAAGTATCGTGTGTCGCAAGACTCTTAATAAAGGTTTAAATTCAAAGCTTTCTAAAATGCATAAAAAAATAAGAAGCAAATTGAAAAAGCATCTTTTGTCTTCACAACTGCTAATATCTGGCCAGTCAATAGAAAAAATCTTGACATGACTTACACAGTATATTTAAATGCATCTATATGATGCTAGTTTGGTTTCACGAGTATCTGTATCCCTTGCTTGCCTTCAATTTTATAGCAATCACATATATGACACAATTGTTGTAACAACTTCTAAAATTCATCGTCAATATAACCTTAAAGTATAAAAAATCTCGGCAACTGTTACCGACAATGCGTCAAATTTTGAAAAAGTGTTCAAGAATTTTTTTGCAGAGTCAACTACAAGCGCAACAGCAACTAGTGTAAGTGTGACTACCATATCTAATGCATCTGAAGAGCAAGAAGACATGAAAGAAGATGAAGTTAGTGAGGATGAAACTGATGTAATTAATACTAGAGACATTCTTTTATTTTCACCAGAACATGATGATGATCCATAGCCAAGAGTATTTCTTTGCAATCCCAAATAACATGTTTTAGCCATTCATTGAATCTATTAGCAACTAGTTAACATTTTAACTAGGTATGTGATATAGACAGTATGTTTAAGCGTACCTACTGTGTCGGTCTGGCAAAATGCACTTTAATATTGAATGCAACTCGACAAAGTAGTAAAGCATCAGATGCTGCGTCATAATGTTACAAATAAAGCAACACTCTGCTCCCTGCCAACACGTTGGAATTCTCAGTACGATGCTATCAAGCGATTACCTGAATTCTCAGTATAATGCTATTAAGCGATTACTTAAATTAAGTGACAAACTTAATGTTATGTGTGATGCTTTAAATGTACCAAAGTTAAAAAGCAAGATTTAGAGTGCCTGCAAGAGTATTCCATGATCATAAAGTCTGGTGCGCCAAGAAGACCTAACGGTCTTTTCACCTTGGAAGAGCATTTAATTAGGAAATTCACCTGGTAGTTTAAGAAACTCCGAGTTTCACGCCTATGACGATCATCAGGTATTACAAAATGATTGATGATCAACGATGATCAACATGAAACTCATAGTCTTGTTTCTTTAACTACAAGGTGTTATTATTTAATTTTACAGAATATAATTTGCTCTACTCTGTATTGAGAAATCTATACGGGTATTAATCAAAACAATTATTATAGATTATATATATGTGTATATATATAATATTATGTGTATATATATAATATTATGTGTATATATATATATATATATATATATATATATATATATATATATATATATATATACACATACAGTCTTTTAAAGTTATTTACTTGTTATACAACAAAATGTATGTAAAGTTCAATAAATACGGCTGCGTATAAACTTTTTTGAAAAAAAAAATTTTTTTTTTTTTTTTTAAATTTTAATATACGAGGGGCTCAGTGGAAAGGTGATCTAACCCACATTTTTGAAATTTTCCGGATAATTACTGCCAACAATACAAAAAAAAAAAAAAAGTGCAAAACCTAAAAACCTTAAACCTTTAGAGTGCTGCTAACTATAATCATATTTACTTTAATAGAAAAATAAAATTTGAATTGTGAAAAAGTTGCCTATCCCACAATCAACATGGCAAAATGAACAGCTCAGATTTAAAAGCTTTTTTAATGAAAAGTGATTGTGTTGATTCAGATGCAGATCACAAACTTTCTTTTGTTGATAATGTTAGCGAAGGTATGTATCTAATTAATGCAGCATCGAGATTTTTATTAAGTTTATCATACAATAATATAAATGACCATGTTTTTCTCTTCTAGTTTTTTCAAAACTGACATGCACTTTTTTATTTTAGATTTAAGTATGTTGAATATGTTGAAGAAATTGCAAGACCTGTATATATATTAGCAGGAGTCGATGGTACATATTATGACCTATTGTTATTTTATTATTTACATTAGTGTTAGGCCTAACATAAGACTAGCTAGGGACAATTAGTTTGTTGTGTTAAGACTTAGTTTTTTTATTAGAAAATATTGTCCAACAAGGTTAACATTTTCATTGCAGATTCAAATGATAACCTTGTTGGAGAATAGGGGATGAGGACAAGAGTTTCTCCCGAGAAGTAAATTTTTTCTAACTTTAACTAACAACCCCCTCCCCCCATGAGATAACTCTTCGGGAGATGACAAATGATGACCAATTTCTCTGTACAAAATTAATGGAGAGTGGGATAACTAAAAAAAAAATATTAATAAATGAAGCAAATACATTTAAAAAGTGACACATTTATGTTGCTGGACGTAACAATGCAAAATCGTGGCTATCTGGCACTATCAATGTTGAATTTAAGCCCTTGTACCTCAATGGAAGAAAACTTACAAAAGAAAAATTAAGTGATCTTTTTGAGCTAATATAATTCATACCGCCTGTCCATTATCCCTATTATCTTACTCTTAAAGGTGACGAGGAGGCAAATGATTTGGGTTTAACTGATGCGACGAAGACATAAATTAGTGCATCTTACATATATAAAAGAATCATTAACAAGTCATAGACAAAACATCCGTTAGGCCTAACCAACTCTATTAACAGTATTTTCAAAAATTTGAAAAGACAAATTTGCCTAACCTTTTTGTTATTACAGAACACATTAATATAGTATTCTAATTTTTTTTGTAAATATACCAGTGTATTTTTTCACCTTTCCTTATAATAAATACTATCCTTCTAATAATTATACTTTTTCTTGTTATTTTTAAAAAGATCCTCAAAGTCTTTTCCAGTTTATTAAAAATGAAGTAATGGCTTAGATCACTTTTACGCTGAACCCTTCGTATATGGTGTGGCCGTGGCGCAGTGGTTAGAGCGTTAACTTTATAAACAGGAAATCCAAGTTCGAAACGAGCTCTCGTGTTTTTTTATAGCGTTTTTTTTTTTAACGTTTTGTATTTATTGTAACGATTTTCTTTGTAACAATTTTTATCGACATATTGGAATATCAATACTAGATTTACGTTTGCGTGCATACAATACATGGATGGAATTTCTTCCAGATTCATGCTTTTGTTTAGACTAGTCTAGACGAAATAGCTAAAGTACCACTAGGATTAGCAGTTACAACAAAACAATCACCAATTTTGATGCATCTTGATTATCAAGTACGTTTGCTGGATTATGATTTTTTAGTGGTTTCCAGACATAAGCTTATACCGTCTGTTAATGTAGCTTATATTATTGATCCAAACAAATTTGCTGACGCAGTATCATATTCTGGGCCATTGAATATTGCTATTAGATCTATGAAGCATGATAGCAGCACTGCTTTTATTCATGGCCTTGATTTGGAACGTCTTGTTTCAATTAAAAATATTAAGCTTCACAATTGTACTCCAGAAGGTCAGGTAAAACCTGTATTTGTTGTTGCATGTGATGGCCCTGATAAAAATCCAAGGTTTCCCAAACTATTGCAGGATTTGTTTTGCCACATGACCATTTCGGATTCATCTAAATGCATCTAGAAAAATTAATTGAAATTTAGAAAAATTGACTTTTAGAAAAATTAATTGAAATTTAGAAAAATAAAATTTGCTAAAGCTGCAGAAACTCTAGCTGAGGTATGGTCGGTCTGAAATATATGTTCAAAAATTTCAATGGAAGCTTCCTTTGATTTTTACTGCTTATCAATTTAACCACAAAAAATTAATCAAAGAATTTGCAAAACCTGCAAAATTAATCACGCTTCTAAAGCAAGTGTTAGGCGTCACAAACGCATGTTTGGAAACATAATCAACGCTACATCTGAGGAGAATTAAAACAATGATGAAAACAATGATACTCATCATTTAACAGTAAATAAAAGTAATTCTGATCGAATTTATGTCATTGAAAATATATTTTATTGGGTGAAATCACCGTTTGATTTAGATCACAAACAATTTAAATTCATGATTATATAGTCTTCAGGCTATAATATATTAATTATTTTATTAATTATTTTGTCTATAAAATATTAAAACGATGTTTTAAACCTTATAACGATAACAGTTTTTTTTAATTTCTGATTAGTTAAACTTTTTTTTACACCATGTCCTTAACCACAATCTATACTTTAAAGGTACTAAACATTCTCGCCAGTTAGTTGATTTTAGAAGTTTTCCTGTTTGACAGCAAAAGCACATAAAGATCAACTATACAAATCTTTCAACAAGTCATTTTTATTTTATTTTTTGCAAATGATCTTTTAAATGATTACAAAACAATACACTTCACTGTCACCTTGAGGTTCTGAGTTGAAAATTTTCAAACACTAAATTGATTGCTAAACAAATTTTTTACGTGAAATATTTTTTAAAAATTTATCATCTCCAGTTTTCTCAAGCTTCTTAATTTATTATATTTATTTAAAAAAATACTCCGCTTATATTCGAGATCATATGGGTCGATGATGTAATTTTGTTCCGTGACATTTTTTAAATTCAAAAAATAATAACTATATTCTCATACACAAAAAATTCTTGTATTTATATAAGATTGACCACAAACGTATTTTCCTCGAGGTAATTATTCTTCTACTTTAATTGCGATACAATAACATAGGTGAAGGGTATGTAAAAAACTGTGACATTAAAAATTTGAAAGCAAATCTCCAGGCTGGAATTAGTCAAAACAATTGTTTTGATTACTTCCAGTTCGGAGGAGAAGAGGGGGTCTGCAAATGGCGTATATAAACGAGAGGGTAGGGCGTCAATTGTAAAGTAAGAAGACACTAATTAAAAAAATATATCATAAAATGTTTGGTAGCGTACGTACTTTATGGACGACCCCTTTTAACTATTGTAAGCAAATCCAAAAATTTTGCGTTATCATTAAAACTTCCCCTATTCCTAAATAACTAATAAACGTAACCAAGCATGTGAGACGTTTACATTTATAAAACGCTTCAAATAATTACTATGAGGTGCCAAATAAACGTGCCTGCCCGTTTATTTGGAATCACACAACTTTTTTACTAAGCCCATTAAAACCTGTTACGTTTTTGTTGTTAAACTTCTTTTACTAATTTTTAGGTTCCTTTAGCAAAAAGAAATTTCAAGTTTCCAAAAAAAAAATGTAATTAAATCTTTTTTTAAGGGCAAGTATACTTCCCTCCCTCTCCAAATGATTACTTCCCTCCCTTCCCAAATATCATTTATGGTTTTATTTAAAAAAAAAAAATTATTTATTATTACATTCAAAAAAGTTATTTAAAAGCATTTAATTATTTTTAAGTATTTGTTGTGATAAATTATAAAAACAATTTTTATAAAAATTGTTTTTATAATTTATCACAACAAATACTTAAAATTATAGCTCCTCCCCCTTTGCTTTTTGCAAACCCCCCACCCCATATGAGCGTACGTACATTATGGAGAACCCCTTATAACTATAAATAGAAAAGGTTAGGAGAATAATCAGAGTCAGTCGTCTATACAGTTCACACCTGTACAAAAAAAAAAAGGCAAAACATAAGAAATATAACAAAATCTAATGCTATTAAAAACTGCATGATCTAAAATACTATAAGAGTTTATATCGTAGATGAATTTAGAGTAGAATAAAAACTACACGATTTTAGCTTCTTTAGGAGTTTTGCAGATCTGATAGGATTCTTAAAATTCATTATAGGAATACAGTATAATCCTACAGCAAGTAGGATTATACTAGATTCTGGATTAACTGTATAGAGGACTGATAACGATATTAATAAAGTATCAGTTGTTAACTGATACTTTACTAATATCGTTTGTTAAGTTTTTTAAACTCTAAATTTATCTAGTTTCAAAATGACGTGTATTCATAAGTGTCGTTTTATGACGTGAATTCATAAGTGTCGTCGTTGTATGACGTGAATTTATAAGTGTCCTCTCATTATGATAACAATCTTATTTGAGACGAACTACTTTATCTAAAAGATCATTAATGTAAATTATAACATTCACAAAAAAAATCAGATCCCCTGCAAGGTTACAAGCTATTTTGCCATTACTTGCCTTGCAAGTTACAAGCTATTTTGCCAGTGGCATTTGCAACGAATCCTGGTCCCCACCAAATTTTAACACCGAATTCTGAATTTATTGACACAATGTTTTTATAAAAATGATTTTAATTCGCTTTCAAATTAATGTCATGTTTAATTAATTTCAAGTTTTGAAGAAATCTGATAAATATCAGATTTATGAAATTTTCATAAAACAAAAAGACCATATGAGAAAAAAGTTTATTTACAAATAGTGGTTCTAAACATTAAAAAAAAATTCGTGAAAAGATACAAAACAAATATTAAATTAATCGAACTTCAAGAAGCGGTTCGAAATAAAAAGTTTTGCTTAATACAACCAGCCAGTTCTGTAAAATACAATTGATGCACGTTGTAACTTAATGCGCACATTATACCTTATTGCCTTTTTTGACTTTTTATTGAATGATTATGTCACTTCGTGAAACCAAGCAACAATGTTGGTATTAGTCAGCAAGTATCCTTACAGACTAATTTCTGACTGATTACTACACGCGAAGTGTAAAAATAGTTTATTTTTAAACCGGGACAGGTTTGTCTTTGTCTTTAATACTTTTACTAGACTTTCGGGACAACCAAGCGCGAGAATCACTTAAATGTTTGTTAATTGTTTCCATCCAAACAACGCGGTCATCTTTATTATCAGCTGATATCCAATACCTTTTTAAAAGTATTCAAAATAATAATTTAAAAGTTTGACTTGAATGTTTTGTTTTTTTCATTCAAAAAAAAATTTTAATTTAATTTAATTTTTGATTTAATTTTAAACAATCAAAATAAAAAGTTAGAAAATAGAGTAATAGAAGGGTAGCTTTATTTACATTGTAAAGCGCGTGCGCAAAAAACGGCAGGCAAAACAATTAAGCTAAAGCAAATAAAAACAAGCAAAATTAAATACAACAACATCTGTTAGTTCTTATACATGTTATATAAATTTAAAGAAGGAAGATAAAAGAAATTACATAAGGAAGTTTTTATTATTAGAATTGTTTTATTTTTTGAAAAACTACTCTTTTTCAAATCAATACTTTTACAAATACATGTTAACTTTATTTTATGTGTTACAGCAAGTAAACAAATGTAAATTGATTTATTGTGAGAATAAAAGTTTTGTTATTTCTTATTAAAACTGGGTTCTGTTTGATGTCATAAAGTAGCAGTTCAAACAACAATATATATATATATATATATATATATATATATATATATATATATATATATATATATATATATATATATATATATATATATATATATATACATACACATATACATATCCTGCAGTTTAATGTGAAATTTTTTATCGGGCATGATTTGAAATAAGGAGTGAAATGTACTTATATTTAGTGAAAACAGCAGCACTGTTTTAGAAATACACAAGATTTTAAACATAACATGTTTTGCTGGGTTTTTTTTGCGCATATGCTTTAAAATGTGAAAAAAGCAATTTGTCTATATAAGAATTCTCTAACCACTCTTAGCTCTGTATTAAACATTAAAACATATTTAACTTACTTTGTATACACATTTTTTCCACAAATAGATATAATTAAATTTGGTTCATCACCACTTTGAAGAGAGCGCTTTAACTCTAATTCAAATGTCTGTGGGCGAGCACATTTATCTCGTGAAAGTAAACCAATAGATTTTGATATACAATAACGCAGGTCAATACTTCCAATAGGTTCCTTGATAATAAAGTTTATATAACTTATTTTATATAGTTAAAACAAACAATAAAAATTAAACTTATATTAAAATAAAAGATTGTTAGTAAAACTTTCAGTAAACATAATAAATTTATAGTGATAATTTCTCTTGTATAAAAGTAAACTTATAATAATGGAGATCTTTCTTGTATAAAAATATATTTGACCTTAGATTCCTGGTCATCAGGATATTTCCAGTAACATATCTTGCTGTCTTTTAAACTGCACCATCTACGATTCCATGCTGTGTAACCACCAACATCCTCTAAAATGGTCTAAAGAAAAAAATATCAGCAATAGTTAACAACATAATTATTTAAATGTATGTATGCATGTATGTAATTATTTGTCAGTCAATGTAGCAGCACTTTTCGCATGTGTCAGTTAACGTAGCATGTTCTACCTATTTGTCAGTTAAAAGTGATGTTTTTGTGGTTTTTTAAAAACAATAAAATTCACTTAGTTTCCTCAATTAAGTTAAATGGCTTTTACATTAAATGCACTTGATTTTGTCAAAGACAAAGAGCTATTTTTTACCACAAATGATAAGTTTAGATGTCAATATATATATATATATATATATATATATATATATATATATATATATATATATATATATATATATATATATATATATATATATATATATATATATATATATATATATACACACAGAAGAAAAAAGAATTATAATTTAAAAAATCGTGTTGAATTCCCTTTTTATTCCCTTTTTGTTATAAGTTAAAAATGTCATTTTCCATTTACTAAAATAATTTATTTATAAAATGAACCATATTTTTGAAATTTTTATATAATTTTGAATCCAGTATTATTTTGTTATATACACATTTATTATAAGAACAAAACTCACAAGAAAACCTGTAGCTTTGGCAGTAAATTCTGGTTTACATCCTATTCTCATATTGAGTGTACCTTCAAGTGGACAATTACTTGGAACCTAAAAAATTAAAAAATTTAATTTAATTAAAAAATTTAATCATATATGCTTTTAAAAAATACTTTTTATTTTAAAAGCTTATAAAAAACAACCTTTAATAGTAAATATTTTCCACCATTTCCAAGCATTTCTAGACTTATTTTGGTCTCCCCAACTAGTTTAAAATTACTTGTCCTAAATACTGTTTGCGGTGAAGCATAATCTATGTAAAAAAATATTTTTACAGTTTATAAACGTTTAAAGTTCAGAATTATTTTCAAAAATGAGCAGACAAAATAATTGAACATGTAAATCTGAATGGCTTTGTGAAACGTGGCTGAAAAAGAAATGCCTTACATACATATAGCATGTTAAAACTTAAAAAATGACTGTGTAAAAGAAAATATTTATTTTTGAATACGTGTGTGTGTATGTCTGTAAGTGTGTGTGTGTGAGTGTAAGTGTATGTGTGTGTATGTGAGAGAAAGAGAGTATATAAACATATGATAATTAAAATTGTCATAATAGTAAAAAAAAGTTTGATTAAAAAGATTTTCATCAAAATTACATTATTGTAAAATAAAACCAAAACTTTACATGTAAATATTAAATAAGATAAATAAATACTTGAATATTCTTCTTCTTTACTTTTCTAAATTGTAGTAAACATAAGTATTAAATTTCAATCAATATTATTATGATCAAATAATTAACAATTTTATTAAAGAAAAATATTTCTATAAACTTAATGATTATTGTATTAAATATGTGATATGTAACAAATAATAGAACATAAAACCATACAAAATAGAAATCAGAAAAACTTACTTTCCCAAATAAACTTTTTAAATTTCCTGGTGAAGATTGATTTGATGACTAAAAGTTACCAATAGAGTTTTAAAACTTTGATTTACAATAAACATATTTATTTGAGATTTTAAAATGACATTTGCAAATAAAGATATGATAGAAAAAAAAAATAATAATAAAAAAAATACTATACATGTAATTTTTTGACTTTGGTGGTTGGATCACTATTTTTCTTAATGTGCTAAAAATTATTTTTTTTTAAATACATATTTAACACAAAATTATTAAAACTTATTAAAAAAAAAATCATATATAACTTACCAATCCAAAAACACGGACCATTATTGTAAAATTGTGTGGCACATTTGTTCTATAATAAAAAGAAAAAAACTTAAATTTAAAGAACATGAAACTAGCAAAATTTGATTAGTTAAGATTCTTACAAAAGTATATTGCTATTTAAAAGAAGTGCAGATCCTTCAGTTGCATCAAAACAGGACACAACTTTTGTAGAAAAAACATTACGACTTCCGCATGATGCTATTACCACAAAGTGAAAGGTTCCAAGATCTAAAATAATAATTTAACAGTTGCTGATATTAAAATTCTAAAATATATTAAGACCACAATATTTAAAGACAATACAACAAATTCATTTCTAATAAAAATCTCCAAATAATCCAAATAATGACCATTAAAACTTTACCCATTTTTCCATTTCTTAAAGCAGCAAGGAAATCAGGATGAAGAGGTAACTTTATATCTTTAGGACATAAAATAAATAATGTTATCCATAATACTTTTAATTTTATTACTAAGGAAAAGAAATACATTAATTTTATAATTCACATACCAGTTAAAGCAACTGATGCATTGCATGGTAAATTTTTGGCATGTGAAGTTTCAGTGTCTTCAGGAACTTCTTTTAATTGACGCACTTCTTCAAGGCATGCAGTTCTTTTTTCAGCTAAACAATTTAATTTTAATTAAGATAACTTTAAAAGAAAAGGAAAAAAAAACTTATATATAAAAAAACTGACTTGCTAGTAAAAGAAGTCTTTCTCCTTCAATAACCTCAGGAGAAGCCCGTTTGTCTTCATTACTACTTTCAGCTACATTCAAAGCTTGTGATGTTTGTAAGACTATATTTTGTTGGTAAGCTGCCTCCTCAAGAAGACTCTACATAATATGGAATAAATGTTGAACATAAAACAATATTACATATTGTTAATATTGAATAAATGATAGAAATACTTCAGCTTAACTATGATACAACAAATTTGGTAAAAAAAAACAACTTATAATTACCAAAGCATTTTTATAAGGAAAACCAAAGTCTAACATTTTTTATTTTTATTTTTTAAATATAAAAATAGTATTTGATTAGAGTTTTTAAAAAACTATTGTTTAGGAGTTCATTTAAAAAATATTAACTGAACAAAAAAAAAAAATCATAATAATATAGACAAATCAAATGTTGATATTGTAAATATAAACAAATTTTTTTTTTATAAAAAATTGTGTAACAGGAAATTATGTCATCAAAGTTATGACATCAACAATATACACGTATATAACATATAGTGAGTAATATTTACATTAGTTTTAGACTCAAAACAGTTATCTTGTTACAATTTTTTTTTTTAATCTCGCTATTATGTTTGTAAATAAACATACTGTTTCAAAATTTTATTTCATTAAAAATTTAGTGCTTTATTATAAGAATAATTAAAAGCTTTATGGAAATTTTTTTTTAAAATACTGTAACTTCATTTTTTAAGACCTAAACTTTTGTTTACCTTAATGTTTTATTGAGTAAACAATATGTTTTAATAGTTAAACAAGTTTTAATACCCAAACTCAAATTTTTATAACGTAAATTTAATGTATTAATACCTGTATCTTATCTTTTTTAGAGAATTCTTTATCAGGCTTGTCAAAAGATGACAATGCATTAAACTTAGAACTCTCTTGTTTGTTGTAACCTGACTGTTTTGTAGGAGACATCATGTAACCTGGCTGCTTTGTAGGAGACATCTGACAGTTAGAAAAACTTGCAGATCGCCTTATCTTCTTAGCATTGTGCTTTGAATGTTTTGGTATGTTTTCATCATTTTCTTTGTCATGCTCATTTAACTAACATAAAAAAATTATAATCAAATTTTTACCATGTTTATTCAAATCTGAGAAAGTAAATTAGAACAAAAAAATTTTAACTAGCAAGTGAAAAAAAATAAAGGAATGTTTGTGTATTGTAAGACACAGATTTGTTATAAATGTACTTAAGACAGTTTGACCTATGCTACAAAAAATAATAAAACAAGTTATTTGTTATGATATTAAAAAAGCTTATTATTTAAATGTCATCAATATTTTCTATGGAGTCTATTACAAAAATCACAAGTAACTTTTTTAGTAATTTAATGAAAAATTAAATTTATCTGTTAAAACCTATAGGATTTGTAAAAAAACTTGTGTAGACTTTGGGAAATAAGAACCATAGGTGCCTTTTACTAGAAGAGGTTATCTGAATTAATAATATTTGCATTGTATTATATTGCGTGGAACTGTGTGCAAAATTTACTTTTAAAATACCTCTCTAATCATTATATCCATTACTGGCTAATTATGTTTTTCAAAAAGTATTTGAAAAAATTAAATTATTATAAAACATTAGACAAAAACATTTGTAGAGAAAACAAAGAGTTTTATAATGAATTGAAAATTTTTGTATTTAGAAATATAAAAAGTTTTTGTTTACATAGGATTGATAAGACAGCTTTCAATTTAAAACACTGCTGGTTCAAAATATTTTTAAATGAAAACTATGAGTTGGCTTTGACCACTAGTAAGAAAATATTAAACAAATTTTTATGTAAGAGTTTGTTTTATTAAGTATGAAATCTTATAAAATAAAAGGTAAACAAAACTTGAAACATGTTAATAACCAATATAAATTAAATGTCAACCAAATAAACAATACAATATTTTTTTCTTAATTTTACTTTAAAGCTATTACAAAAAAGACTTTTATTATTAGATAATATAAAACATTTTTAGCACTAGAGACCTTATAATCATCAGTTTGTGCTATTTTTGTTATCATAATAAAAATTTTATTAAAAAAAAAACTAAACAGGAAATAAACATTAATATTGTAACCAATAGTAACTATTGTTATTGATATGTTATGATATTAATAGGAAATGTCAATTAAAAGCGTCATGTATTTGGCTGTAGAGATGTTTTTTCATAGAATATTAAATTTCTATCATTTTCAAGTTCCACAAAACCAAAAGTTAGAAAAAAGGTTTTATAATGTTATAGTATATAATGTGCACGTCGGCAATTGTATTAATGGTTGACACGTTGACAATTGTATATATCAAATCTATCTGTTGATTGTTCATTTTTACAATTAGAAACTGTCTGTTTGTGCAAAGTCTATTATTTTTTTTATATTATTATTTTTTCTAATGTATGCAGTTTTCTGTTTGTATGATTAACGTTTTAAATAGAACATTCTTATTGACATTTTATGTTCCATGTTGTAAATGTTTTAACTTTTGTGTGACGTTTGATATTTGATATAACTTTTTTATTTTAATGTAACTTAACTATTTTGTGACGATTGTCTTTACATTTAGATAATCTTATTTCTTTATTGGTAAAACTGAATTTTTAAACTTTGAAATGCATTTTCTCATTAACCTAACTTTATTAACTAACAAAATTTTCAGGATTTGTAAATGAGTAAATAAATGAGTAACCTCCTCAGTTAAAGTGGCCCCTGTGAAGTCTTGGAACAGTGAATTCAATAAAAAAAGAAATTATCTTATTTAAAAATATAAAATATTTATATATTTTTAAATATATATATATATATATATATATATATATATATATATATATATATATATATATATATATATATATATATATATATATATATATATATATATTATTTTAGTTAAATTATATATAAAAATAACTACTTCTTTTTTAACATAAAATTTACCACACAAAAAAAGTACAGAAGTACACATAAAACTAAAAACTGTAAGATTGACTTTCCAAAATAAAAAGCTTTAAAGAAAATTTTAAAGTTTTTTTTTTTTTTAAATAAGTAATTTTGGTTCACATATTTTAACTAAAAAATATTTTATTGAGTTTTTTATTTTGGCATTTGTACATAAAAGTAATTTTTATATTCAATTATAACTGAATAGAGATCGCAAATTTCAGAATAAAAAAACATATTTTTAACTTATGCAGCTTAGGTCGCAAATATCAGTAATATATTAAAAAAAAAAAAAAAACACCTCTGTTGGTTTTGTTGAAAGAAACTCTGAATATGTAGGTGGAAGCCTAGGAGGTTTAACTGGAGTGAATTTTTTCTCATCATCTTGTAACTTAATATTCTTTTCTTTTCCTGACAGAATGGATTCTTTTTTTAACTGCAACTGTTTTGCAAACTCAGAAGGCTCATCTTCCTCCTCAAATTTCACTGGAGTAAGGTCAATATCATTAATGAGAGGATGCATAACCGGAGCTCCTGACAACTGAGACTTCATTGTTGAGGAACGATATGGCATTTTTTCGTTGCGTGTTTGATCAATCTTATTTTCATTTGCTGCTTGTAAAATTCCTGATATATCAAAAGCCTTAGTGTCAGATAACTCTGTAATAGTTTTTGATGGTAATGAATAATCAGTAACTTGAGTATCATCAGTGCAATCAATAGGTTGCGGAGAATTTATATCTCCAGTAAAATTTTTAGAATATTCACTAACTTCGTGAACTTCCTTATTTAAATTGTTGGAGGGCTCAATCTTTTGAACAACAGGTTTAGGGGGAGTATCAAATGCTAAAAGTTGTTTGTGAAGAACATCAAACACATCAGTTGAATTCTTTATGTTTGCTTCATTTTTATTATTCATTTTTAATTCATCAGTACTATGTTTTGTGTTAACTTTAGAAGTAGTCTCTTTTAATTCATCAGTACTATGTTTTGTGTTAACTTTAGAAGTAATATCTTTTTTGACACCACTATCTAAATTCTCACTAACTTTTTTAGAAACATTATCAGGCACTTCCATTGAAGCAGTCTTTAATGCTTTTTGTTTCAATTTTCTCTCAGTTTCAAGTTCCTTTTCTCTTGCCAATCTTTCTTCTTTCATTTTTTCTTCAAATATATTTTTCTTATCTCCAACAGAAGCAATCTAAAAGTATTATTACTAACTGTTATAAGTTAAACACAAAAAAAGAAGAAATAAAATAAAAATATCATTAAAAATTTTCTGTAAACCTACACATACACACACATTATATATACATTTTTTAAATAAATATATACATTTATATTGCAATTTTAACTGCGCATGAGGTTATACTGAACTACTTTAATTGGCACTGTTTTATTGTTTTGCAATTTAATTTTAAAATGTGGGCTAAGTTTTCTTG
The DNA here is from genome assembly GCF_022113875.1 of Hydra vulgaris. NCBI lineage: Eukaryota > Metazoa > Cnidaria > Hydrozoa > Anthoathecata > Hydridae > Hydra > Hydra vulgaris. The sequence goes on along the minus strand of NC_061156.1, from coordinate 23,054,059 downwards.
ACAAGGAACTAATAAAAAAACAAAATGTTTTTAGTTATAAAAGATATCCCTTGTACCTAGACTTGCCCGAACCCTCAGTTTATATATCTACTAAAGCCTCAACTGATGGCTATTACAGTATGACATCACCAGCAACATTTCATGCAAAGCTAATAAAGATGTTTATATATTATATTTCTATGACATAAAATATGACATAGACATCTTTATTAGCCTGTATAAAATATTATTGACAATGCTATACTGAAATGACTATCTGTGGAGGCATCAGTACATCAGTACATCTAGGTTTAAAGGCCTTTAATTTAAAAAAAAAAATTTTTTTGTGTTTTTAATTTTTTGTCTTATTCTTTTTTTTTCTTAAAACAATGTCTTGATTTATGTCAGCATTTTTAAGCTTAAAGTGTACAAAATATATTATGAAAGCTCCAACCTAAATCTGGAAAAGTAGATCTTGCACTCATTGGCCAGAGTAAATGAGTGCGAGAACGTAGAAATGCTCTCCTAAAACAAACATGGCAAGCAATATGAGCTGCTCCTCATAACAGCTTTTTAATTTGTTTTTTTTTTTTGAGCTTTTGAGCTGTTTTTTTTTTTTTTTTGCAAGCTATCAGTTTATTCATTACACAAATTGCTTATTAAATAAAAAATTTGATTTTATACTGGTTACAAACATATGCTTGCATGAAATATATACTTTTTGAAATTTTTTTATAGACTTAAGTTATTTGATAGAACAATTGGATAAATAATTTTTAATTGGATTAATTTAATTGAAACTTTAATTGGATAAACAAAAAGCTGTAAATGTTTTAACTGTTTATAAAAAAATATTTTTTTTAGTGTAATAGAATGCAGTAAGCTTTAGAATTATTACAACAATTAAAGATTCCACAATAAAAGTGTTTATTTAATTAAAATTATTTTTTCAGCAAAACATTCAATAGTGCATTATATCTTTTTATTTTGCTCAAATTAAGACAATTTTATATAATTCATTATATATAATATATAAAAAATGCAATAATTACATAATAAAAAAATTATTATGCAATTATTTAGTTATAGTTTTATATTATATGATGACTTTCAGTTAGTATAAAACGAGTTTGAGCAAAATAAAAAAAAGCAATTATAACATTCAAAAAGATTATTTTACCTGCTTAAGCCTATACACACACATACACACACAGATATATATATATATATATATATATATATATATATATATATATATATATATATATATATATATATATATATATATATATATATATATATTTGAATGTAGACATCATGTATGAGAGTATTTGTAACAAAAAGTATATTGGTGACAAAAATGCAAATAAAAACACGCATACAACAACACAAAAACAGTACAATAGGAAATAAAACAGAAAGATCAGAAAGATCATATATATATATATATACATATATATATATATATATATATATATATATATATATATATATATATATATATATATATATATATATATATATATATATATATATATATATATATATATATATATATATATATTTGAATGTAGACATCATGTATGAGAGTATTTGTAACAAAAAGTATATTGGTGACAAAAATGCAAATAAAAACACGCATGCAACAACACAAAAACAGTACAATAGGAAATAAAACAGAAAGATCAGAAAGATCATATATATATATATATATATATATATATATATACATATACATATATATATATATATATATATATATATATATATATATATATATATATATATATATATATATATATATATATATATATATATATATATTTGAATGTAGACATCATGTATGAGAGTATTTGTAACAAAAAGTATATTGGTGAAACAAAAATGCAAATAAAAACACGCATGCAACAACACAAAAACAGTACAATAGGAAATAAAACAGAAAGATCAGCATTAGCCACACACATGAAACATTGTGCACAACAAATTAACTGGGACAGTTGCAGAACTCTAAAAGTCAATAACAAAAAGTTTGATAGGAAAGTTCGTGAGGCCCTTGAAATACAGTACCACCAATGTGCCCCTCAACAAAGTGGTATCAATTTAGATGAGGGACAAAATGTGTCAACAAAATTCTGGACACCATTTCTAATGCACTTACGTCAGAAAAAGACAAAACCATTCCATTGACATATAATAAAATTGCCGTTTAAAAATAACATATAAACAAAAACAAACAAAATCTTTTAAGCTGAAGACGCTGGTCACAACAATCCAGCGAAAATTTCTTTTAAAAAAAAAAAAAAAAATTTAGTATTGAGAGAAAATCGTATTTATTGATGTTTATAAAATAATAATTTACATACTCTCATACATGATGTCTACATTCAAATATATATATATATATATATATATATATATATATATATATATATATATATATATATATATATATAGTGATTTCGTCTGTTATCCGTTTCAAAAACCGGATAACAGTTCTCATCAATTTGCGGTTAACCGACTATTCGGTAAACTAGTGACGCTTTCTGAATACAGGATCCTCTAAATTTCAACAAACGTAGCGTTTTAAACTAATTTTTTAAAAATTAATGTTAAAGTGTACATTTTCAAGACAGTGAATACAGTCCTATATTATATATTTATAACAAAACATGGAAAAAGATATATATTTATTTTTATATTATAATATAATATACCTTTTTAATTATATAATTAAAAAAGGTAGGAATAATGTACAAGTATAGTTTAAATGTTTTAATATCAGCGGATGTTTTAAAATCATTCTCTCATATAAAAACATTTGATTTGAAAAAATGAGATGTTATGAAGTAAATTTTTTTAGCGTGTATTTTAAAAACTTATTGTTATGCGGACATAGATGGAAACTTGAAGATAAACTTGAATGTTCTCAAAACAACTTGTTGCGTAAAGATAATATAAAGAATATTTGTTAACACTAAAATACCGCCAAATCTACGAATAAACAAATTCTATTGGTTCAAAAAATACGCCGAATAAGCGAATTAGAGCCATAATATTCTGAAGAAACTTTCTTAAAAATGTTGTAAAACATTTTTAAGAAAGTTTCTTGAGTTAATAAATAATAAATAAATCTTTGAGATTTCTATTGTAAATTGTTTTAAGAATATATTATCAAACAAAACTGATTAAAATAACATTTAAATTAATAAAAGAAATATATTATAATCTTTGATAAATTAACTTTTGTAAAACAATAATCGTCATAATTACGATGTTACTTTCTATAAAATTTCGTAAAATTTTCAAGTCAGTTTTTATTATTCGAAAATAGATATTTGATATTCGAACAAAATCCGGTTAACCGCAAAACCGGATAACCGGCGAAATCACTATATATATATATATATATATATATATATATATATATATATATATATATACACTTACTAAAGCATATTTTTATAAGCATTTGCTCTTTTTTTTTTTGCTTACCTTAATCCATACGACTTTTTAAGAAAAAGAAGAAAACAAACGAAGAATGATGAATGAAACGATTGCTGCCCCATCCCAAACCCTCAGTCGATGAAGCAGCACTTTACTGCGAATCAGGCTATTTGTCAGTCAATGTATGTACTGAAGCCCCCGCTAGCTATTTCAGTATGACATCAGATTGCTTACCTTAGTACGCAATACTAATTGTATTATATATATATAATACAATTAGTATTATATTAATTGTAATATATATATATATATATATATATATATATATATATATATATATATATATATATATATATATATATATATATATATATATATATATATATATATATATATATATATATATATATATATATATATATATAAACATACATTTAAATATTCCTGAATGCAGACACTTTTTTGCAAAAAAGACAATGTCTTAGGAAAAAAAAAAGCCCTCAACTTCAAATTTGGGTGGTACCCAAATACAATTAATTTAAATCAAGTTATTATAATGCTGTTTTTTCAGTCATAATTAATTTGTCACATATAAAAACAAAAAAAAAAGGTCCTCAGTTTTGAATTTGAGTGGCGCCCAAATACAGTCGGCACTGTTTAAAACAGTCTAGAATAGCTGATATATATATATATATATATATATATATCTGCTGTTTAAAACAGTCTAGAATAGTCTGATATGTATATATATATATATATATATATATATATATATATATATATATATATATATATATATATATATATATATATATATATATATATATATATCATAGATCATCCAGACCATTAAAATCCGGAAAATTGTTGGGTAAAATATCCGGAAAAAATTCGAAATATATTTCCCTCTTAATTTTGCTTTTAACTGAATTGTTTCTATTTTTTTTTTAAACTCTTCTTAGTTTTGAGTGATGAGTGAAAAAAGCTTAAAATACAAAAATATATACCTAAACTTGTATGTATGGAAAACGTTTTGGATATCCAGAAAAACTTAAAGTTGAGAAAAATATCAGGAATTCCGGAAATATCCGGAAAAAGATAATCCCTGATATATATATATATATATATATATATATATATATATATATATATATATATATATATATATATATATATATATATATATATATATATATATATATATATATATATATATATAAAGAGTTTGATTATTTGAAAAAAAACAACTTTGTGATGGAACTTAAGTTTCATGCCCTTCAGCAATCATTATTATGTCATATTTTATTCTTTAAATTAAGAAAAAACCGTTAAAAAATACAAAATACAGAAATTAACAGAAAAAAATCATAACAAAGCAATCAAATGAGTTCTGACGTCAAAACAAACAATTTTTCAATTATTTAGAAAATTGCTCAATCACCCGTGTCAAATAGGGCAAGAAGGAACTTGTTTCGACGCCTGCACTTGGATACCATTTCACTTTTTTTGTTTAGCAGATTTTTATTTTTGGAAAATAGAACTTCATATTTTTCATATGTGCAGGATTTTGTGGCTGGGTTGTAAGCATTGCACTGCTTAATTATTTTCCATTTAACAACTAAGTTTAATTTGGCATACTGGGTTTAAGTTGGCATTTTAATTTCTAAAATTCTTTTGATAATTCGGTGTCATTTTTGTATTTTAGAATGTTAAATGATTTTATATGGTTGGCATATCTAATTTCGAATGGTATTTCACTTATACCGATGTAGGATTTGTTGACAGGAGTGTTGGTAGGATTATTGGAACTTATATTGGCTTGATATACTATGTTTTTTGTTAAGCATTGGTTTGATAAAGAGCAGGTATTTTTATTAAGGCAATTACAGTTGGTTTTAGGTGGAATTTTGTTGTTGTTCATAAATTGTTTGTTGTGTGCATTTAAAAAAGATTTCATATTCGGCATACAGCTAGAACTTATTTTTATCGTGTTTCTGTTAAAAATTTTGTGGAGTCTTTTGTTTTAGGTGGAATTTTGTTGTTGTTCATAAATTGTTTGTTGTGTGCATTTAAAAAAGATTTCATATTCGGCATACAGCTAGAACTTATTTTTATCGTGTTTCTGTTAAAAATTTTGTGGAGTCTGTGATTTATTGGGAAGTGTTTGTTGATTTAGGTTAAAAAGCTTTTTCCTACATTAGTGCTAACATTTTTGCTGAAAGGAGCGTTGAACCATATGATGTTTCATTTACGGTTTTTGGTATGTGGTAAATTTAAATTAGGGTGATATGAAAGTTTGTGATTAAAACCGGATCTTAATAGCGCGTCATTGTACATAGGAATAGATCTTCAGAAGATTTCTTCACTTGACGAATTTGCAGACAATCTTAACTCAATTGAATGCGGTAGCTTTTTTAAAAAATTAGGCGGGTGGTTTGAATCAGCGTGAATATAGTTTATAGAATTCCCGGGCTTAGAATATGGTTGAAAAGTATTGTCGTTGAGATTTAGATATCGAAGGGTAAAAATCAACAATATCAAAAATAAGGAATTTATAAAGGCGTTTATCACTGATGCGATTTAACTAGTATGTGGTATCTTGGGTTTTTTTCCACTGATTGAGATGAAGTTTCTTTCCAAGTTCAGAGTTTATATTAGAAAGTATAACTTTACTAATTCTGCCGATTTCATTTTTGGCAGGGTTTAATAAACGGACAGTTGGATTATTTGTAAAGTTTTCTTTATGATCTTTTAATTTTATAAAACAATTTGAAGATGTATTTATGTCGATTTTATTGAAAACGCCGTGATTTTTTAATATCCGTTTACCTTCTTTATTTATTTGATTTTTTATTTTTGTATTTGATTTTTTGTATGTTGAGGTGATAGCATTTGTAAGCAAATGGGTATAATTTTCTTTAGATATATTATATAAATTGGATGTTTTATCGGAAAAAGTATATGTAAGTTTACTATTGCGTATGGTAGATATGTCATCTTTTAACTTGTCTTGGAAATTATTGTATACTTTACGAAATTTAATGTTTTTTATAAGATCTATCAGATCGATTTCAAATGCAGACATATCAAAAATTTGTTTGGGATAACTTGATGTTTTTATGCTGTAATTGTTACAAAAAATATTTTCCTTACTTTTTTGATCTTTATTAAGAAAGAAGAAAGCTTTCCGTCTCATTCTTTTTATTAATGCTTCAGTTTTATCAAGTAATTGTATTTTGTAGTTCTTTATTGATGGAATCGGAAAGTTCTTGATTGAATAATTTAAGTTAGTTTTTTTCATTGCGTGGACGACTTGAGAAGAGTGCTCGACGTATGGAGCTATTTAATGTTGTTTTATTGTACCAAGTTATGATACAAAGTTTCTGGTTCGTTTGAGAGTGATAAATATTAAGTAAATTGTTTACTAAATAGATCAGTATTATAATTTTTACTAAATAGATCAGTATTATAATTTTTACTAAATAGATCAGTATTAATATTTTTTTTAACCAGATTTTTATTTTTTCCAAAAATAAAAATCTGCTAAACAAAAAAAACAGCTAAACAAAAAAAGTGAAATGGTATCCAAGTGCAGGCATCGAAACAAGTTCCTTCTCGCCCTATTCGACACGGGTGATTGAGCAATTTCCTAATTAATTAAAAAATTATTTGTTTTGATGTCAGGACTCATTCCATTGCGTTGTTATGATTTTTTTCTGTTAATTTCTGTATTTTGTATTTTTTAACGGTTTTTTCTTAATTTAAAGAATAAAATATGGCTGATGATTGCCGAAGGGCATGAAACTTTAAGCTCCATCACAAAGTTGTATTTTTTCAAACAATCCAACTCTTTATATAATAATAATACTGATCTATTTAGTAAACAATTTACTTAATATTGATCACTCTTAAATGAACAAGAGACTTTGTATCATAACTTGGTACAATAAAACAACATATATATATATATATATATATATATATATATATATATATATATATATATATATATATATATATATACATATATATATATATATATGTATATATATATATATATATATATATATATATATATATATATATATATATATATATATATATATATATATATATATATATATATATATATATATATATATGTATATATATATACTAAAAACTAAAACTAAAATAAAAAACTAAAATTAAGACTTAACTAAAATAAATAACTAACTATTACGATAGGATTGTTTAGAATAAATAACTTGGAATCGTTTGTATTTGTTATTTGTACACAAAACCTCCACAAATTATCATATATATCATTATGAAATTGTCATATCCCTAATATATATATATATATATATATATATATATATATATATATATATATATATATATATATATATATATATATATATATATATATATATATATATATATATATATACATATATATATATATATATATATACACATAAATTATGACAAAAAAACAGCATTATAATAACTTGATTTGAATTGATTGATCACTGCATATTGCTTATAACAATGAAGACATTTTAAGGGTTTTTTTAAATTACATGTATATATTTATTATATTATACATATTTTATTATTATTTAATTAATTTTATTTTTAGTTATATTATTATAATATGGAAGCTTTGTAAATTTTTTAGGTAGTACACTAATATAAATTATAAAATCTTTCCCACTAACCAAAAAAAAAAAAAAAAAAAATTTTAACATTTGAATTTATAGAAATGTGAACTGAAATGTTTTTTTAACTTAATTCCACACCTAGTCCTAATCAAAACCCCAGACAGTCATAATGCAAATACTCTTTTATTATACAACAGATGTTCTACTTAACATGTATTTAACAAACAAATAACAAAATAAAAAACTTACTTCAATATCTTTTTGAACACTTTCTTTACTACTTTGAATATTTAGCTTTTGTGTTGAAGGCTTAGGTTTATCTGTTTCAGTTATTTTTATGGCTGATTGAGCAGTTTGTACAACTTTACTCTTAGTATGGGATGAATTCTGATGTTCTGATTCTTTTGCTAATGGTTTATTTATTGTGGAAGTACCCACCTACACAAGAAAAAACAAATAAACTTTTTGTTATTAAAATATATTTTAAACTACAACATTAACACATTGAAAAGTTAAAGCAATATATTAATTATGTGCACATAGTTGGTTAATATATATAACTATGTGTTTTGTAAATATCATTGACAAACTCTTCAACAATTCTTTGTAGTTATATCATTATGGATATAGCATTTAAGAATTAAAGGATGAACAACTACAAAATGGACTCTGAAATTCAGATTAAAATATTAATCAATGTCCTGTGACTGTAAGTCTTTATAGGTACAAGTCCTGAACTCTAATATTTTTAAACCAGAAGTCTTTGTATATTATTGTAACAATTGTTAGAATAAATAAAAACTTTTGACTACATATTTTTAAAAAATAACATTTTGCACATTCTAATGAAAACAAACCTTTGAAATTTGATTTTTTCCAAAAATCCGCTCTTGAATTTTCCTTGCACGTTCTTCTTCTTGTTGCTTTAACCTTTCTTTATTTCTCTGATTTCTCAGCTGTTCTATTTCATCTTCACGTTGTTTTTCTTGTGAATCAATTTGATTGCGCTCATTAAGGTCATCATTCAAATGTGCAAGACGTTTCTTGAAATTAAATAAAAACATCTTATTTAATATTAAGAACTTAGAAAACTTCATTTAAACTTATAAGTTACCTTTAAAGATGATGCAACTACTTTTGTTTGAGAGTCTTCTTCATTGTTTTTTGATTTCTTTTCAAAACTTGAATCAAAACCCTCAGAAGATGGTCTTTTTTTGGTTAATTTTTCAGAAGTTTCTAACTCTTTCTAAAAGAAAAAACATAAAACAATTTAACATTTTACAGTTCGAAACTGTTTTCAACCATATTTAATCAACAGATCTTAAACTGTATTATTTGAATCTGATTTTTTGTTACTAAATTGTTACAATTTTTGAAAATTCAAAAATTATTTTTCAATTTTAAAACATGCATTTTTTTTGTGTAAGTGTTAAAAAGTCATAAAGTTTTTTAAATATAAATTTCCTTTACACAAAGACACATTTAATTTGTATTGCATTAAAATATTTGAAATATACTTTAAGTAAAAAAATTTTTGTTTTCACAAAAGAATTTTAAAATGTTAACAGCTACATTTTTCCGAAGAAAGGTTAATTGGACCATGATATTAAGAATTGGTTTAGTGTTTGATTAATTGTGCTAATCATTTGATTAGCTGCAATCACATAATAATAATATGAGCAATTTTGATTATTTGTTAGATTTTGGTTGGTTCTATACAAAGTTCAATAATTACAAAAGTTATTTTTTCTAATTGAATATGATAATATTTTCATTAACAAATAATTCAAAACATTTATGTCTACCTTAATTCTCTTATGATTTCTAATTTTTGATTTTAATAATTGATAACTATTTTTATGTAAATAACATAATATAATAAATTAATAATTAAAATTACAATTTAAAGTTTATATGTCTAATTTAGTTTTTTAATGTTTTCAATTGCTTTTTTAATTTTAATTTTTTGACATTTCAATAGATAAGCTGTGATAGCTAATTATAACTGGATTGTTAAACCGTGAGACATTGTGTTATTTCATGTAATTCCTAATAAAGTAATATGCTTTAAATCATTCTCAATACATATTATCTTGTTGAATGTTAATAAAGTTAAAACCAGCAATTCATTCATAATTAAAATTTCAGATAAACATTCATTGAAATTTGGTTGAACCATTATAATTAGTAATAAATATGGCAAAAAATAAGAAACAATAAAAAAAAAATAACATCAAATAATTCTACCCCTCTCTCAGGTAACACAGGAAAAAAAAACCTTCAGCCACATATTTTTGTTTTTTGTAAAAAAAATAGATATTTTTTATAAGCAACATACCACCCAAATGAACATAAAAAACTGTGGTCAACAACTCCTTACTTGGTGGTCAACAACTCCTTACTTTCTCTGTTTCTTTGATAGGAAATGCAAAGATGTAAGAGAATTCTAACGCATTTATGTTTAAGGAAAAAAAATAAAGTTGTTTAAAAAAAATTGAATAAAAGTTTTTTAAACATGAAGAAACAAATATAGTAAATGTATACAACTTTTCTGAATGACAAGTCACATGATAGCTTGCTTAATCAGCAACAATGGCAGTATTTGTAAACAAGTGATGCAACTTTATGGCAATGTGATAGAGGCTCAAGTTTGGCAGCTAAAGCATGTTCCAATAATATTAACAAAAAGTGTTAAAATCAAGACTGCAGGTATAAATTTGTATCATTAGTAGTTATCAGGAAGATCATTAAATGAGGAATAAAACAAGATTAAATATGGAACTTTATACAACCCCAATTTATTGAAAATAAAGGGAAATGTTATTTATCAATGACAATTTTAACACTGCAGTTAGATAGGATTGATTTTATAATTTTAAAAAATTTCCCAGATACACCTGTGAAAACTTTCGAAAGTTGTACTATTTAGACTATATCATTTTTGTTTCCAAATTTATTTTATACAATCTCATAGTTAATTTTTCAGGAAATAAGAAAAGTTTTTTGCATATATCGAATATTGAGGTTAAGTTACATAATGAAGGTTTTCATAAAGATGATTTGAGGCATAGAATAATAATAACAAAAGTATAAAATAATAGCTAGAGAACAGAAAAAGTAAGTAGATAGTAATAGCAAAACAAAATATAAAAGAAAAACTTGAACAAGATATATTATTCTCAACTCTTTAGACTCCAGTGTTTTTTATGAAAATATATATATATATTATTAGCTAAACTCAACAACATTTATAAAATAAAAAATATATGATATAAAAATAAAATATATAAAAATTTGTTATATTTTATTTTTATAATAGTCTATTTTTAAATTTATTGATTTGGCAAAATGAATGTATATAAAAATTGACTAATTTAAGATATTATTAAAATTCACAAAAACTGAATTAATATAATACAACTTTAATGATATATAATTACTTTAAAAAAAAAACTCACAATAAATGAAGTGCTAATATACTATTTTATTCATAAAATATTTTTTAAGAACATTTTTTGTGCACTTTCATGCAAACAAACCAGAAGTATTTTTTAAATTTTGGATGAATTACCTGAATAATTTCATTTTGAATGCTTTTTAAAGGACTCCTTTGTGCAATACCAGTAGATTGCAACTTATTTCTTGCATCTTTGCGTGCTTGAGTTCTTTCCAAAAGTTTCTAATGATTTTATTAAAAACATTTTTTTTAATGGTAAAGGAAAAAAATTTGTTATCAGTTAAACATTACACTAACGTTCTCTTTAAATAAACAAAACTCTAAAACATTTATAAAACAAAAAATAAGTGAAATAAACACTAAAATACAAAAAAGTAGATGGATATAAAAATACATAAATTAGGAATATTGTTAAAATTCATAAAAACCAAGAAATATAATAGAAAATTTAAACAACAATTTTAAATATTAAACAACATTTTTTATAACAAATAACATTTTTTATAACAATAAACAAAGTTTTACTATGGTATTTTTGTGCATTTGATCAAGCAATTTACCTGGGTAAATGGATCGACTTTACTTGTACTGGTCATTGCGATACGATTTGTATGCTGGTCGATACGTTTAACACGTTTTATATACTAATACTATTTAATTTTAACAAACTGTATTATATTTTTCTGGTTTCTACAACTTTTTTTGATAGTTCACGACCAACATAAATGCAGTGAAACTGTCTTTAAAACTACTCGTGAACAACTTAATGTTTTGATTAGGTGTATATCTTGATTTAAAAATTGAGCCGTTTTAACTCGAGTATATTTTGATTGGTTGTTGTCATGGTTGAGCATGTCGTCACGCGCCCGATTAAACTTTTCCTACAATAAGAACCTATCTTTAAATACATATATATATATATATATATATATATATATATATATATATATATATATATATATATATATATATATATATATATATATATATATATATATATATATATATATATATATATATATATATATATATATATATATATATATATATATATATATATATATATATATATATATATATATATATATATATATATATATATATATATATATATATATATATATATATACAGGCGCGGATGCAGCATTTTTTGATGTTTGAGATACCTAACTTCCAGACATGGAGCAAACTCCAAAAATTTATATGTTTATATTTATATAAAATAAGGACGCTTTGCAAAAAATTGCAATGATTAGGGCCTGGGAACAAAAAAGCCCTAAAATTTTAGCTACACCTGCCCCAAACGTGAGAGCAACAAATTGATAAAATAATTTTTATACTATTCTTAACTAAATATATATTCATCGACAAATTTTAAAATTAACACAAAAATCTTTTAGCGTTCAAAAATTATGACCATAAAAGGTTTGAACCCCCCTCAATTTGAGGGGGTTGCAAACTTTATAAGGCCATAATTGTTGAACGCTAAGAGATTATTGGGTGAGTTTTAAAATTTGTTGATGAATATATACTTGGTTGAGAATAGTAGAAAAAATATTTTATCAACTTGTTGCTCTCACGTTTGGGGCAGGTGTAGCTAAAATTTTAGGGCTTTTTTGTTCCCAGGCTCCAATCATTGCAATTTTTTGCAAAGCGTCTTTATTTGATATAACTATAAACATATAAATTTTTGGAGTTTGCTCCGTGCCTGGAAGTTAGGTATCTCAAACATCAAAAGATGCTGCATCCGCGCCTGATATATATATATATATATATATATATATACAGGGGCGGATCCAGCATTTTTTGGTGTTTGAGATAGCTAACTTCCAGACATGGAGCAAACTCCAAACATTTATATGTTTATACTTATATCAAATAAGGATGGTTTGCAAAAAATTGCGATGATTGGAGCCTGGGAACAAAAAAGCCCCAAAATTTGAGACGTACCTGCCCCAAACGTGAGAGCAACAAGTTGATAAAATATTTTTTGTACTATTCTCAACAAGACTTACATTTATCCATAAATTTTAAATTTCATTGTAAAATATTTCAGTGTTCAAAAATTATGACCATGTAAAATTTGAATCCCCCTCAATTCGAGGGGGTTACAATTTTTATATGGTCATAATTTTTGAGCGCTAAAATATTTTACAATGGAATTTAAAATTTATTGATAAATATAAGTCTTGTTGAGAATAGTACAAAAAATATTTTATCAACTTGTTGCTCTCACGTTTGGGGCAGGTGCGTCTCAAATTTTGGGGCTTTTTTGTTCCCAGGCTCCAATCATCGCAATTTTTTGCAAACCATCCTTATTTGATATAAGTATAAACATATAAATGTTTGGAGTTTGCTCCATGTCTGGAAGTTAGCTATCTCAAACACCAAAAAATGCTGGATCCGCCCCTGTATATATATATATATATATATATATATATATATATATATATATATATATATATATATATATATATATATATATATATATATATATATATATATATATATTTCTTTTTTTTTTTTTGTCTAGGAAGGGGAAAGGGGTAGGAGCAAAAGTCCTTTAATATTGCCCACATTAGTTCCAAGGCTCTCAAAAAGACCACAGTAAAATACTGAACTATATAAACCAATCACGCAAATGTCAATCTGTTACAAATTAATATAATCCAATGTTATTTTCTGCATTAAGATTCTTGGGGCCCGGGGCTAAAAAAAAAAGGTCCTCAAAAATTTTTGGGGGCCCCTAAATTTGCGGGGCTATAGCTCCCCTTGATCCGGCACTGGGCATATCAATAATAGGCATAACAAATAATAGGCGTATATACTTAAAATAATATACTTAAACACGGACAGTTTTAATTTATGAATTAATAAAAAATAGTTAAAATGCAAGACTCTTACATATGAGTTATTATTCGGATGTTGTTTAAGGGTTTGTGAAATTTGCTTTATTAATGGGAATGGGGTGGGGATGGGAAAAAACTGGATAGGGTAGTAAGCAACCAGGGCTGATATTTTACTGGGGCCGGGTTTGATAAACCAAAGGTTTTGACATTATTGAAGCATAACTAGAAATAAAAAAAAGATTAAAAAAGAATTATTTGATACAGAAAATCAGACAATAAAGGAACAATTGTATCTGAGTGATCTTGATGATTTGCTTGATGTTTTACTAAAGATGCATTAGAAGCAATGACCAATAATGAGGATAAACAGTTTCTGCAGATGATGCGAGATGATCTATCTAGTGCAAGTATGGCCAATATCAACAAGTTTCTTGCTGATAAAGAGGCTCGTAAAAATAATCGGCTTTTGCAGGCAGTTTCTTGAAAAAAAAAATCTCATATTGAAATGCAACAAGCATTTGCTGCTTCTATAGTGCCAGTGGACGTCGACGAATCTAATCCTTTGTTTTGGAACTGCACTACCACTGCCCAACGGCTACTTTTGACACGATTGTGTTTGACACAACTAGTTCTTACTCTGAAATTCATCTTGATGCATGCACATTGAGAAAGTTTTAAAACGTGAAATGATATGGATTAAACGCGTCACCATATATTTGAGGTCATGTTGTCGGATGTATTCTCAGCTACAGTGGCAAACACTAACAGACCAACTATCGGTGTCTTCAATGAACTGGGCTGTCATCAACAAATCTAGCTTCAAATTTGCTGCCTATGATGTCTTTAATGGTTTACAACAAGAGATGACAATGAAATGCGACAAAAGAAGACAATGAAAGATGACAATGGTGGTAAATGCTTTGCACTTAAAAAAAAAACATTTGATCACATCAGCTGTTTGTCAGAATATGTCACAAGCAGGTCAATGTTATTCTTTGATTTGCAATTAAAGATAGAAAATAATAGGCTGAATCATTCATATTGAAGTCATCTACTAAATGTTTTAGTGATGCGATATTCCAGGACATGAGTGCGAAAGTTACCTTTCTCAACGGAGTTAATGACACGACAGAGCCCTCATCCAAAGCTATAACAGTGCACTGACAAAAGACAAGACTCAAAAACAATTTTTTTTTCAGCTTTGTAGCAGCCATCGGAAGCAGTTTCCTGCTCCAACTAAGAGAGCGGTGATGAATGTCAATAAATATCTTCCGGTAGATTCTGGATATTCCGGTACCGGTCGGTGGTTATAGCAGGCTTGAATGCAAAAATGTTCTTATATAAACAACAGTAGCTCATGTAGTTACATGAGCAGCCTTGTGGATTAAAACAATTCATAAATTTAATTTTTAGGCCACCCTAATATACATTAGGGTGGCCTAAAAATTAATTTTTCAAATTAGTTTTTTAAGTAAGTATCTGATTTTTTTAGGTCATTCTAATGTATATAAAGGTGGCCTAAAAAAATCAGATACTTATTTAAAAACTGTATATTTACTCAAGTTATTAGACTCAAAAAAGAAATGTCCAGATTTCGTTAGTTTTTTGAATTTTCTTTGATAGGTAGGGGTTATTGCTGTTAACTTTTTGTTGTTTATGTGTGGTTTAACTTCCTATCATTTTTTTTTTTGTTTTAGATTAAAAATATTTTAAAAAAATATATATTTTTAAATAATATTCTCAACTTTATAAAAGGTACGGTAAATTTTAACAATATAAAATTAAAAACTTGCGGTTGATTTTGCCTGTCGTAACTCAAATTATATGTCTTTTTTAGAAATCTACATTATTGTAGGCTGTCTTTACAATTTAAATAATAAAATTTCAGTTGTTTTCAAGTTACCTTTAGGTGCTTATTGACTGCAAGATTGTACTGTCACCTAAAGGTAACAGAACAACCTTGCAGTCATATAGTAATTTATTGAATGTTACCGTTATTTTAGGATCAATAATGGGTAAAGCAAATGATGTTAACCCACGTAAATTAGCTAAAGTAGCTGATCTCTTGCAAAAAACAAATCGAAGAAATATTGCCAAAGTTATCAAAGTCTTGCAGGCTATTGTCAGAAAAATATATTCCAAACTCAAATGTGGGTCAAAATAGAATCATAGAGGACTGCTGATGTGTCAGAAAATAGATAACTAGTGCTAGATATGACAAAAAAAAATTAAAAAAAGTTATCGAACTAAATTGTAAGATGCTAGCAATAAAACTGAAAAGCGTTTTAAAAAACCAAGGAATCAAAATTTCAGTTGGATTTTAAAGAAGGAGAAGTACCAAGACTAAGAGAGTAGAGCAATGGTACCGCTTAACTTTTTATTATATAAATGAGGACAATAAAACAAGATCGGTAAAAGACTGTCTTACAGACTACCCTGATTCCAGAGATTCAAAAGTGGTTTCTTAATGATGAAAAAATAGTTTTTATGCAAGATTGTTTCCCTATGTTATATTGCAAAATCCATAAAGACATTTCTTGCTAATAAGAGTATCGAACTTCTTGATTGGCCTGGCAATTATACAGATATAAACCCTATTGAAAATCTGTGGGAACTTGTCAAACCTAGAGTCAGTGCTGACATAATAACGAGTAAACAGAAGCTCACAGAAAGGTTGATTGAAGTATGGCTTCGAGATCCAGATGTTAAAGCATTGACCTTGAAGTGCATAAATGGTATTCCAAGGCGTATCAATGTCCTTTTAGAGTCGAAAGATCTCACCATCAAATATTAGGTTTCATAATATGCTTTGTATGTATTAATATATAAGTTGTATAATTTATTTATAACTATTATATAATAACTTGTAATAGTTATTATCGAGATCAGTTGTAGAACTTATTTTTAAACTCCTATTTCAACGCTGTCCATCAGGTTCGTAAACAATAAAAAAATTATCCCTTTATTTGCAAGGCTCCACTGCACCTATCTTTTATATATCCCTATTTACCTGACCTCTATAAAACAGAGTTAGCTTACGCGAAGAACGCTCTATGTTGGAATAGGCGTTTGACAAGAGAGTTTTAACACGAGAGTTTTTTTTTAAATCACAAAATCAACAGCTTTGATTATATTATATTTTGCCATAACTACTACTCATAAGAAAATATTCTGTAACTTTATTAATTCCATATTAATATAGAAAAAGTCTACTAGAATATTAGTTAAGGAAGTATAATAGCTTAGCTGGAGGGAGAACGAAGCCGAAAATGGATTTAATTCGCGTAACAATCTTTGTACTATAATTATTCCAGTATCAAGCCAAAATGGCGCTTTTGCAAAAAAAATGAAAAATTTTGAAATGTAATCAGTAGGCTTTGAGAGTTGTAATCGAAATGGATTAATAAAATAAAAGTTTGTTGGACATGTTTTTAACAACTATTCGATCAATCAAGAAGTTAATAAAATCAAAAATCACGATTATCGTAAAGTAATTGTTTCTTGCGTACCTTAATTAAAGATATAAATATCAAAGTTTTAGACAATCACTACTATCTATTTGAAATTTATTTTTTGCTTGCCTGTTCAGCTATAGGTTATTTATATTCTTTAAGACTGTTCTTTCGGCCAAGAACTTATTAAACCCCTCCAGGATTTTATTTTGTGTTGGAGTATTTTTGATGGATTTAAAAGCAAATTGCTTTATTCTAAATATAAAATACATGGCAAAAATATAAAGAGATATAAAATACATGCGAAAATACAACCAATTTTTATCTAGACATTTATTAATTTAATTCTAATCTAGAAATTTTTTATTAGTCATTCAAAAAACACAACAAAAAAATAACAACAAACTGACTTTTAATATTGTTTATCAATTGTTTAAACTTCCATTTTTTTATTTGCAATACTTTAACTGCTTATGGCGTTTTAAAACAATATAGCTTTTGTGGAATAGCTTTTGTGGAATGCGTTCTTTGAGAAATAACGTATTTTAACTTCGTTCTCCCTCCAGCTACGCTATTATAACTCCTTGATATTCTCGTCAATTACTGTGTTATATAAATTTATTTACATATTTTTAGTAATGCTAAAACTTATATTAAAACTTATAACTAAATTAATATACAATTAAAACACATTGGGAATTCATAAAAATACTGCATAAGCAGTATTTTAATGCGTTATATTTTAAGCGCTTAACGGTAGATGATAATAGTATCTATCGAAAAACATTAGTTTACAAATATTCAGTGTTTTTTAATTGCACATTTAGCCTTTTTACAAAATAACGTAATGGAATCAAAATCACCGAACAATCTAAAATAAAAAAATCGAAGCCAACCTACAATTAGTAAGCGATCGGGGTTGATTTTGACCGGGGCCGGGGCCGAGTTTGATAAAATATAGCCGGGGCCGGATTTGTGACCGGGGCTGCATAAATATTTATACATCCTAAATTTAATTTTTTTTAATTTTATTTCATATTAAATTTTGTATATATATGCATCATTAAAACATCATTATGATCAACATGATTATATTCATCAATACCACCACCCCAATTAACCATTCCAACTGGGTCCCAGTTGGGACCTGACTGGGGAAAATGCTGGGACCCATATTAGTATCTCACACGGATCCCATTGCGATTCTGTAAGTGGGATCCAACTGGATTTCATCTGGGATTAGTTTGGGTTTTTGACGAGAAATCCCATATTGAACAAAGATATTTTTTTCATATACTGCGGGTTTTCTCAATTTTTTTATGGTTTATTTTTCGCAGATTTTTTGTCTCGAATCTGCGAAATAATGTGACAAATTTATGATTAAAAAGCGTCGCATTTTTTTTATAAAATTAAAAAGTAAAGGTTATTTATATTATCTATATTAAATTCGCTGTTAGGGCAATAAAATGTATAAGGCAAATGAATATTTGGTGTGACAATTTTTACGAGTCAATTGAAAAAACAGATTTGAATTTCATAATATTTTTAAGCAACAAAAAGTTAATATTATTCAATGATTTGATGTTAACATTTGTTGAAGTAAAGTATTTTCTGTTGTTAATCATAAATCAACACAAACCAACTCTAAATACAAAACATAAATGCTATTGATCATCTTAAATAAATTTAATAAAGTTTTATTAAAATTTAAAATTTAAAAGCTTTATACTTAAATAACATAAATAAAAAATGTATTACCAAAAAAATTTGATATCTTTTTTATAACTTTGCAAATAAACATATTATATATGACTTTATAATATCATATAATAACACAATAAAAATTGACTTACTATACCCGACGGGCATTTCTTTTTAAAAGTTACGATCTAAATGTATTTTAAATGTCTTTTAAACGTCTTTTAAACATTAATGTTTAAAAGACGTTTAAAAGACATTTAAAACACATTTAGAACGTAACTTTTAAAAACAAATGCCCGTCGGGTAGCAAGTGAAAAATACAAAACATTCATGATTATTCAAACATTCAGTTTTTGCAATATTTAGTATCAAAACTACATTTTCAATTTTATATTGCACTTAAGTAGCATTTTATAATTGTATACTTAATATATTTCACAACATATTCTAAAAAAGTTATATAACATTCTGTGATAATTAATTAAAAAACATCTTAAAACCTTAAAACTTAAAATTTCCTAGCAAAATTGTTTCCTAAACAAATATCTGAATATAGCTATCAATATATATACACTTTTATATTTTAAAGAATTAAAAAAATGTATTTAATAAATAAATATATTCAAACAAAATATGATAATTTTTTTATTATTACAGACAAATAAGGTTAAACGTTAAAACACCTAATAATTTTTGTTATTACTATTATTAGTTACAAATAATTTACAATATAAACAATTTAAATTTTTTTTCATATAAAACCTTATATTATAACTTACAATATCAGTTACAGTTTTTATAATATAAGTAATATATTATTAATTATATAACTTATAGAAAATGTAAAACATTAATGTATTTATAAATAATATGTAAAGTTTATGTAAAGGGTTTTGCAAAGTGACATTCAGATTTGTTTGAAAAAGATAATTTAAAATGAAACACACTAACTTAGTGTATTTTGCTTTTGTAACAGTAACGCAGTTACTGTTACAAAAGCAAAGCTTAGCGTATTTTGCTTTTTGTAAACAACAACGCAGCTTGATTTGGATTAAATATACACTTACATTTGGAGTGAACAGGAACTTAATCTGGTTCATTTTTAGTATTTTGGTAAAAAAATAGTTATTTACATATCAGTTTTAATTTTATAATAAAAGTATAAATACTTTAATAGCAATATTTAGACATTTAACAAATAGTTTTAAGTTTGACAGTATGTCAACCTTTTTTTTTTTATAGACTTGTAAAATGTTTGAAGGCATATTTTTTATTTTCATATGCGATAGACAAATGTTGAAAACTTTTTAAATTAGTTTATGTGCTTACAGTTATGGCTTATAACTGTAAGCACATAAACTAATTTAAAAAGTTTTCAACATATGAAAATAAAAAATATGCCTTCAAACATTTTACAAGTCTATAAAAAAAAAAAAGGTTGACATACTGTCAAACTTAAAACTATTTGTTAAATGTCTAAATATTGCTATTAAAGTATTTATACTTTTATTATAAAATTAAAACTGATATGTAAATAATTATTTTTTTACCAAAATACTAAAAATGAAACAGATTAAGTTCCTGTTCACTCCAAATGTAAGTGTATATTTAATCCAAATCAAGCTGCGTTGTTGTTTATGCCATTTTAAAAGATTTTATTATATTTCCAAGCATAATTTTTGCCGCAATCGTTTTACCATTTGGGACCCATTTTTTACCCAGTTCAAATCCCAGCTATAACTCAGTTCCAGTAATCCAGTTACATCCTAGCTGGGACACAGTTGTTGTGGTTAACTGGGCAATTAATAATTTTTATTATTAATTACTATTATTTACAAATCATTCGCAATATAAATTATTTAAATATTTGTAATGCAAATTAAAATTTAAGTTATAATATTTATAATATAACTCAAATTAAAAATATAACTTTACAAAACATAGTATTAATAGGTTTTGTAAAGTGATAATATTACTATTAGTAAGGTTTTACCAAGTGACACTGCGATATATAAACTTTATATATCATTTATAAATGCATAATATAAATGTAAGATTTAACATTTTCTATAAGTTATATATTTTATAATATATTACTTGGACTATAAGAAATGTATTAATTATACTACTTATATATAAGTAGTATAATTAATTTATATATAAAAAAAATCTTACATATAATTACGTTCTCTCATACGCGTCCGTTTTTTATTTTGACATCGCTTTTCTGTATTTTTTTTTTGTTGTTTTTCCAAACTATAGTTTGTACTACGCTATATGCATAAAGGTAAAAAGTGTTTAAAAGCTAGCAAAAAAATAAACTGCCAACTTTTATTATATTTTTTCGTTTAAAGTGAAGGTTAAACTTGTTTAAAGTTATGCAATTTTTAAAAAATTGCGATTTTTTCACTGTTAACGAATCCTGCCAAAATAGGTAATTTTCATATAAAGAATTTAATATATCTATATAAATGCTCATAAATAATTTTGACTCAAATAAATTATTTAAAGATCTTTCATTTGATATATTATAACCGATATTTCAAAACCTCTTTTATGTTTAAAAAAGTTGCTTACAGTTGCTAGCGCCAAATAATTTTTTGTTTATAGTGCCATTTTTTTTATTATTGTCATTGTTGCTTTTTATTTTTCTTTACTTTAGATGGACCACAAGACTGCAAAAGATATTTGCGTTTTAATTAATTCATATAAATGCCAATCGAAACCTTTGTTAAATGGTGACATTTACAAAAATTTTTCTGAAAGTAATTTCAAATTATCAAAAACTTGTCTGAAATTAAAAAAAAATTTAACATTGGGCCTAAAAATGCATCTGATTTTAAAATATTCTTTAACAATGAAAGATACTTGCATAAAAAGGTAAAAATCTTTTAAAAAAAACCCTACCCAGTCATGGGCTGCTATCCTTGAGGCCGCGATCGCGTCACAAAACGAGCTACCATCTTTGTATGGGGAAAACATTGAACAAAATGTGAAATTAGCGCGTTTTGTTCATTGTTTTAAATTTAAGGGATTAAAAAAAACGCGCTACTAACGCGCTTTGCTCAATGTTTTCCCCTTACAAATATGGTAGCTCGTTTTGTGACGCGATCGCGACCTCAAGGATTGTTAATTTTTTGCTGCAACCATTTCAATATGAAAGAAAAAGAAATAGTTCTAATAGAAATATTCACTTGAACATTGCAAGTGATTTAAATATTGCCTCAGGCACAATGTAGAGAATAAAGAGTGATTTGTTTTTTGAAAAATCAATGACCCGTAACAAGCTTAAAAACAAAAAAATTAAAAGACAGTATTTTTCACTAAATTTGTGGAAATTGAAATATTAAGGAAAAAAAAAACTCAACAGAATAAGTTTCATTCTCTAGATTTCATAAATGAATTAAGAATTCTTAAAATTAGTAGAACAAAGTTGCAACAAAATGTTAAAAAGATAGAAAAGAAACACAAAATTGCTATCAAAGAATTACCGGAACAGATAAAAATTAAAAAGCAAGAAAACAAACAACTTGTAGAACAAAATCATTATTTAACTAGTATTGTTTTAGAAAAAAAAAGATAATAGGCTACTTATAGAAACCAAAAAATTAAAAACATGACCTACCCGAAAGAAAATGTATTTTTCCTCCTATTATTAACAATGTGCCTGTGGAAAGTGTCTCATTTTTGTTAGAAAAGATTTCTGAATTGTTACACAACACAGAACTGTAAGAAACACCTCACTCATCCACAGTAAATAAAATGGTTTATGAGCCAGGTGTTTTAGCATTGGTTCAGGCTGGTGAGGCACTTTTTCATTGTGAATGCGCAACAGTAGTGTTTGATGCAACCACCGTTTTAGACAAACATGTAAATGAGTTTCTTATCAGTACATATCCTCAGCAGAGGATATGTACTGATATTCCTTTAGCAACCGCTAAACTTGATGGAGGTACAGGATTTGACTGTGCCACTCATACTGTCAGTGTAATAAAAGAACTTGCCAATACATTTGCAGTTTAAAAATATGCCAGCAGTAGAATTTTTAGATGTAGAGCACCTATTAATAGTTGTGTGAAAGAGACAGACAACAGGTACTCTGTCTGTTAATAGTTGTTTCACACAACTATTAACAGACAGAGCACCTGTTAATAGTTGTGTGAAAAATATGCTTCAGGAGGAGATGGACATTCAATTAATGCAACTGCAGTGCAATGTTCATCCATTGAAAACTATTGCCTTAAAATCATTATTAGCTCTTAAAATAATAGATAATGTGTTGAAGATAAAACCGGCTAAAGGAACTGATGGGGTTGCAGTAACATTCCTCAAAAATATTTCTAAGCTAACGTATTCTTTTATATGCATATTTTTCATTATTTCAGTTTTTTTTTAGTTTCACTTTCTTGTGAGCAATTGTTTCTTTATTATTTCCACGTTTTGAAAATTTGAAATTTTAATTTTTTTGCCCTTTAAAAATCAGGTATAGTTTTAAAGGCGATCCTGCAGCATTCAAAAGCTATCTTAAAAAAAACAATGTTGCTCCAGGGCTATTCCTTAGATATGTTGGTAGTAGATTTCATGTTTTGTTCCATATGGCAGGGATAGTTGTAACATACGAAAGACTTGTAAAAACCTTTCTTGAAAAGTAAGTTTTTTTTTGGATGAATATTAAGTTTAATAGAATTCCATGTATTAGTATTTTTTCTTTATTTTAGCAACATCAAAAATAAAATTTTCCAGCTCTTACTTCAAAATATGAGTAATGATATAATGCTTGTGCAACTGCAAGGGCTGGGCCTGATAGGAAAAATAATAACTGGGCTATGGATGAGTCTGGTTTATAAAAATGCAACAGGAAAGGGTAATTTTGAGTTTGTAAGTTTTTAAGGTTTTTTAATAAATAAATAAAGTAATTTAAAAAATGTACAAACATTATTTTTTTATTAGGATTACATTTTCAAGAAAGCAATAAGAAAGTTAGTTTACTATAAAAGTAATCCAAAACCAATTCTTTATACAGATGTGGATATTCTTAGTCAAGTATTAAATAATAAAGAAGATAAGGTACACCAATTCCTTCGTGTAATAAAAAATAAAAATATTTTGGTAAAAGTTTTATCAGCTTTGATAAGCTACACAGAGACAGTTCTCAAAAGACAGATAGCCAGGTATTTGACTGGCAGTCTCTCAAATCCATCTAAAGAAATGATAAAAACCACACTATCTGCTCCACCTCATACAATGGAGGCTGAAAGGATCTTGGGGATGCTTGTTTTTTTTTTGCGTTGTGCTCCTAATGCTACGTTTGGTTTCCTGGATTCTAAAATAAAAGCCAGAGTAAACAAAACACTAATATGGCCTGATGAGAAAACATTGACAGAACAAGAAAACCTTATTCAATTTGCAACTCGCAGAGGAGCTTTAACGTGTCAAGCCTCTAAAAATTATAAAGAAATAGGAAAAAGATGCGCCAAAGCTAGTTTAAAAAAAGAACGTCTAGAAAGAAAGCAACTAGAGAAGGATATTAAAAGAGCAATAGCTGAAAATGCCAAAACCACAAATCCTCTTTTTATGAAAAACAAAAACAAAGTTTAGGAGTGATTTTGAAAAATGGAAACTTAATAGGGCAGCTCTTAAGCCATAAATGGGAGCTAGATGATGGCAATATACATTTATTTTTTGGTAGAATTGTTGATCAAAAGGTAGCAACAAAAAAAAAATCTATTACATACACAATAGGATATTGGAAAGTCAATGAAGATGAAGCTGAAGATATTGACATAAGCCAGGAAGGAGTATAGCAGATCTATTACTTAAAGACCTAGAGTTCATTTAAAAATTGCTATAATATATTAGACATTGCTATCTTTTATTTTGTTTATGTTGATTATTTTGTTTACATTTTTGTTTATTCCTTTTAATTTTAGATATTAACCAAGAGCAGACACAGGGTTATTTTACATTTCAGATACTGTACTTGGCATTGTGAAAACTCTAAGTATAAGTATGTTCAATCATATGTCAAATAAGAATGATTTGCTAAAAAATTGTGGTAGTTAGAACTTAGGAACAAAACTATATAAAAAAGATAAAAACCCCCTTTCTAAAATGTCAATTTAATGAGTTAATAAGTTTTTAAGTTCATAATCAAAAACTAAATTTAAATTCAAATTTTTTAATGCTCAAAGTTTATGACCATGTAAAATAACTTAAAAAAATAACTTTAAAAACATCAAGAATTATTGGGTCTGTTGATTGATTTAAATGTAGTATAAATAATAAGTTAAAGTATTTTAATAACTTAGTCCCCTTACATTTTTATGCGGGCGTACAAACTTTTAGGGGTATTTTGTTCCCAGGCTCCAATCACTTCAATTTTTTATATAAATTTTCTCCACATTCACATTAGATTTAAGCATGAACAAACTTAAATTTAGATTAATTATGGTAATTTGATCCACTTTTAAAATGGGCTTAAACACCCCCCCCCCCTATCCTTTTTTTTTTTTAAATTTAAATAATATAGGTGGGATATAATAAACAGTTTTTATTATATATGTGACGGTAAATTATTAATATCTTATGAGCTATGTTTTAAAGTCCACTTTTTGTGTAGTCCACTTTTTGTGTAATTTTAAGCTATGTTTTAAAGTCCACTTTTTGTGTAATTGTTAAGATGTCCATTTTATTTTCTCCACCTTCAATATTAAATACCTTTTTTTTCTAGTTGACCCCAGATAATAAATTTGGTATAAAAATTTGTCATTTAATAATCTCTATATAATAGAATTAATTTAGTTTAAAAAATAAAAGTTTAAATTTTTTATGAAGGTACATATAATAAATGTATGTATTTAATTTTTTTTCAAAATGATGTAAGTATGTAAAATTTACATGTAATTTATAAATACATGATTATATAATGGATTATCCATTTATTAAATGATTTATGTAAAAATAAATAATATGTAAAGTTGACATACGACAGTAAGCAAAACACATACACATAGTAAAAGGCACATAGTAAAACTTTGCTATGTTTTGTAAAAAAAATTTGTCAAAGTTACTTTACAAAACATAGCAAATTCAAAGGTTTTTCAAAAAGTCTTTGAGATTTGTTTGTAAAAAAAAAAAAAAAATTAAACACATTAAACCATTTCTGTAAGCACACTAAACCATTTAAATAATTTTAAAAATTTTCAACGTTTGTCTATTGCATAATTACAGAATATGCCTTCAGTTTGATAAAACATTCAAAACTACACAAGTCTGAAAAAAAGTAAACGTTATAATATCTCAAACTTATTAATAGCTCAGATGTTCAGTCTGAATTTCAGTCTAAAATTTGATTTCTCACATTTCATAAATGAAGGGCATTTAAGAATTTTGAGAGCATATCATATTTCCTTTTTTTGTGTGTGTGTCTGAAATCGTTTTTTAAATTGATGACTAAATATTGATTTTATCATATTTAAATATAGAATTAAAACTGTTATGTAAATATTTTTTACAAAAGTACAATAAAAAAAACCAAATGAAGTTCCTTTGTACATTTACTCCAAATGCAAGTGCATATTCAATCTAAATCAAGCCGCGTTACTATATATGAATTTTAAAAAGAATTTATAATTTTATTTCAACAAAACTTTTTAATAAAAACGATGCCAAAAAAACTCTTTTGATTATAAAACACACGCTATAATTAAACCACCAGTCCCATCTTCAAGCCAGCCGTATGCCATTTACGGAAGCCCCATGCCAATTCCAGTAAAAACCCAGATTTTATTCGGCATTATTTTCATACCATATGGGACCCATCTGGCACCCAGAACAAATTCCAGCCCGAACCCAATCCCAGCAGTCCCAGCTCCATTCCAGTCAATCTTAGCTGGGATCCAGTTGGGCTGGTTAACTGGGATAATCATTATCATCATCAGTAGCAGGCTTAAGCCTTCTTTTTTTATGCTGTTTCTCTAATCATGGTCAATGCTCAAACAAGCTACCACCTCTATTATAATAAACCAAAACTCATTGTTGCTTGGATTCTTTTTCAACAAGTTGCATTATTTTACTGTATCTATTCCTATTTATTAAATACTGGCAATTTAATAAATAGTAAATAAAGTATAAAATTATAATATATAAAGAGTTATAAATTTATTTTTAGCCCCGGCTATCAACCCCTGCTCAATGATATATTATATAAATAGATGTCTAACTTCGATCCGAAGCGATCCGCTTTTTGCCCTTTTTACAAATGGCAGATTAAATTTGAAAACAAATATTTTTAACTTTTCTTTTCTTAAATGAAGTAAATACATTTTAAATTTAAATACTATTTACGTAAAAGTATTAAGCGGAAATTATACTTGTAAAATAATAATTTACGATTCCTTAATTTATTTTCAAATAAAAAGCGATTAAAGTTTTGAATAATAAAGTAAAACGACAGACGCTTTTGAAGCATTTTTATCAATTAAAATACTTTTTAATAAACATTGGCTCATAAAAAAACTTTTATTAGTATTTTATAATTATTAAAATTTGTTTTTGAATTATCTTTAATTTATTAGGAACTTTTGACTTTTTATTTTTTATATTTTTTTGAATTTTTAACTTTTATTCCACACTTCGGCTTCAGCTTTTGCCCTTTTTACAAATGGCGGACTATTGTTATAAACAAAATAAAGCTTCACTTTTTGTCCATTAAAATCCCGCAAGTTATTATATCTAGTTATATAATAATTATATAATCCAAGGAGGTTTATGAATACATCACCGCCCTCTCCTTAAATACATCATTGCCCGTATAATATTGCCGGGGCCGGATTTGCAAAAAATCTCATTTTCAGCCGAGGCTACGGTCAATCAACAATATGTCAAAAAAATTTTAATCAAAGATAAGTTTATTATGAAGTCTGATTTAAAGATTTTCAAGAGGCAATATCTACTTATTTTTATTTTTATAAAATATCTTGTTACGAAATGTTCAGCAAAAAAATTAAACGGTAGTAAAGTGTTCATGCTTGTTTTAGATGGTGTAGTTTATGATTTTGAAAAATACACTCTTAATACGCCTAACATTGCATCAATCGCCAAAAATGGTGTTAAAGCTGAACGTATGATTCCATCATTTCCGTCAGATACATGGCCTTCTATGACAACTTTATCTACAGGTCTTTACACAGAGTCACACGGAATTATTAGTAATTATTTTCTTGACATCCAAACTAATAAAATATTTAAATACACAGATAAACCAAGTGATTATGAAAACAATGGTAAATTTTTTACAAAAGAACCTATTTGGCTTACAAACCAGAAGCAAGGAGGTACTATATATATATAAATTAAATCTTAATTTAATTCTTTAATTAATTTTTGTTTTTATTTCCTCTTTTATTTCAATACTAGTTGATCATAAAGTTCAAAATTGTTAAAAAAAACCTTTTTTTTATTTGAAAATAACATAAAGCCCATCTCTTCATAACTACTTAAAAGTTTTTAGACATAGGCATAAGAAAAAAAAATGTAATAAATTAATAAAATAACGTTTTTATATTTAGGTGCCAGTGCTGTTTATTATTTTCCTGGTTATAATGGATTCAAAGAAAAGCCTAGATACCATAATTCACCAAATATTTCTAGTAATGACAATATAGAAACATTCCAAAACACTGTTGATTTAATTATGCAGTACATTCAAAATGATAAAAATTTAAATTTTATTTTAATTTGGATAGACAAACCTGATCTGACTGGGCATGAATTCGGAAAAAATTCCTTACAAGTGAGTTCAATTAGTTTCTATTGAGAACCATTAAAAAAGACTAAGCTCAAATAAATTTTACATGTTTTTTAGTATAAAGATGCACTTGAAAGTGTGGACAGAGATGTTGTAGGCTATGTATTAGAAAAGTTGAATTCTTATCCTGAAATTAACCTAATTTTGACTTCTGATCATGGTTTTATTGATATTGATTATAAAAGTAAACTTCAAGTCAAGTTTTTGGATGATTATTTACAATCAGGTTCATATCAATCAAATTGGGCTGGTGGATCTTGTTTTTTAAGGCCTAAAAATGGATTTACAATTGATGATTTAGTGAATAATCTAACTTCTTTAAGTCAAAATAACTTTAGGATATACAGGTATTATAAATAAACCTTTCTTTAACCGGTATTTCTCAGATTATAAATGAACCTTTTGTTATTAGTAACAAATGTGGCAGTAGTTTTTTATTAGTTTAATTTAATTTTTATTTGTTGCACCTGAAAGTAACAGTACAATTTAGAACTGTATTTGTTTAGTGTATTATATATAACATTGTAATTTTAGATAAATTAAAAAGCACATTTAAGTCACATGCTCATATCAATCCAAGGTTGTTTAGAATTAAGTCAGTTGATTCAAAATAATTTGAATCATTTTAAAATTATTTTTTATTGATTATTTAATATAATATCTATTTACATTTAAATGCAATAGCTAAAAATAACTCTTATTTAAAATATTAGTCATATATATGCACTATATAATATATATTGTATATTTTTATACTTATTGTAAGATTTATATTCAACTAAGAATTTTCTTTTTCATATTTTGTTTAGTTTCATATTTGAATCTATTGACTAATTACATTAATATAATATAAAAAAAATATTACAAATTCTATAAAAAATATGAATATATATTTATAATATTTATGTATATATACTCATAAATTATGAGTATATATAATCTAATTATGAGCCGGAGCCTGGAGCTGCAGTCAATTTTTTGACCTCAGCTCCAATGCTCTGCTCATAATATAATATAATGTTCATAATAACTTTTATATATTCTGAGTTTTATAAGAAATTTAAGTTATAGTTATTTTTAGTTGAGCTTTTAATTAAAATAAAAAAAATGTCTGGTGTTGGTTTAAAAGAGATGCAATTTGAACATGATTTGAAGAAATACCTGCAAAGTTTACTAAAAAGAGTAATAAAGTTGCAGAGTCTGTGATATGCAAATGCAAAGTTTGGTAGTTCAGAAGTGTTTCTAAATGTAAAAAACAAACAAACTAAAAGCAACTGAGGGAGCACAGGCTAGTCAATCTACTGTAGAGGAAGTAAGCTTTTTGTTTTCATAAAAAAAGGGCAGTGGCAATAGTAAGCAGTGTCAAAGCAGTAGCAACTAGCAGTGGTAGAATCATATTTTATCAAAATCACCAAATCTGAAAAAAAAAAGCAATTTATGAGCAGATTGCACACATGATTTATGCTACTAACTTGCCATTTAGAATGGTTGACCATACAGAGATTAGGGATTAGGGCTACAGAGATTAGGGATTAGGCTTGACTTACTTCCCTTATTACTTTATTACTTACTTCCCTACTATACTTCCCTTCCCTTGTTTATTAAATATTGCTTGTTATGAACAAAGAAATTGTATCTTAAAACTAAAAAAAACTGTAGTTATTATTTTCTAATTTTTGAAAACAAAATCTGAGGCTTAGGGGTGCAAGCTCTGGATGTTTTAACATGGAATCGCCATGTGGCAAATATTTTCACACTTTACTTCAGAAAGATGTATGTCTATCTTGCCTGTAAACAAACATTGTACTAACTTATAACAGAGTGTTGCATCTTTTGACATTTTTGGGAGTTTTAAATAAAGGTTCTGTTGATTCAAGATTCAAGTGTTTTAAGTCTTTTTATGCCATTATCTTACCAATAGAGGAATAAAACCATTCTTTGAATTAGTTGAGTCATCTAGTCCAACAATTATATGTGTCAATAGTAATTTAATGTATATGCATACAATGCTGCATGCGTATAGGCCAGAATAATTTCTGTCTATAGGTTCCAGATTCGATAGCAAATCTTTCTTTGAACCTGTTATGAAGTTTGTTGAATCTCCTTCTACAACTTCTAAGGACTCTTGGGAATAGGCAAGTGTTAAGAACCTATGTAGCTTCTTTGGTTGGTTTGCTTCGTGGTATGGCTTCAGCAGAAGTGTATTGAGTGAACTATTCTCCATTAGGCTTACAGGTTACAGTAATATCTTCTTTTTTTATAGCCCTCATGTGAAGTTTATTTGCTAGAGGGTTCTATTCCAACCCTAATATTTAATCCTTTCATGCATCATTAACTACATTTCTGATAAATTCTTTGTTGATTTCTTTCTTTAGATATTCCATTAATGTTTCTCTTACTCTTTCCAATGATGCTTCCCTCGCTCTTTGCATTAATGCTTCCCTCGCTCTTTGCATTAATGCTTCCCTCGCTCTTTGCATTAATGCTTCCCTCGCTCTTTGCATTAATGCTTCCCTCGCTCTTTGCATTAATGCTTCCCTCGCTCTTTGCATTAATGCTTCCCTCGCTCTTTGCAATAATGCTTCCCTCGCTCTTTGCAATAATGCTTCCCTCGCTTTTTGCATTAATGCTTCCCTTACTGTTCTTACTTTCATAGGATTAATTGCTTAATAAACTGCTGACATCAATTACTTTGCTTAATCAAGTTCTAGAAGAAAGAATGTAACCACATCTGACAATTTTTTTTTTGTATACTTTTGATGACCTAATAATTGAATTAAATTAAATTAAACCAAGGGTCCTACTATATAATATATATTTCTTACTCTTTTTAAGAGTAAGAAATATATATTATAATATCATTGTTTTTAATATCATTGTTTTTTGTCTTTCATGAAAAAAAATAATTTTAAGATGACACCTAGACCCTACCTGTTTTGCCATCCTACACTTTTGTCTCACATTAGTTTTATGTCTGAGTTTGGCTTAGAACTTATGCTGATCAACTAAAATAAAGAAGCAGAATGTGTCAACCATAAGTTATCCTCATTTTTTACTAATTTTCAACCAGTTTTAGCAATTTTCAACCATAGAATTTAAATCTTTTTTTATCAATGGAACCAATTTAAATTATTTTGTATCAAGGGAACCAATTATGGTAGTTAGGGTTGACAGAGTTTTAGTTTTTTCACAATTACATTTATCACTTTATTTAAACTCAGGAGAATTATTTTAATCAGCAATATCTTTGCTATACCTTTTTTTCCTCAATACAAACAATTGGGTCTACTAGTACTAGCAATGCCATTGGACTCCTTGGGTCATTTTTAAGACATAGGTCTTATTAGTGCTGCTAAGCACTTGGTCTTCCCATTTTTGAGGTTTTAAATATTTTTGGTAAATGCGGTAGTGGTGTAAATGAGAAGTTACAAGTTCAATCCCCACCACATCCTTGGTGTTTAACTTGTTTCTCTATACAATAGCCTTGTTTGGAATGGCTTGTGTTTTGGAGTTAAAGAACATTTTTGTGTTCGAATGATTAATCAAAAAATCTCTAAATAGTTAAATATTAATTAAAATCATTGAAAAGTTTTATACTAAAATCAATTTTGTGTAAAGAATAAGTTGTTATAGCAAACCGTGCATATTTTATTATAATTAAACCCTGCAAAACGCAAATTTTTATTAAATGTTTATTAAGAAAGAATTAAAGAAATATAACTAATTATACATATTTAAAACTAGTAAATTAGCTTATAGATAGATGAAAAGCTCTGATACTTTTATCATATAAATTGAGCTACAATTGACCCTAATTGATTATATAAATTGATGTTATATTCCATTCTTTTATATCATTTATTGTGTAATTGATTATAGCAATAAATATTATAAAATGATGGAATTTAACATAATGGAATATAAATGTATATATGAAATATAAATGTATAACTGTATTTATGAAATATGTATATTAATATATGACGACGAATATGGTGATGATGAGGATGGTCAATTTGGTCATTTTAGTTAATAGTTATCATCATATCATCATATTCATTATCATCATCAAGGTTCTTCCTTTCAGAGATGTGTGAAATCTCTATTTTTTCTTGATTTCTGATGTCCAGGAGCTCTTAAAGTATAGAGTAGTGTGTGATCTATAATTAGAAAAAAAGTCTTGAGATTTTATGATTTAGAACCTATTGTTTTTTTTAGCCTGGATTCCAGAGTTCTAGAGTTCTTGCTGCCATTATACATAAGGGCTCCGAGTTCAAAATTTGTTTCTTACGTAAAAGTCCTAATTTTTTTTCCCAAAAATAGTTCATAAGTCTTACATTTTTGAAGCTCCTGGATATCAAAACCCAGGAAAAAATAATAATTTTGTGACTTTCAAATCCTGGGTTTTTTTTTGAGACTCCGCATACCTGCTTTCCGCTTTCTTTCATACCTGCTCTCCGCTTTCTTTCATACCCGCTCTCCGCATACCTGCTCTTTTTATACATTAATTTGTATAAAAAGTTAATTTTGCATTAAATATAAAAAGTTAATTTTGCATTAAATGTTAATTTTGTATAAATTTTTTCTAAAATTGAATATTTTATTATAGGAGAGATAAAGCTTTTCAAGATATACCCAAATATCTTCATTATAGAGATAACATAAACATTCCACCAATTTTAATACTAGCTGACAGAGAATGGGTTCTTGAAGAAAGAGTTAATCCACCTGGTTGTTGTAGTGGAAGACATGGCTATGACATTGCCTACGTAGAGATGAGTACTATATTTTATGCACGTGGTCCTGCTTTTAGAAAGGGAGTCACTTTAAATGCATTTGAAAGCGTCAATGTTGTCCCCTTAATAGCTCATTTACTTGGAATTGTACCTCAACCTAATAATGGTTCTCTTTTAGTATTTAATAATGTTCTTGAGATTAATGAAAGTGTAAATCTTGCGCAATTATTTATTCTTACTTGCTTATTTATTGTG
This sequence comes from Hydra vulgaris, assembly GCF_022113875.1. NCBI lineage: Eukaryota > Metazoa > Cnidaria > Hydrozoa > Anthoathecata > Hydridae > Hydra > Hydra vulgaris. The sequence goes on along the minus strand of NC_061156.1, from coordinate 23,019,729 downwards.
ACAGTTTACTATTTTAAGAATATTTTTTTGTGATTTAGAAACGGCAATATATTTTAATATTTATAATGTAAAAAGATTTTTTAATGTTTAGAAACGGCAATATATTTTAATATTTATAATGTGAAAAAATTTGTAATAAAATAATTAAAAGTTAAAAAAATTTAAAGTTTAAGAAATAATTTAAAATTTAAAAGATTGTAAAGAATGTGAACAAAAAATAATAAAGTTGTCTGAAAAAGACTATCAAAATAAAAGTTATCGGTTGGGCTCAGTAGCATTTTCCGGCCTTACTTAGCACTAACTTAAGAAATACTTAAAGAATTAATTCCAAATTTTTTTCTATAACGATGTTCTATTTACATATATTTAATTGTATTAGTGTTATACTAATACTATCTGTTAATCAATCCAAAATAAGTAAACAATTAAATAATTGGAAAAGGATTTTGGAAATTTTCTTTCAAAATCCAACCTACTCAACGGCATTAATGCAAGTTTTCATACTTTTTTGTCTTGCTTCTCGGCGATAACATACTTTTTTCCGGTCTGCAACATTGGTTTAGATATTGTTTAAAACTTAACATATCTTTAGCGATAGAGTAAGAAAATATGTAGTAAAGAAACACAATATTTTGTTGAATATATATATATATATATATATATATATATATATATATATATATATATATATATATAACAAAAATGGGAGAATATTTTTTTCGAATTATTGGTGTAGTTTATATCAAAGAACACTATTACATCTTCAACTTCTTTCCACCATACATTAATGCCTTCTACTAAACAGTCAGCTGATTTTTCTACAAGTTTTTGTTATTTATTGCTATTCTTTTCAATCTAAGTAAATGATATTTTTGTATCATTAAATAGACTATGCAATGGTTGGTAGAATTTGTGAAGTATTGAAACACTATCACATAACTTTTTTCCTTCCTTTAATCATCATAGATGATATTTAAAGGAAGGATGTTTTTCCCGGAATTTCCTGGAATTCCGGAAATTCACTTGAAACACCTTTAATTTTTCCAGAATTAAAGGTGTTTGATAAAAAAAACATGATAAAAATCAATTCATATAAAGTGATTTAAACATGTTTGATGATGTAGAACAATAAAAGAAAAAAAAAAATGAAGCTACTAAAAAGCAGAACTTTGAGTCATTACTCAAAAACTCGTACCAGGTAAAATTGATTGACATGTATCAAATTGATCAAGCGCGCCCGACAGAGGGTTAAAATAATCTAAGTTCCGTTTGTCAGTTAAATGCGATCAATTTTAATAAAATAATTTTCCGGAATTATCATAGAAAAAAATTTTCCGGGATTTTCATAAAGTCAAATACTCATCTATGAAATATCTTTTTGCTTGGTTGCGGATTATTGCATTAAAAATAACATTATCTGAATGATGATTAGAAGATGTTTTTGTAGATAGTTTCAAAATTTTGAAACATTGCTTCTTCTTTTTCCACATTAGACGTACGACCTGCAAACAATCTATACTGTAGTGGAGCATGGGATGTGATTGAGTGATAGTATGCACCAAAGAATTTTCGCTTGTTGTTTTTTAAATTTGCTTCTAAATATTCTTTTATAGTTATTGCATGTTTAAATATGGTATTTATTAAACGAAGAATACTGTGTGTTGATCTAAATTCTTCTGGCATATAAAGGATGTTTTGTATTTCGCACAGAGTTAGTAAAAGTTTAAAAACAAAGTGACCAACCTTGTAATGTTCTAGTTACAAAGTTGGTCTAAAGGGTAGGCAATCCTTGTACTCCATGCATTTCATTTGCCAATAGCTCCTTTAATTTTTTGACAGATGTGTTTAATGGAAATTAAATATTTCTTTCATAAAGCTCTTGTTCAATCTGATCTTTTTTTAGACATGAATATAATTTGGTTTTTTCTTGGTTTACTGCCAGCTGTGAGGTGTTACTTTTTTTTTTTTTTTCTTTTTTTTCTTTTTTATTTTTGCCGTTTAATATTACAATAACTAAATATATTTTACAATTTTTTACATTAGTAACGACAGGACTTCTAGAAGATCATGTCCTGATGATCTTCTTGTCATAAAGCCCTTTACAATATATGGTTAACTTTTAATAAAAATACAATGTCTGTAGTGAAATAATAATACACCTCTATGCAAAAATATTTAAAAACCAAGATAAAATGTTAAAAAGTCAAGATAAAATTTTAAACCAAATAATATACAAAATAAAACAACAACAAAAACAAAACAAAAAAAGGCAATTAAAAATAAATCAAGATATTTTCAATTAAAAATATAATTTTTTTAAGTTTCTGTTTGAATGAAGCAAAAGTCATTTGGGTTGAAAAATCAAAATTTGGTAAGACTATTTTGTTCCAGAGATAAGGACCTCGGTAAGAAACAAAAAACTGGTCTTTGCTTTTACGACAAAAAGGGGCAATAAGACTGTTATTAATTCGAAAATTATATTTGTTTTTAGGTTTCATACAATAAAAATTTTGTAATACATTTGGCGACAAATTTTCTCTACATTTAAACATGAAACATAAAATATTAAAGACATTTAGTTGATATACATTTAAAATATTCATTTCTTTAAAAAGTTGTTTCGTGTGAAAAAACCGATTTTTAAAATTTATTACGCGAGTTGCGTGTTTCTGATGAAGGTAAAAAGATTTTAGCTTTGTTCTGTGAGTGCTTCCCCATATAATATTCGCGTAGTTTATATGACAATGTATAAATGAATAATATAATTGTGTTAACTGGTGTTTACTTAATATATTTCTTGCTTTATAGAGAATTCCGATGCATTTAGCAATTTTGTTGGAGGTATTATCAATATGATTTCTCCAAGATAGGTTTTCATCAATATATACTCCAAGAAATTTAGTAACTTTTTCTCTTTTTATTATTATATTATCAATTAGAAGGTCTGGCATGATATGAGGCAGTTTCTGGTATTTTAAAGGTGGATAAAAAAGTGTCCATTTAGTTTTTTCTATATTTAGAGACAATCTATTTTGTTTAAACCAAACAGAAACTTTTTTTAATTCATTTGTCATATTTGTAAAAAGCATATTAATATCTTTATGAGACAAAAACAAATTTGTGTCATCTGCAAAATTTATTGTTGTTAAATTTGATGATTTATGAAGATCATTTATGTATATTAAAAAAATAAGAGGACCAAGTATGGATCCTTGTGGAACACCACATGTTATAATCATTAATAGATGAGATATAGAATCTTTATTGTAAACAAACTGTTTACGGTTAGTAAGATAACTTTCATACCATAATAGGGTTTTATCTTTAATACCATATGATATTAGTTTTTTTAACAGGATTTGATGATTGACGGTATCAAATGCCTTGGACAAATCAATAAACACTCCTAGTGTAAAACAAGAGTCTTTAAATGAGTCGGTTATATTGCGCGTAAGTTGAAGAATGGCATGCTCGGTTGAATTATTTTTTTTGAAACCAAATTGGTTTTCGTATAGAATTTTATTTTCAACAAGATAAGAGTAGATTCGGTTGTACATTATTCTTTCTAAAATTTTTGAAAAAACTGGAAGAACTGAAATAGGGCGATAATTTGTTATATTTGTACGATCCCCTGTCTTGATCCCCTGTCGCTATTTTTAGTTTATCTGGAAAAGACCCTTGTGAAATGGATGCTCTGAAGATTTTATAAAGAATATCTTTTATAACATCGTATGAATCAATCACAATATTTGTGTTAATATCATCATAACCAGTAGCTTTATTTCGTTTTAATGACTTAAAAGCAACCTCAAATTCATTAAAAGCTAACTCAGTAAAATTTAGATTTAGACTTATTGATGTTTCGAACTCGTCAACAGATTTATCTTTAATGAATGAAATACTATCGCTTAGTTTTGTCCCGACAGTGGAGAAAAACTTGTTAAATTCAGATGCAATATCATTTGGGTCATTTATTAATTTGTTTTCAATTTGTATAAAATTTGGGAGTAAATTTTTATATAAGTCAATAAATAGGGGCGACCGGCAACCTTCAGTAATTTAATCTTATATATATATATATATATTTTAATTGTTTTAGGGGGCGCCGTTAGACCGTTCTAGGGGGCGTGGGAGGGCAGCTCGCCCTCCCACGCCCTATACTAAATCCGCCACTGCTTTAGTAATCCAGGGAGATGACATTTCTTTATCGCTTAAAACTATTTCAATTAAAGGAAAGTTGGAATCATACACTTGGTAAAAAGTTTTGAAAAAATTGTCGTAGATTATGTTGATATTATCATTAAAATTAATATAACCCCAATCTATATGTGATAATTGTTCTCTAAAAGAATTTAAATTATTATTGTTGATAAGCCGTTTTTTTATTAATAACTTTCCCTGCTTCTCTTTTTTTAAATTAACACATATAGAAAAAAAAAAATCGGGAAGTGATCGGAAACATCGGTTTTTATAATTCCCTTTTTTAGCGACTTATTAAAAAAATCGGTTGTTAAAATGTTATCAATTAATGATGATGAATGACTTGTGATTCTAGTCGGGCGATTAATTAAAGGTATTGTTCCAGTTTCAAATAAACCATTAAAAAATTTTCTCGAACTTTGATTTTCATAATAATCAAAGGAGTTTATGTTGAAATCCCCGATCAAGTATTTTTTTTTCTTTTCAAGATCAGTTTTCTTTATTATGTTATTTAGTAAAAAATTGCCAAAGTTTTCAATTCTTCCAGTTGGTGGCCTGTAACAACAGCTTATTAGTATACTTTTTGAACGCTTATTTATAAGTTCTATTGTTAAAATCTCTTTGTTTTCATCAGAAACACACGTTTCGCTTCGAACTTTATATAGAAGGTCATTTTTAACAAAAAATAAAACTCCTCCTCCTCGCTTATTTGTACTTCGTTCTAAAATTACTAAATCAAAACCTGGGAGATAAAGATTTGAGTTATTTTTAAAATTTGCATGTAAACACCAGGTTTCAGTTAAACAAATTAAATTAAAAGAACTTTCCGCTTCGCTAATAAAATTTGATAAGTTTTCAAAATTCTTTTTTAAGCTACGTATATTAATGTGGACTGCATTAAGATAATCACTTTTATTTTCGCTTTTTAAAATTTTGCTCACGTTACTAGGATAAAAATAAGAGGTTTCAAATTCAGGAGAATTAATTTCATTAAAATAATTAATATCCGGATCGGATTCGTCGTCTAAGTGTAATGCATGGGTTTCAAATAAATTAATTATTTTTTCAAAATCATTATTATTTGTTTCCATTTTCGCTATAATTTAGATTTGGCAGTAAATAATAGTGTGCGACATGTTGAAAGTCTTAATGATTTTTACAAATTGTTGAAAGTCTTAATTAGTCTTTTTACAAATTGTTGAAAGTCTTAATGATTTTTACAAATTATCCGGTGGGGAAAAGATAGCTTGTTGACGCAAAACGTGTTTAAAAAGACGTTTAAAAGACGTATTACTACGTATTTTAAAGTTTAAACGCGTCTTTTGACGATAAGCTGCGACTAGCTAGCTAGCTTATCTTCCACCGGGTAAATGATGTATTCGATTTTATGCGGCGAAAACATTTTATGCACTTAATTCTAAATGGTTATGCAATAACTGGGTCTCAGCAAAACTAGATTAGTGTTACAAACTTGTTTTATTAGTTATACATTTTAAAATACCTATTTATATGATTTTGTAAATAAAATTTATATTTTTATATAGTTTAAACAGGAAAAGTATTGATATTTATACATATATAATACAAGAAAATTTGAAGTTAGCTAATCCTAATATTTTGGATACAATTGTAAATGGCATAAACTAATCTACAAATAATTTCATAAAGCATCTTTAATTAAAATTTGTTCTGAGGATAATAACAAACAATGACTACAAAATGAACTAATATCAGTTCAATTTGTAATTGATAATAAGAAAATTCTACTGACTACTTCCATTGATAAAGAAAACTCTTTCTTATCCAACTGTAGTATCTGGAAGGCCCCCCCAGATAAATTTTGGTACTTTAAGTAAAACAAATTAAAGAAGATTGACGCCATTAGTTGCATTATATTCATTTTAAGAACTATTGTTTGCATCAGGTTGTAGTTTGCGCCATAATGCAGGCCCGTAGGAACAAAATATTGGAGGGGGCAGTATTACCCCAAAATAGTTTTAAGGACCTTTTTTTATTTATTTTTAGTCATTTTTAAGTTATTTTTTTAAAATTATTCATTTAAAAAATTATTGGGGGGGGGGAGGGGGGACAAATGCCTCTGCTCTCCCTCCCCCTCCTCCCCAGTTGCTTCAGGCCTGTAATGGTAAAGAAAAAGATGCTAATGTTGTTTTAAAAATATCAGAGTATATGAGTTTTGGTTCGAAAAACTTTAAATCAAAATTTTTATATTATTATATACACAAAAAGGTTTAAGCTCAGGGTTTCTTTTTATATGGATTATGTAGTAGTTTCATGAAATATAAAAGCCTTGGAACTGCATAAAAATTCTTAAAATTAGTAATTGGGAACGTGTTGAACTTTTTAAATGCATAAAATAATTTTTAATCAGACTGATACATTAATATTAGTCTAGTTATAACATTGATGGTTTAAGAAAAGTTACACTAGTTAAGCTAGTAACACTGCAAAATGAACCGTCAGGCATTTCAGGTGTGACTATCAACCAAATAAAAAATCCATAGTTACCACTATATCTGTAGTATAAAAATACTCAATGCGGTAATTATGGGAGAAATCCAACAAAGTTATTACTTTTTCTAGTTTATATTTGTTAAATAATAAAATATGTGTTGGTTAGCAATTTAGATATCAATAGCAACCCAAAATTAAAACTAATGTCACTATTAAAACTGCAATTCTCAAATTAGTAAACAGTGCAAAAATGGTTCTTAAATCTTTTTTATATGACGAAATATTAGTTTTGTCAAGTAAAAGTGAATTCTGGCCCACTGTGTAGTGGTGCGACGTATGTTTAAATAATGTTATAAGGAGCAGTACAAACGTTATGTGATGTTCTAAATTGAAAGAAATCATCTTCTATTTTAGACACGGCTGCTTAGTATGCTGAATTTGCACTTGCAATGTCACTGTGACATTTAGTCAGCTGTTACTGCTGTTAAACCTTGTTTTCTAGGAATTTTAGATCAATTTTTTTTGTTAGTTGTCTTTGAGCCAACTGGCTAAAAGTTTGGATGGAAAAATACTGCTTCTATTATTTCTGCATTTATGATGTACTAATTGAATCTGCTATCTATGACAGCATCCATGCTTACCCCCTTTAGTTTGCAGCAATGAATTAGGCTATTTCAAAGAAGAAGCTGCATTTTCTCCTATGTAACTAAGTAATTGTATATTTTTTTTCTTGTAATTTTAGGTGCTCTAAGAAGTCCTTACGGTCTTATCCCACTGCGCAATAGCATTTGAAAGGAAGTTCACGCCTCCTTCCCTACCGATATTATAAAAATTGCCCAGAGGATTGAACCACGGATCTCTAGCTTCTGTTTTAATAAAAGAGTGAGTGAGATTTTTTTTTTTTTTTTTTTTTTTTCAGTTTACAAAGTTAGTCGTTTTACAATACAATAAACTATTAAAATTACTTTACAAATATATATATATACAAATCGTGATAACAGTGTAAACTAGGTTTTCGAAAGAAGATCACTAAGATCTTATCATCGGAACCTTAAAAAACATTTATAAACAATATAATTTACGAATACCTTGTAAAGTATACGTTACAATAAAGTAAAATATATATCGCGACGTTAGAATTATCTTGTGCTATCTCCATGTTTTTGCAAACTGAGAAAATCGATGTCAAAGTTTGAATTTGTTCGCAGCTCAATTAAAAAAATATTTTGAGAATTTAGGTATTTCCTAAGATTTAAAAATGTTTTATTATTAATTTTTAGATAAAAAAAACTTTTTAAAATTACGCTAACGCCCTTTTTTTCGCACCCTCTTTTGGAGATAGAACAAAATAACTTTGGTTTTTAGTAAAATTCAAAAATATTATGTTGTTACATCATATATACAAGGTCAGGTCAGGTTTTCCTGCTACTGGTAACATGTAACCCAGTACAACCTGCTCCATGTCCTGCTGCCTTGTAGGATACGCTTTTTTAGGCAAAGGCTAGGAGAAGTTAACTCCGAATTAAAACACCCCCTGCCTTGGGGCTCTTGGTTGAGTAAAGGCTAGAGATGGTGTCTCGATAAAAATACTCATCTTGGGGAGATGTTACATGCATCCAGCTGGTGTCTTGTAGAAGGCCTCCTAGGCAAAGACTTAAGGGGTAAACAGATTCTATCTGTTGACCAGCCTCGCACCCCTTTCTCATCTATTAGGCTGGCGCCGATGTATTTTTAATACATTGTTTCCAGTTTAGGATGTTGAGCGCTGGATCTTCTTGTCTCAATGCGTGGGTATTGCTTTTGTCTCTATTTTTATGACTGGGCAACTCATTCTATTATCTCCTAATGAGGGTACAGCTCTAAAACTCAGTTTTATGGTTCTGAGGCCGGCTGGTAGTCAGGTTTACCGAACTCTGTGGTAGCTCCCAGAGAGTCTGATTCCATCAACAGCCGAAAAATATCAGAGTACTAACAGTGCCATGTTGCGCATGGATGGTGTCCCTGTTTGTACTTTTGGTGTGCATTGCAGAGGCCACATTTGGAGCCCTTTGTTACGGCTTAGGGTTTATTAATAGTAATGAGGCTATTGCTTAGTTGTTAAATAGTGTACTGAGTACTATCTATACTTGAGTCAAGTTCTTTATAAATTTAAAATGACTAAAGTACCTAAAACTAAAAAACACAAAAAACCATCGTCATCACCAAGTTCTCTAAACCTATCATTTACTAATATTCGTGGTCTTCGAAGTAACTTTTCTTCTGTTGAGTCTTATCTCTTGCAAAGTTCATCAGACCTACTTGCTCTTTGTGAGACTAATTTGAGTTCGGCTGTCCCATCTTGTGATCTTAGTGTTGATGGTTATCTTCCTTTAATTCGTAAAGACTCCAATAATCACATGCTTGGCCTGGGCATCTACATTCGTAAGAACTCACCCATTTGTCGTGAAACTAGGTTTGAATCTACAGACTATTCATTTATGTGCTTTCGTTTAGCACAACTTCACTCTATCGCTTTTCTCTTTGTTCTATATCGCTCTCCTTCATCCCAAGATTGCACTATTCTTGATGTTATTTCTGATCAAATTGACCAAGCCCTCTCTCTTTATCCATCGGCCAATATCGTCGTTGTTGGTGACTTTAATGCCCATCACACCGATTGGCTTGGCTCTAGTGTCAGTGACTCTGCTGGCGTTAAGGCCCTCAACTTTTGTCTTTCTCAATCTCTAACTCAAATAGTCAACTTTCCAACTCGTTTTCCAGACAACCCTAATCATTTACCTTCTCTACTCGACTTATGTCTTGTTTTGGATCCTAGTCAGTGCTCAATTTCTCCACATTCACCCTTAGGTACTTCTGATCACGGTTTGATCTCTCTAAAACTATTATCAAATTCTTCTACTTCATCAGAATCCCCCTATCATCGTACCACATACAACTACCTTAAAGCTGACTGGGACTCTTTCCGTGATGTTCTTCGTGATGGCCCTTGGGTAGAAATCTTTCGTCTTCCTGCTGACAAATGTGCTTCTTACATAACTTCGTGGATTCAGGCTGGCATGGAATCTTTTATTCCCTCTCGACGATTCCAGGTCAAGCCTCACTCTTCTCCTTGATTTTCCTCACATTGCGCTGCAGCAATTTCTAATCGAAACCGTTACTTCCATATCTATCAGCAAAACAATTCTCCAGAAAACAGACATCTGTTCACTATCGCCAGAAACCATTGTAAAAAGGTTTTGTCTGACGCCAAAGCTCGCTATTCCCAGGTCATTAAATCTCGTATCTCATCACAAAAATTAGGCTCTCGAGACTTCTGGAGAATCTTTAACAGTATCAACAATAAGGGCAAATCTGTTATTCCTTCTCTCTTGTATGGTTCAGACTTTGTCACCTCACCTAAAGACAAAGCTGAATTGTTTGCTAAGAACTTTTCATCAATATCATCTCTTGATTCCACTAGTTGCGTTTTACCTGACATAGCCGTCAAACAGGTTGATCCCTTGCTTGACATTCGCATCACTTCAGCTTCTGTATCTAAAGTAATTTCCTGCTTAGACTCTTCAACAGCTTGTGGTCCTGACAACATTCCTGTTGTAGTCTTGCAGAGGTGTTCTCCGGAGCTTTCATCCATACTTTCTAAACTATTTAACAAGTGCTTATCAGAGTCTTGTTTTCCATCATGCTGGAAAGCAGCATCTGTTATCCCTATTTTCAAAAATTCCGGAGAGCGATCTGATTCATCTAACTACCGTCCCATTAGTCTTCTTCCTGTCATAAGCAAGGTTTTTGAATCTTTAATCAACAAACACTTAATCTCTCATCTTGAATCAAATAACTTACTTTCTGATCATCAATATGGATTTCGGTCTTCTCGTTCTACAGCTGATGTGCTAACAGTAATAACCGATAGGTTTTACCGTGCATTAGATAGAGGTGGAGAGGTTAAGGCTATCGCACTTGACATTTCTAAAGCTTTTGATAAAGTTTGGCATGCTGGTCTTCTCCATAAGCTTTCTTCTTATGGTGTAGCTGGTAACGTCTTTATGATTATTGAGTCCTTTCTTTCCAATCGTAGTATAAAAGTTGTCCTCGATGGACAACACTCTTCTTCACATCCTGTAACTTCAGGGGTTCCTCAAGGTTTAATCCTTGGCCCTATACTCTTTTTAATTTACATTAACGATCTTCCAGATATTCTCACATCTAAGGTGGCATTATTCGCTGACGACACTACCATTTACTCTTGTCATGATAAGAAGCCTACACTCTCGGATTGCTTGGAGGGGGTATCTGAGCTTGAAAAGGATCTCACTTCTGCTACAGCATGGGGCTCACAGTGGCTGGTGAACTTTAATTCAGATAAAACTCAATTTTATTCGGCCAATCGTTATCGTAATAATTTAGATCTTCCTATATTTATGAATGGTAATGTACTAGATGAGTCATCTACCATTCATCTTCTAGGATTAACTCTTACTTCTGATCTTTCTTTTAAACCGTATATCAAATCCATTGCAAAATTAGCATCTGCTAAGGTTGCATCTCTTTATCGAGCTCGACACTTTCTTACTCCATATTCTATTCTCTATCTCTATAAATCTCAAATCCGTCCCTGTATGGAATACTGTTGCCACATCTGGGGCGGATCTTCTAATGATGTTCTTTCTCTTTTAGACAAGGTGCAAAAACGAATTGTAAACATAGTTGGACCTGCTCTGGCAGCCAATCTCCAACCTTTGTCACATCGTCGTAATGTTGCTTCTCTTTCTCTTTTCTACAAATACTATAATGGGCACTGCTCTAAAGAGCTAGCGTCCCTTGTGCCATCTACTAAAATTCATTCTCATGTTACTCGCCATTCAATTAAGTCTCATCCTTTTTCTGTGACTGTTCCTAAGTGCTTCAAAAACTCTTATTCTTCTAGTTTCTTTCCTCGAACATCAGTTCTTTGGAATTCGCTTCCTACATCTTGCTTTCCTGATTCAAATAATTTGCAATCTTTTAAGTCATCAGTCAATCGTTATCTTGCTCTACAGATTTAGCCTTTTCTCTTCCAGTAACTTCCAACTCTTATAGTGGTTGCTTGCAGCCTTGTTGGAAGTGAAGATGTTAAAAAAAAAAATATATATATATATATTAAACATATTAAGTACATTTTTCAACAACGACATGTTAGAAATTGATGAAATTTTGTTCTACCTGCTAATTATTCTTACGCAGTACCATACACTCCTAATTTATGGGCATGGGCCCCTAATTTAACGGGACCCTATTCAAAATATAAGACGCTTTTTGTATTACCTTAAAAATTAAGTTTTTTTAAATAAAATGAGGCCCTAATTAGGAGAACTTTTAGAGGAGCCTCTAACGACACTGTTCTTACGACTTACATTTACTTTAATTACCTGTAGGCGCCGGCCCTGGACAAGACTAAGACGTCTAATTTAAAACGGAAAATTTGGCTGCGTAATAATAATATAAACGTATTAATATAATATAAACGTATAAAATAAATTATGAAAGGTATATAGGAAAGAGTTATGTTAAAAAAAATGTAATAATAAAAGAAATAACATTATGTAACTATCTGATAATTCACAACAATGCAACTAATCTAATCACAAACTCTATGCAAGATGAACTTGATTTTATTTTTCTTATGCCTGTGTATCCATTAATAGAGTTTAACTTTTTATTAAAAGTTATTGCAAATATTTACAAATAAAAAATTGTTACTCAAGTTAACGTCAGGAAGGGCATCAGGTTGTGAAACATTGCTTTAACTCTTTCATAGTGGCCTTTATGTCACTATGGAAAACCATCCAAACCAAACAAGTGGGGGAAAATGAATATAAAAGTACAAAAAAACAAACAAAAAAAACACAAGCTAAACAAAAAATTTTATCAAGATTTCAAAATAATATTATTTCAATGTGTTTTATATTTATATTTATACTAAATAAATATTTTATTTAAATATGTTATTTATATGTATATTATTTATATTATTATATATATATATAAATATGTTATTTATATTTATACTAAACATATAACAACCCTAAAAATATTTTGACTTTATTAATGTTTTGTAAATGTTCAATTTATTATTGTTTTATAAAATGCAATATCAACAGCAGGCATGTATGAATACATGGAAATGATATCATTGGCTTTTGCAACAGATATAACTGATAAGAAGCACGAAAGCAAGCTGCCATTGGTATATTGGTATTTAATGGTTTTGCAACAATGGTTGATGCTGCTTTCTTGACAGACTTATTTATACGAGCTTGTGAATAATTATCTGAAAACGAGGTTTTAAAAAAAACATGGTATGGCAGTCCGTTTCGATAAACAAGATTTTTAACCTTTGAATAAGGCACTAACTTATAACTTGACAAACCAGCGACAACTGAAAAATTCTTTACATCTCCTAATTGCATTTGGTAAACACAGAAAGGTTTTTTACGGTTTACATTTTTAATAGCTCTTTCTAGCCCAAGTGGACTAAATATTTCTGCAGCAGAGAGGGATTTTTCAATCTGACTATGAATGTTGTCACATTCTTGAATGGTGGAATGACCTGGCTCGCAGAACTTCTGTTCAATTACTTTTATTTGTGGGTATCGTATTATAAATTCACACAAAGCTGCTGACATGAAACTATTGCTGTTTTGTGGTACACATGAATCGAACCAAAGTATGAATTTATTTATGTCAAGGTCAGCCATGATTTTCAAAAGCAAACATATTACAGCACTGGCTAGATCATTTCCTCCATGACCAGTCATGGCTTCGTGCCAAAGGATGCAATAACCCTTCTTGTTAAGCGAGCAATGACCAGTTAAGTTATAATTTGAAAGTTTTCGTTTGTAATAAAAGTTTCCCACATTAGCTCTAGGCAAATTTAAAACATTTTCAAGGTCAATACAAACAATTGCAGTTTTAGAATCAACATTTTGGCGATCATTTTCACATTCAGTTTTGGTATCATTCCTTGATTTTATGTGCTTATTATAACTATCTGTTTGTTCATTGCTTGCATTAACAATGTTGCGATACTCATAGCATGTGTCACATAAATCTTTCTTCGGTTTTTGAAATTCTATATTGAACTCGTGATTAAAGATATAACGATACATATGTTCTTTTGCTGGAGGAGAGACATTTTCATCACAATATATTTTATAAAGATCATACATTCTACCTATATTTAGTGATCTTTCCATGTATTCTTTATGTGTCTTTTTCCTGCTATAATGAGCATCAATTCTTGGGAAAAGGTTAATATGGTCTCGTACAACTTGTTTAGACTCTTCTAGTAACCTTTTTTTAACATGTTTCCCTGATTTTGATTGCAATGGTGTTCCAGTAGTTAAAGATTTATTAAACTTATGAAAGTAAAACACTCTATGGCTGCTAATATTTAATGTTGAAAGATAATATGATTTACAAACTCTATATTGTGTATTAGAAACGAAAAAGCTATAATAATAAGTTTTTCTTCTTGAATTGTCACCAGCAGCTGTCCGACAGCGTTTTTTCTCCAGATTTTCAGTAGTTTTAGAATAGAAATGTTTTTTTCCGTCATCATCTAAGGTCCAAAAGTTATCAAATATTATTTGACGCTCAATCTCAGATATATTGGTAGAACATTTAAATTTACAATTTCTGCAACTTTTTAGTGCAACAATAGATCTTTTTGGCATTTGTTCTCCTTTCATATTTTTATAAGCTTTACCCGACTGACGTTGGATTTTTCTTACACTTTGTTTCCAACTACTCCTATCAGCTTTACGTTTCCTAGAAACCCCACCATGGGGCGACCGACGAGAAGGTGTAATGCCAAGCAGCTCTAACGATTAAAATATTAATTTTTTATTATCCAGGATGTATAAATAATAACTTTTAAATTTAATCTAAAATGGCACAAGCGAAAGTCGAATTCTAGTTTTCCAAAATTATAATACAAATTAAGTTGAAAAACTACCTTCGTTTTGATTTAGGGCAGGTTCCATTTCTTGGTCAATATTTACAGTTGCCATTTTGAAAACAACAAAACTGATAAAATTATTCCGAACAACTTTGTAATTGTAATATGATTGGTTGATTGGAGATAGAACAAGATAATATTTTCAAGTTTGCTCATTAAGGAGATAGAACAATGCAATATTGCATGCAATACCGTGTTAAAAGTTTCATTTTTTTTCAATATAATTAAAGTAGAACAACACAATGCTAAAATATTCGAAAATAATAAAATCTCAATTTTTTCAAAAATTGGAGATAGCACAAGATAATTCTAACGTCGCGATATATAGAACTTTTACATTAGCAAATCTTTAAATATAAATAGTTGTTAACAACAAAACTTTAGGTAAAAAATAATAAAAATTTAAATAATAGATAAATTAATTAATAGTACTCTAAAATGTTATCGAGGGAAAAAATTAGATTTTTAATTTTGTTTTTAAAAAGACAAAAAGAATTTGGTCGATCAAAATCAACATTAGGTAAAACAAGTTTATTCCATAGGTGCGGTGCACGATAGGCAAGACAAAATTGATTAAAATTTGTTTGACAAAAAGGTTCGTTAAAAATTTTTTTTCTTTTAAGAGTGTATTTGTTGCTGGGTTTTAAACTAAAAAAATCTTTAAAGACTGGGGGGGGGGGGGGGGGATAGATTGTTTTTCCACATTAAAACAAAGCATAAAATTTTTAAAACGTTGAGTTCAAATACATTTAAAATTTTCATCTCAATAAAATAAGGTTTACAATGAGAAAAACGATCAGCAAAGTTAATTATGCGAATTGCTCGTTTCTGACAGCGATAAAGACAAAAGTAATTTACTTTTTTCAGTACTTCCCCAGGCAATATTAGCGTAGTTTATGTAGCAGTGAATAAATGAGAAATAAAGTTGCCTTAAGTGTTTCTTATTGAGATAAGTTCGAGCTTTGTACAAAACTCCAATGTTTTTAGAGACTTTAGTGCATATATAGTTAATATGTTGATTCCAATTAATATTCTCATCGAGATAAACACCTAAAAATTTAATAACGGAGTCTCATTTTATTTCAATTTCATCAATAAAAATTGGAGGCAAGTTTAAGGGTAAAATTTTTTTTTTCCTATTCGAATGAAAAAGAGTCCATTTAGTTTTGTCAGTATTTAACGTTAATTTGTTGGATTTGAACCAGTGGGATAAAAGTTTAAGTTCTTTATTCACTGTGGCAAAAAGCTCGCTAATATCGCTCTTAGAGATGAATAAATTAGTATCATCAGCAAACATGATGCTCGTCAGATTAGTTGCTTTATTTAAGTCGTTTATATAAATTAAAAAAAGGAAAGGTATATAATATAAAACAATTTATTTTTAGTGTGGCTTTACCTTACACTTCTTCCATAGTGTAAATTTAATACCTCTTTTAATGGCCGAGTTGGCCATTAGTCTGATATCATTTTAAAAGTACTAATGGCATATGTTAAACTTTGAAAAAAACTTTGAATATTATCTTTAAACAAAAGATGCAAATAAACTCAATTATATTTTTATTAAAGAAACAAATTGCCTAAGTTTTAATGGTACACTGTTTATTAGGCATTAGGTGTCCATTGCAGTGTCTTGCAGAAGAAAAAAACAACAACAACAACAAAAAAAAGGCTTGCAAAAAAAAATACTTGCAAGTATTACAAATATTAGCTACATGGAAAAGCACAAAATAACGATTTTACATTTTGCACATAACAAGTTTTAATTTTTGATAAAAGCCTTTTATCTGCTACCTTTTTGATTTTTTTAAGCATTTCCAATATTCAAAGAGTTTCCACAGAATACCATTATGAACAGGGATGTAGCATTTTTTGATGTTTGAGAAACTAACTTCCAGACATGAAGCGAACTTAAAAAGTTCTGTTTATATTTAGGGGGCATTCATAAAGTACGAACGCAATAAAAAAAACTGATTTAGGACCTTCCCTTCTCCTTTGTGCGCAACTTTATGTTTTTAGCGACTCCACTACCTACGTACGTACACATTGTTTATTAAAAAATAGACCCCCTTCCCTCTGTGTAACTAACGGTTAGTTGATGTATATTCGTTTCGCTTCGCCTATCCTTACTATTTTTAATTTTTTTTAACTTGTGAAATTCATTGCTTTTGTTTAAATCCCCCTACCCCTGTACGCATTGTTACGTTCTATACGATAACCCCTTAAGAAGTTATGCAATAAATTTTTTTGTGAAAATAAAGTAAAATAGCAAAACTTTTACTAATTTTTCGGGCGAAACAATATTTTTTTGAAAGGTATATTCAATCCAATAAAACATAAAAAATTACAAATAAATTTTGTAAATTGAATTAAAGCATAAATAAAAAAATCGTAATATATATATATATATATAATATATATATATATAAAATATATATATATATAATATATATATATATATACATATATATATATAAATATATATATATATATATATATATATATATAAAATACTATATGCACAAATCAACATTTAAACACAAGGGAAAACAAAATTTTGGGTTGATATTAAGTCTCAGTACATTATGCCTAGATGATTTTACGAGCTTTTATAGCGGAACAAGTCACTAGAAGTAATTTGTTTGACGTAAATTCAATTAAATCTCTTCTGATCATATATTATATTTCATTATTAATTATTTAAACAGTTAAGATTTTTTTAAACGATTGTCAGAAAACTTAAAATTTTTCCTAACTTCACGTGCAATGTCTCATGCTATGCTAAATTTAGAAGATAGAAATTCGAATTATTTTGAGCTCGCTATACAAACACGTTTTTGTTGCACAACTAATAATAATGTTTTCAGTTTCTTTTGGATGATATTAAAAATTTTCATACATACATACATATAGAAGCTGTGCGCCACTGTATACATGTATGTATGCAAGGCCGGTGCAAATTGTTGAGTGGGGAGAAAGTTGGAGGGAAAAGGAAGGAGGAGGCGCCTTGCCGAACAGAGAGATATATAGTCCAATTTTTCCCACTGTATCTGAAAAAAGATTCCAATTTGCCAACTAATGGTGAAAATATTCATTGAATGAAGTAGATAGAGAGAGAGAGAGAAAGAGAGAGGGAGGGGGGTCCTCGACCTGCTTCGCGTTGGCTTGTATCTATGTATGTATATATATATTTATGTATGTATGTATGTATGTATGTATGTATGTATGTATGTATGTATGTATGCATGCATCTATATATATATATATATATATATATATATATATATATATATATATATATATATATATATATATATATATATATATATATATATATATATAATATATATATATATATATATATATTGCTTATTGAAAAAATCAATTAAAATTTAATTCCATCCTCGAGAAAATGTTTCAGTTTGCTCCTGCAGCAACTTCTCTTTGTATAAATTAATATCTAATGGAAGTTTCTTTATTTCCAACAGATTGTTACTGCGAATGTCTACTAAATTAACATCAGTTGTTGCAGAGATCTTAGACAAAGTATTTATTGATTGATTAAGGGTAAGCACATCTAAATGAGTCTTTAAACCTAAATTGAAAACAAATTAAATGTTTAACATGAATACAAAACATACAGTACATTCAAAATAGCAAAAAAGTAAACAATATTGTTAAAAACTCTCATTTTAAATTCTAAAAGTATTGCGCCTAAGTTATTCCTTTTATTATTATTTCAGTTACCAGATTGCGACGTTAGAATTATCTTGTCTTAAATCCATGTTTTTGACAATTATAAAAATCGATGTCAAAGTTTGAGTTAGTTGGCTGCTAAACTAAAAGTTTGAGTTGGCTGCTAAATTAAAAAAAATATTTTGTGAATTAAAGTTTTTTTACAGATTTAAGACTGTTCCGTTGTTCATTTTTAAATAAACGAAACCTATAAGAATTATGCTAAACCCTATTTTGGAGATACAACACATTTGGATATTGGGTAAATTAAAAACAAAATAGGTACAGAAAAAGGGTATATAAAGACGAAATGCAGTGATTAAAGAAACACAATAAAAAAAAATTCTCATTCAATTATTGAGGTTTTCCAGAGATAAATTCTCTGCAATATGTAATATACTTTTTTCTTTTTAATAACGAAGAAATGATTAAGTTTAACTATTATTTAACTATTATTATTTTATATATAAATAACAAACTAAACAAAGAATTACAATTATATAAAAAATAATTTTAATTGTTTGTTATATATTATTTATATATAATAAATCTTTTAACTCAGTGGGCACAAGACGTGTCTTAAACATCGAAAACGTAATAAAACGTTTAAATACGTGTGAGACGTCTTTAATACATCTTGTACCCACTGGGTATTAAAATTCTGCTTAATGAGTTTTATTTAAGGGTATCTTATAATAAACTCTTTCAAAACTTCTCACATAAAACAATGTTTTTGTGGTATGCATGAACCAAACCAAAGAACTTATTTATATCAAAGTCATCTATGATTTTAGGAAACAAACAAGTTACAGCACTGGATAAATCGTTTACAGCCAGTTATATTTTGATGGATAAGGATAAAATAAACTTTCTGTAACGCATTATAGTTTGCATGTTTGCATTATCAGTCTTTTTACCATCTTTTACATGTTCAGTTTTGGTTTTATTCATTAATCTTACTCGCTTGTTAAAATTGTTTCCTTATTGCATACATTAAAAATGTTTCAATATTTATAACATGCATTACAAACTTTCTATGTTTTGTTGTATATGTTTATAATATATTTTTTATAAAATTTGCCTATATTTATAAAACATGCAGTTGGCCTATATTGAGTAATCAATATCATTCTTTATTTTGTTCCTACAGTAATGTGAGATTACCCTTTCGTACAGGTAGTTATATTTTTATTACATTTGTCAAAGTAAAAAAATCTCTGGTAACTAATATTCAATGTCGAAAGATTTCCAAATTGAAAATCTAAAAACTTTATACTTTGTATAAGATACATAGAAGCTTTAATAAAAATAGTTTTTTTTTTCCTTTGAATTGTCACTATTAGATGTATGACACGTTTTAAACAAGATTTTCTGAACTTTCTGAACAGAAACTATTTAACAGTCACTACCAATTATCGTCCACAAGTTATCAAATATTTATTGTTGCTTAATCTCAAATATATTTGCAGAACATTTTAATGTATAATTTTTTAGTGTTATGTTTTTTCTGGCACTTTTTATTCTTTCGAAATTTTTTTAACTTTTAATTTTTCTTAAATTTTTTTCTTCAAGTTGTTGTATAAACTTTACTTTTCATTGATAATTTTTATTGTGTGGTGTGATATAAATGATAATCCAAATGAACTTAACAAGATCATGGTTTTAAAAACTTACATCAAATATTTGACAAATCATCTTGAGATATTTTTTATTACATTGTAATGGATTTTTTTTCTAACATTGTAATGGATTATTCTTTATTATATGGTAATGGATTATTTTTTATTACATTATAATGGATTATTTTTAGTCAAGAAATGAACTTTGTTTGGTTTAGACAAAGTCTTATTTTTTTATCTACATTTTTAGTTGTCATTTCGAAATCAACAAAAACAACAATTTAATGCTGCTCAAAGCTGTATTTTGTAAATATCAAAGCTGCAATCTGTGTCAATTGGAGACAAAATAAGATATTATTCTGAAATTCATTAAGAAGATAGAACAATTTGATATGGCATGCAACGCATGTTAAACTTTTAAAGTATATTTTTATTGAAGTAAAGTAGAACAAAAAAATGCAGAATTATTCCAAAAGATAAAAACGTCAAATTTTTCAAAAATTGGAGATAGAACTAGATAATTCTATTGTCACGAAATGTTTATCATTCTGAATGTGTTATATTCAGAAAAATTTATTTTTTAGCTTTTTAAATACAAAAATAAAAAATCCCTCCTACAAAAATTGAGATAATAGCAAGATTAATTTCTTTATAGGTTTATAAAAGATTATTTTGAATGGAGAAAACATTATACTTTATGAATGCAGCTTGAAGGTCGATACGCTGAGCTTGTTAAATAACAACTAAAAAACTTTTTCATGCAGTAGTTTTGTTCTTTGAGGTTTTTGTTTGTCGCTAAACAGTTAAGATAGGGAACCAACAAGTAAGCCAAGGTCAGCAACAAATTAAGTCAAGGGCCAACAAGTTAAGTCAAGAAACTTCCTTGACTTAAGTCTCTTCCTTTAGAGATGCGAATAACATTAAAAAAAAAATAAAAATAATAACAACAGAAAAATAGTAACTGGAGTGGTGGACAGTTGGGTTGCAATTGTTCATGAAAGTTACACATATAGTGTTCTAAAACCTCTGGTTCTCGATATAGTGTTCTAAATTTGCATATAATGTTTTAAAACCTCTTGCTCAATTAGTACTCAAAACTTGCAAAAGTGGCTGCTTTAGCAAGTTTTGAGCCATCTTTACATAAACTTTATTTAAACAAAAAGAGTTCTACAATTGCTTTGGACAATAATTAATAAAATGATAATTAACATGTTTCCATGACAACAACTTCCTCTTTAAACTCACTTCTACTTCTATATATGATCTTCTTTCTCAAAAGTATTTATTCAAAAATGGCAAACCTTCACCAGAATGGTGGTATGATTTTAAAAAGAAAAATAAAGTACCATTATGATTTAATCTTTAAGTATTAAATAATGTCCATTAAATCTTTAATGCAATGTTATTAATGTATGTGATGTAATATATTAAAATTTTATTTGTTCATTTACTATATTCTTGTGCTTCAGATATAATTGACAGTTATTTAACAGCTACATATTGAAGCTAAAAAGATGTGCACTGTCAGTGGACTCTCAGACTTACAGGGAACAATGAAAAAATTACTTATATTATTTAAAGATGGTTCAACTGGCAGAGGATATACAAGATCAGATTCAGAAAAAAATTTTAATTTATTGAATGATTAGAACAGCTATTATTTCCAGCAGTTAAAGCAATTGACTGAGATTTTTATATTAGATGGTCAAATCACATTTGTCATTGCACAGTGGTCTAAATGAAGTACAAAATGAAAAAATATATATTTTGGAAATTTTAATGAATAAACTCAAATTTACTTCCTTTCTTTTGAAAAATTGATTGAAAAAGTTTTTTAAATCAATTTTTCAACCCTAGCTTCAATACAACATAAATTTTTATTTCTCTATTATTATTATTATTTAAAACTAAGTAATCTCTTAAATTGAAAAGCACAGTGTTTAATTCAACATAGAAAAACATAGAAAATACATAGGTGAAAGATTTAACTGGATTTAAGATTTGTGTCTTTGCTTAACGATTATTCAAATTTTGTCGAAAATTTTAAAAAACATCAAAAATTTGGCACAAAAACTTTCAAAAAACATTTGAATATAATTATCGAACAAACCACAGAATGTGTAAAAAAACAAACAAACACAGGATGTGTGTTAAACAAACCACAGAATGTGTGAAAACAAAACACAGAATGTGTGTAAAACAAACCACAGCATGTGTATAAAAAAGCAAACCACAAGATGTGTGTAAAAACATGTATAAAACAAGTATGTGGTACATATGAGAAAAATTGTAAACAAACAATGTGCATGTATATCTTTTTATTTTATTTTATTTAATTTTACCTTTCCTAGTCACTTTTAATAAACCTAATTGCTCTAATTTTCGAAGACCATCTTGAGCATCGAAGTCTAATTGAATATGAAACTCTTTAAAAAACCAACTCTCAATAGACAATTCTAGATCTTGCACAGTAATCCCTAGCTCTGTTTCTGAAACTGGTTTTGAATCTAAAACAAAATCCAGAAATAATAATATTTTGTATGAACGTTTCAAAAAGTTTAGCAAAATAATTGAAAAGGAACTTGCCAACATGTAAAACTTATTAAACACATTAAAACGCTTTAAAAACTTAAACATTAAATATTTGGCATTTTAAACTACATTTTGAATTAATGCCGGGTGATGAGAAAAAATATATATTACTTATGTAAGAGCCCTAACAGAAATAAAAGTTTTAAATAAAAGTTTGTGCTATTTATAAATCACTTTGTAGTTTACATATAGTTTACATTATTTAGGAAGAACAAATTGTTTAAAGAAAAAAAAGAAAAAAGAAAAAAAGAAATTTAGTCAGCCAAACAACGGTTTTTACCAATTAATTAAAAACTAATGACATGAAAAACTAATTTATTCAAATAGCATTGAAAAATAATAGTTAAATAAGGAGCTAATTGGTTCTCCCAAACTTCAACTTTACATGACCAATCAAAAAAAAAGTAAATAAATCCAATATCCAAAATCAATCCAAACCAAGTAAATTTGTTTCAATTTTAATTCATCTTTACATTTAAATGCAATTGAGCATTTGAACAATTGAGAAAAAAAATTTTCTTTTGCAATAAACTTTAATTCTCTTATGAAGAATATCTGGAGAATCTTTGAAGAATATCTGGAGAATCTTTGAAGAATATCTGGAGAATCTTTGAAGAATATCTAGAGAATCTTTGAAGAATTCTGGAGAACCTTTGAAGAATATCTGGAGAATCTTTGAAGAATATCTTGAGAATCTTTGAAGAATATCTAGAGAATCTTTGAAGAATTCTGGAGAATCTTTGAAGAATATCTGGAGAATCTTTGAAGAATTCTGGAGAATCTTTGAAGAATATCTGGAGAATCTTTGAAGAATTCTGGAGAATCTTTGAAGAATTCTGGAGAATCTTTGAAGAATATCTGGAGAATCTTTGAAGAATTCTGGAGAATCTTTGAAGAATATCTGGAGAATCTTTGAAGAATTCTAGAGAATCTTTGAAGAATATCTGGAGAATCTTTGAAGAATTCTGGAGAATCTTTGAAGAATATCTGGAGAATCTTTGAAGAATTCTGGAGAATCTTTGAAGAATATCTGGAGAATCTTTGAAGAATTCTGGAAACTTTTGAAGAATCTTGAACTGTGTCAATAACACAATCATACAACAAATCTTGAATTGTTTTAACGGCTAACAATCCTTCCCTCATGCATGGGTCTCACCATCCCAGAGAAACAGGATAATTCATTGATAGACATCTAAATCACTCCAACTTGTTTTGCTGAAGTTATTTTTGATATAGTATTCTCATGTGATCTTCTCCATAAACTTCATATGTTGTATTTGAGGAAGCTTTTTAAATTATTTTACCATTTCTTTATGATTTTTTACTTCAAGCAATCTCTAGGGTACAACAAAGTTCAATCCTTAGCCTTGTATTGTTTTTCAACAATATTAAAAATCTTTTTAAAAAATCCTACCTCTTATGTATCTGGCAATAATTAAATACTTCAGTTTTGAATGTGATCTTTTGTCAGTGACAACTTGACGATTGTCATTGTCTTATAATTTTCAACTCAAAAAAAAACAAACAAAAAAACTGTTAACTACTAATAACTATTGCAATACTGATGATATTCTTATATTGATGGCAACACTCTGAGTCCTCTGTTTTATGCTTCTAGGATCATCACTCTGAGTCCTCTGTTTTATGTCTTCTAGGTTCATCACTCTGAGTCCTCTGTTTTATGTCTTCTAGGATCATCACTCTGAGTACTCTGTTTTATGTCTTCTAGGATCATCGCTCTGAGTCCTCTGTTTTATGTCTTCTAGGATCATCACTCTGAGTCCTCTGTTTTATGTCTTCTAGGTTCATCACTCTGAGTCCTCTGTTTTATGTCTTCTAGGATCATCACTCTGAGTCCTCTGTTTTATGTCTTTTAGGATCATCATTCTGAGTCCTCTGTTTTATGTCTTCTAGGATCATCACTCTGAGTCCTCTGTTTTATGTCTTCTAGGATCATCACTCTGAGTCCTCTATTTTATGTCTTCTAGGATCATCACTCTGAGTCCTCTGTTTTATGTCTTCTAGGTTCATCACTCTGAGTCCTCTGTTTTATGTCTTCTAGGATCATCACTCTGAGTCCTCTGTTTTATGTCTTCTAGGATCATCACTCTGAGTCCTCTGTTTTATGTCTTCTAGGATCATCACTGCTCACCTCTCATGGAAACCATAGATACTCTTTATGATATCTTGACTCATACAAATAAAAGTTTTTTTAAGTCTTCTATTAAATACTTTTATGTTCTTTAACTTTCTTTATTTGATCCTTTACTGATTTCTAGCCTAAGTGACCTAGTAAATCACAGACTACATAAAATTTTTAATCAAAATTATGTTAAAATTATTTACAGTTGCATGCCAAATATGAAATCAATAATAAATGTGCATAATCGCAAGATTTTGGAATATGAAAAAAATATAAAATCAAAACTATGCAACAGCATAGAAAAAGTAATTAGTCCATTGAACAACTGATTGCTTTTCAGCAACACTGTCTACTAAGCTACTGTAAACTCCAAAGATCCTGAACTTAGAAGCTTTATTTCTGTATTATAAGAACCCTAATTAAATCAACATACACTAATCATTAAAAATAAAAAAACACACAAAAAAATAGGGAAAATAAAATCCCAAAACACAAAACTTTTATAAAACCTGTATGGAAAATAATCAAGTAATGCAAACCCTCTTAGCTGGCACAAAACGTTCCTTGGACATCTTAAGGATGAACTTGTATGAACTTGTGACATGTATAAAACTTATACAGTACTGTAAAAAACTTTTTAATCGAAAAAAATTTATATATATAAGTGTCAACATCTAAAAAAATTCTTATTTAACATCCACTCCTTTTCAGACATTCAAATTAAAAGTTGAATTATTAAAAATTTCTAAGCTTTACATTTAATTTAAACAAGTTTTCATAATTTAAATTGTATTTAATGGCTAATGATCACAGGAAAGGCAAAAAACTTAAAATTCCATAAATAAAGATGTTTTACATTTTAAGGGGGACCTGAGCAACAGTTATAAGTTGATGAACTGCATTTATCTTCAGAGCCTTTCATCAAAAGTATATTAGGCTGTCCCAAAACATTAGGTAAAATTTTTTTTGTTGAAAATGTTAAGTCTCACCCTCCTAAATGTTTCTTTATGGTCCCATGATATCACCTGCAAAATTTTATAAAATTCAAATTATAATTAAATAAAATTTTATTGTTGGTGTAAATAGAGTACAATGCATTAATTTCTGTGAAAGGTTTATGAAGTTGTTATTCAACATATGGATTCTACACAGGCTTTACTCAGGCTTGGTCGAGAAGCGGATGCGATAATTGACTGTGCAAATAATATTTAGTTGCATAGTCAAAAACCGGCTAGATTTTTGTTCAAAAAATATGCTGACTAAGCGAAATAAAGTTATAGAGTATTCTGTTGAAATATTCTTAAAAATTGTATTATTTGAGTTTAGTTAAGTTTTCGTTGAGATTTCTAGGATAAACTGCTTTAAGAATAAATTATCTAACAAACAATTTTTTTAATACTATGGCTCATTCTTGTAAGCACATCAATAATCTTATTAATCTTACTAATTTTAACTATAGTATGTAAAAATTTTTTTAATATAACCTTAATTATTTTATTTTTTTACAGAAAGATCAGTAAAAATGCCAAACACTAGAGTGACACGAAGCAAGGACAGTATTTGGTTGTTAGGGCATCCTTCTGAGACAATTCACAGGGGCATGTCTTCCAGCTGGACGAGATGTTATGAAGAGTTTTTTTTTTTTCACTGTGTACAGAAGTTGCCTGTTGCAGACAGTGCACACCAAGAGCATGACCAATTAATGCCATTCTGGACAAAGTTACAGCTACTCGTTTGCCAGAAGCAACACATCATTCAGAAAATTAAAGATCTGTATAGTGAGCAACAACATTTGATGAGCTCTCGGGCCAGGAGTAATGAGAAGGATAAACAGAATCAAAAACAGTACACTGAAAAACTGGATAACTTGTTTGATATCAGCCATGCAAATGCAGCTCAGCTAATCAGTAATGAGAAAGATAGAGTGTTTTTATAATTGCAACAAGAATCTAGAACTGGTTGTATTAGACCAGTTGACAGAAAGCTCTTGGGTTGAGAGTAGCGCTCTGCAAAACGTCAGGAACAGTTTGCCAAGCAAGTTGCATCAGCGGCAACAGCAGCCACATCAAGTCAGGAGATGGATTGTGCATCATTGTTAGACATTGAAAACAGCTTGTCAGAAGATGACAATGATGACTTTGTAGTTACAACGTCAAGCAGGAGCAGTACTGCTAAGAAAAAAAATGTCAAGATGTTCTTTCACCAAAGATAGCTGCAGTTCTTGATAGGACAAACCTCAGCATTCGAACATCAACCATGATTCTAGCTTTAATGGTGAACGAAGCAGGATGTTCAACATCATCTTCAGTTCTGTCAAAGAGCACAGTTCACCGAAAACGTCAACATTTACGTTGTAAGGCTGCTCAACAATTTAAAAATAACTTCATTCCTTGCAAGTCAGTTGTACACTGGAAAGGGAAGTTGACGTCTGATTTAACTGGTGATGACACTAATCAGGTGGATTGCTGACCTACTTTGATGTTGCCTCTTGTTGATGGCAGTATCAAGCTCTAGGAGTGTTAAAATCGACATCTGGTTCTGGTCAGACTGCAGCAGATGCAGTTTATAAATAGTTGGTGTCGTGGAAATGTGAAAATCTTATTACCAGTATGTGCTTTGACATGACTGTGTCATATAAAAGCAAACACAAAGGAGCTTGCACACTGTTGGAGGTTACTGTTGGACATAATCTGCTATGGTTAACATGCAGACACCACATGCTTGAAGTCCTACTCTCAGATGCATTTGGCTTGTGTTTTGGACCAGGCCTGATACACTCATCTTCAAGAGATTTTGTGATTAGTGGTCTATAATTCATCACATTCCATTAGATTGCCAAGCTCCTTTGATTAATGATCATGATGACCTAAAGACCTTTATTAAAAGACAGTTAAATCTTGAAAGTCATCAAAGGCATTACTATTTTTAGCTTCTTTGCCTTGCTGGTGCAATGCTTGGTATGCAGACCAACACCACAATACGGCAGCCTGGTGCACTGCACCGAGCACACTGGATGGCAAAGGCCATCTACATTCTTAAGATGAAACTTCTGTTTGACAGTAATGAAGATGTTCTCAAGCTAATGGCACAAGAACTCCACAATTTAATAGATTCGTTGTTTGTGTATATCTCCAATCATGGTTCATCAGCAGAATTGCTATTGATGCGCCAATCAATTACATTTTGCTTATACAACGACTGAATGAATATGAAGATTTGGCTTTGCAGACAATTGGACTGAAGATGATGAAGCATCATTCCCGGTATCTAGGCCAGGAGATGGCAACACTTGCTCTTTTTTCGAAATGTCCGTCTCCTCCACTTGAGAAAGCACACCATGTTCTGAAAATAAAAACAGTTTTTGGTGAACTTTTACTTACATCATTGCCAAGCAACTTATCAGAACTATCAATGTCTTGCAGCTTCTTTCAAAGTGCTGGTATAGACAACAGTTTCCTTGAAGTGGATGTAGAAACCTGGGTGAATGTTGCATCATTCAAGATTGTAAAATTAGTTGTAAAAAATGAGAATACCAAAAATGAGGAACAAAAACAGTATTTGCTGTAAGTGGTTGAAAAACACAGAAATGACTTCAAACACTGCAGACGTGACAATCTTGTAGATATGTAGACATTTATATTATTCAAAAAGCAAATAACATTGTAAATATGTGGAAAATGTTCTGTAACTGAGCATTAGTTATTACACATTTTTTATGATTTTGTCTAAAAAACTGTTTTGAACCCTACCAGTTAATGCAGTAAAACATGTGAAGAATCTACACATTGAGATCTTTTTAATGTTCTTTTTTAAGATCTGTGTTTTTAACATCTGGCTAAAAAACATCACCAATGCTGGGTGATGTTTTTAGTATCACTAATTAGGTTTATCTCATATCTAAAAATTAGGTTTATCTTATTAGTTTCATCTCATTAATTTCAGAACATGGTGTGCTTTCTCGAGTGGAGGAGACAGACATTCCGAAAAAAGAGCAAGTGTTGCCATCTCCTGGCCTAGATACCGGGAATGATGCTTCATCATCTTCATATATATATATATATATATATATATATATATATATATATATATATATATATATATATATATATATATATATATATATATATATATATATATATATATTATCTAATTAGGTTTATCTCATATCTAAAAATAAAAGTTCCAACAGCAAAGCCGTTGGAACTTTTATTTTAAAATTTATCTGCAGATAATGATACTAAACCAAGTTGAAAAGTAATACGTTAAAAAACCAAGATAAGTTGAATAGCAACTTCATAAACCTTTCATGAAAATCAAAGCCCTCTATTTACGCTAACAGTTAATAATTTCAAGGACCTGAATTACTAAATATTATCCAAATTTTATAAAAATTTTGCAGGTGATATCATGTGATCATAAAAAAACTTTTAGGAGGGTGAGACCTAACATTTTCCAAAAAAAAATGTTTGGGACACCCTAATATATATATATATATATATATATATATATATATATATATATATATATATATATATATATTCAGATTTAAACTCTACATTAAGCATAGAAAAAGTATAAAAGAAGGTAGTTAAATTATTTTTTACAGATCCAAGAGCCAATATTTTATATATATTTAGTGTTTCTTGAACAAAAACAGGGATGTGAAGTTAAATGTAAAGTTAAAGATTAATCCAAATCCTCCGTTATTGCTGACAGATTCATTCATGCTCACTGAATGAATCTGTCGGCAAAAAGTCTCATATCTAAAAGCATCTCTATGCTAATGAAATAATTTTTATTAGCATAGAGATGCTTATAGATATGAGACATTTTGTCCCTCTTGTAATGTTCAGATATTCACGCCTTGAGATAGTCAGTAGTTTTGCCTATATAAAAAGAGTTACATCCTGTATATAGGAATTTATAGACCACAAATGATTTGAACTCTAAAGGAATAGGATCTTTAAAAGAAAAGAATTTACAAATCTTTAGTGAGGTAAATATCAATTTAACATTTGCAGAATGGCAATATCTTTTAACAATTGAATTCAGTCTTTTTTTTAGTTGAATCAGATATTTTCCTCAAAAATGGTAACAACTATTTGTGTTGAAAGATGACAAAGTAAACTTTATGTAAAAACCATTGAATTAATTGACCAAGTAATTAAATTTTATTGTTTTTTAAAAAACAACAAAAACGCAACTTATGCAATGCAATGCAAAAGAATGTCAAAATGAAAAGAATGCTGTTTGTTTGTTTAAAAAAAATATAAACATTCTGAATGTTTTTTTTTTTACTGTGTTTATTATTTATTTCATTTGTTTTATTAAATTATTTTTCTTTTTTTTTATCAACTATTTTGTTTAGGGATTAGCACAGCGGAGTGAAAAATATGTGAGAAAAATATGTACATACATAGACTGAAAAATAGGTAAAATATGTGAAAAGTGTACATTCGTTGACTGAAAAATAGAACATACAAGGAGTGTATATACATTAACTGCAAATAGGTAAAACATGCGAGGAGTGTACATACATAGACTGAAACATAGGTAAAACATGTGAGGAGTGTACATATATTGACTAAAACATAGGTAAAACATGTGAGGAGTGTGCATACATCGACTGAAAAATAGATAGAACATACAAGGAGTGTATATACATTAACTGCAAACAGCTAGAACATACTGCTACATGGATCGACAATTAGGTAAAACATGCAAGGAGTGCCGCTACATTGACTGAAGGTTTGGTTTAAGGTTAGGGTTTTGTTTACATTTTATAAGAAAAATTAAAGATACATATAATAAACAATTAAAAATACATATAATAAAAGTTAACTATTTAAAAAACTAACCTTTCATGTTTTGGATAAATATGTAACATAATAAAGTAGATTTTAAAATTTCATTAACGGCAGAATCTGTTATTAATTGCAATATATTTTTATTAGTTGCTAATGTTTTATAATATAGTATTTTTGATGTATTATTCAAGTATTGATTTCTTTTTTTTACATATGAATTCCAAGTATGTAAAGTTAACAATCCAGATACGCTTCCAACAATAAAAGTCCATTTAGCATTATAGTCTATAAAGATAGTACATAATTTAATCAGAATACTCAAACCACAAGCTGATGCAAATGTTGTAATAAGCTTTTTATCATTTATTGACATGGTAATACTAGCTTCAGGTAAAACATACTCTATACTGGACTGTGGTAAATCTTTGAAAGATTTAAAAAGAAGTTTATTTTGCTTTTTAAGTCGAACTGCAATTACTACACGATTATATATTGAAATGGCTTTTGGCTGCTTTTTGAACATGTTCATAAAAAAATATTTCATTGTGTCTCTCCACCCATGAATTAAAGACTGTTCTTCTTCACCCAAAATCCAAATTCGAAGAACATCATACTGATTTAAATCAATATGAATAAGAACACCCTCAGAAACTGGGTGTTTACCAAGAGTGTATGGTATTTGATCATGTGTTAATTCTTGGAATTTAGCCATTTGTAAAAGTGAAGCGACCTTTTGTAATAAAACGAACTCATTATCCAAGTGTTGTTTTTTCCCAACATGAAACTCTGAAACAGACTCTTTATCAGGATTTAGAGATACATACAATTGCTAGATAAAATAGTTATAATTTATAACATATGATTATATATGTATACAATTTTATATATATATATATATATAATATATATATAAATATATATATATACATATATATATATATATATATATATATATATATATATATATATATATATATATATATATATATATATATATATATATATATATATATATAATATATATATATATATATATATATATATAATATATATATATATATATATATATATATATATATATATATATATATATATATATATATATATATATATATATATATATATATATATATATATATACATATATATATATATACATACATACATATATATATATATATATATATATATATATATATTATATATATATATATATATATATATATATATATATATATATATATATATATATATATATATATATATATATAATTTATTCATTAAAAATCAATGCAGAAATTTTATTTACTAATATATACATAAATACTGTTTATCAAAAGTATATATATATATATATATATATATATATATATATATATATATATATATATATATATATATATATATATATATATGTATATATATATATATATACTTTTGATAAACAATATTTATGCATATATACATATTATATATATATATATACATAAATATTGTTTATATATATATATATATATATATATATATATATATATATATATATATATATATATATATATATATATATATATATATATATATATAGGTCTCTCTCATTTACGGGAGCAATTTACGGCTCTCGCAAAAGTATAACTATAAACCACTATTGATTAGAAGTATTAAAAATTTATCTTCAAACTTTTTTTTTTTAATTTTTTTATTTTATTTCACCTCTTCAAGGCCGAGAAGGCCACTACAGACAAGGAGGCTACTTATTTTGTGGCTATAACCCTCTCTCAACTCTATAACTCCAAAACACGAACCTTGACGAACAAGGCCGCTGCGCGGAGAAACGAGTTTAGCGCGGTACTACCAGGGACGTGGTGGGGATTGAACTCGGAACCACTCGTTTATGAAGCGAGCGCTCTACCACTACACCACTACCGCATATCGAATGATATGCAAACTACATTGAATAAAAAAGACAAAGTTTGAGTTTCAGATTCATTTTTTTTTGCTTACAAAATGTGATTGTTTATTTATTTTACGTAACAGGTAATAATTATTTGTAGTGCTTGAGATTATATTTTAACTATACAAGTGGCTCACAACTTATCGACATTATAATATAAATTATTTTATACTGCAACAATTGTTTTGTTTTTGGTAAAGCAGAAATTCTGTATTAATAATGTGAATAAATATTACATAACTATAATACAAATTTATAGTAGAACTAGTGAAAAAAATAATGTATTTTTTATTTCAAACACAGATGCAGTGCAGAGAGATTTTTTTCCTTTAAATCTGTGGTGTGAAATACCGAGTATTATTACTATAACATTAACAACAATATGGTCAAGTTTGCTAAGTTATTAACTTAGCAAACTTGACCATATTGTCGTTATTTGTCGTTGACCATATTATAAGTTATAAGTGATGACCTCATCTGTAGAACAAGTTTGCTTAACATCAGTTGTTGCAATTTATTTGTGTGTTGCATACTGCTGGAAATTAAAACTGATTAAAGCATTTCCACTTTCAATTTCAGTGAGAGGAACATCAACATCATTGAGAAACTTTTTGTTTTTGAAAAGAATATCTAGTTTTCCATTTAATGAGATAATCGATGGACTGTTCCTTTGTTAAGTTTGCCATTTTTTAGATTTTTGTACACATTTGGTAGTCTAGACACAATAAATAAACAATTTTCAAAATAAATTCAAAATTTTAATTTTTGTTTAAAAATAATAGAATATTGTTGAAACTGCCTAACTGGCCAGACTATCCCTTTGCATAGGTACATTTGTTTTAACCTTTAAAAGTACATCTTTTACACAAATCTTGTGGTAGATTTTTTTGATGTTTTAACTTTTTGATTTTCATTCTGTAAAAACCTTGTGGTACATGTTTAATAATTTAAAACTTCACTAAATTTTTTTGTTTCTTTTAATTTTGATTTTTCTTTTTTCTACTGTTTCATTAAGTTTTAATTTCTAGTTTTTGTTTATAAATTCAGTTTTAGTTTTATTCTGAGGGTATATATATATAAAAGCACGGTTTTTAAAAAAATAAAAATAAAAATAAAAAAGAGCGGCAATTTAAATGAGGAACAGCTCACACAGCTCCCCAAGTTCGTTTTAGGAGATCTTTTCTCTGCTCTTGTGCTAACTTATTTCCGCCGAGTCCTGTATATATATATGTATATATATATTCTATTGTCTACTATATTGTTGTTAATGTTATAGTAATAATACACGGTATTTCACACCACGGATTTAAATTAAAAAATCTCTCTGCACTGCATCTTTTTTTTTTTTTTTTTAATTATCTTCGCATCCAACAAGGTTGCAAGCAACCACTAATTAGTGTTGGAAGTTACTGGAAGAGAAAAGATGAAGATTGTAGAGCAAGATAACGATTGACAGACAACTTAAAATATTGCAAATTATATGAATCAGGAAAGCAAGATGAAGGAAGCGAATTCCAAAGAACTGATGTTCGAGGAAAAAAACTAGACGAATAAGAGTTTTTGGAGCACTTAGGAACAGTAACAGAAAAAGGATGAGACTTGATTGAATGACGAGTAACACGAGAATGAATTTTAGTAGATGGCACAAGAGACGCTAGCTCTTTAGAGCAGTGCCCATTATAGTATTTGTAGAAAAGAGAAAGAGAAGCAACATTACGACGATGTGACAGAGGTTGAAGGTTGGCTGCAAGAGCAGGTCCAACTATGTTTACAATGCGTTTTTGCACCTTGTCTAAAATAGAAAGGGCATCATTAGAAGAAAAATCCTTTTCGAGCTCAGATGCCCCCTGCAAGCAATCAGAGGGAGTTAGCTTCTTATCGTGACAAGAATAAATGGTAGTATCATCAGCGAACGATGCCACCTTAGATGGGAGAATATCTGGAAGATCATTAATGTAAATTAAAAAGAGTATAGGGCCAAGGATTGAACCTTGGGGAACCCCTGAGGTTACAGAATAAGAAGAAGAGTGCTGTCCATCAAGGACAACTTTTATACTACGATTGGAAAGAAGGGATTCAATAATCTTAAAGATGTTTCCAGATACACCATAAGAAGAAAGCTTATGGAGGAGACCAGCATGCCAAACTTTATCAAACGCTTTAGAAATGTCAAGAGCGATGGCCTTAACCTCTCCACCTTTATCTAATGCGCGATAAAACCTATCGGTTATTACTGATAGCAAATCAGCCGTAGAACGAGAAGATCAAAATCCATACTGATGATCAGAAAGTAGGTAATGAGATTCGAGATTAAGTGTTTGTTAATTAAAGATTCAAAAACCTTGCTTATGATAGGACGAAGATTCAAGATGAGAGATTAAGTGTTTGTTAATTAAAGATTCAAAAACCTTGCTTATGATAGGACGAAGACTAATGGGACGGTAGAGTATTCTATGTATTCTAATGTATTCTAAATGAGATTCAGGACAAAGTGAAGAAGAGTCTTAGCGAGAAATCACTTTAGATACAGAAGCTGGAGTGATACGAATATGTTTGAAAAGAAAAATACATTATTTTTTTTACTAGTTCTACTATAAATTTGTATTATAGTTATGCAATATTTATTCACATTATTAATACTAAAATTCTGCTTATTATATATATTATAAATATATATAATAAGCAGAATTATATATATTTATAATATATATAATAAGAAAAGTAACTTTTTTTTTTTTTTTTTGTTAAAAAAACTAAATAATTTTTTTTGCTTTTACAAGAGAACCCTACCTACCAAAACCTTGTAAAAAAGAAACACTGATTAAAATAAATTATTTTATACCAAAAAAGGTTTTTTAAAAGTTTGCGGCTATGAAAATACCAATTTTTTTATTTTCTTCTTTCGATATGTTTAATTTTTGTTCAAATTTCGGCATGTTATTCTCTCTTTGATAAAAACCTTTAGTTGCTATTATTGGTTTGAAGGGACATTGATTTTTTATTGCATTGTTATTATAGTCCATGTAGAAATGATTTTTTTTTTCTTCCTATTGCTCGTTGTTGGCTAATTTTCTAACGAGTCTTGATATAGCTGTTCAGTTAAAACATATTGGATACCAATATATGAAGTGGTATTTAACTAAATCAATAACTGAAACAGTGATATTGATCCCTTTATAAGTTTTGATAAGATAAAAGCATATTCTTTTAATCGGCCTTAATAAAATTTCCAGGTCTTTGACTTATAGAAAATTTCCAACCTTCCAAATATTTAAAAAAAATTTCAATTAAACATATGAGTCTTTCATCTTTCATCATTTAAAATGACTTGAAAAACCAATTTTGTTTTCTATTGCAATCTACACTATTGTATTCTAAATGAGATTCTAATGTTTTTTGTTTTTTTTTAACATCTTTGCTTCAAACAAGGCAGCAAGCAACCACTAATTAGTGTTGGAAGTTATTGGAAGAGAAAAGATGAAGGTTGTAGAGCAAGATAACAATTGACAGATGATTTAAAAGATTGCAAATTATATAAATCAGGAAAGCAAGATGAAGGAAGCGAATTCCAAAGAACTGATGTTCGAGGAAAAAAACTAGACGAATAAGAGTTTTTGGAGCACTTAGGAACAGTAACAGAAAAAGAATAAGACTTAATTGAATGACAAGTAACACGAAAGTGAATTTTAGTAGATGGCACAAGAGACGCTAGCTCTTTAAAGCAGTGCCCATTATAGTATTTGTAGAAAAGAGAAAGAAAAGCAACATTACGACAATGTGACAGAGATTGAAGGTTGGCTGCAAGAGCAGGTCCAACTATGTTTACAATGCGTTTTTGCACCTTGTCTAAAAGAGAAAGCATCATTAGAAGATCCGCCCCAGATATGGCAACAGTATTCCAAACAAGGTCGGATTTGAGATTTATAGAGATAGAGAATAGAATCCAGGGTAAGGAAGTGTCAAGCTCGATAAAGAGATGCAACTTTAGCAGATGCTAATTTTGCAACGGATTTGATATAAGGTTTCCAAGAAAGATCAGAAGTGAGAGTTAATCCTAGAAGATGAAGGGTAGATGACTTATCAAGTACATTACCATTCATAAATATAGGAAGGTTTATTTATTGCGATAATGATTGGCTGAAAAAAATTGAGTTTTAACTGATTAAAGTTCACCAGCCACTGTGAGCCCCATGCTGTAGCAGAAGTGACATCCTTTTCAAGCTCAAATGCCCCCTGCAAGCAATCAGAGGGAGTTGGCTTCTTATTGTGACAAGAATAAATGGTAGTATCATCAGCGAACAATGCCACCTTAGATGTGAGAATATCTGGAAGATCGTTAATGTAAATTAAAAAGAGTATAGGGCCAAGGATTGAACCTTGAGGAACCCCTGATGTTACAGAATAAGAAGAGTGCTGTCCATCAAGGACAACTTTTATACTATGATTGGAAAGAAGGGATTCAATAATCTTAAAGATGTTTCCAGATACACCGCAAGAAGAAAGCTTATGGAGA
Source organism: Hydra vulgaris (assembly GCF_022113875.1). NCBI lineage: Eukaryota > Metazoa > Cnidaria > Hydrozoa > Anthoathecata > Hydridae > Hydra > Hydra vulgaris. The sequence continues at coordinate 22,982,704 of NC_061156.1, read as the reverse complement.
AGACCAGCATGCCAAACTTTATCAAACGCTTTAGAAATGTCAAGAGCAATGGCCTTAACCTCTCCACTTTAATCTAATGCACAATAAAACCTATTGGTTATTACTGTTAGCAAATCAGCCGAAGAACAAGGAGATCGAAATCCATATTGATGATCAGAAAGTAGGTTATGAGATTCAAGATGAGAGATTAAGTGTTTGTTAATTAAAGATTCAAAAACCTTGCTTATGATAGGACGAAGACTAATGGGACGGTAGAGTATTCTATGTATTCTAATGTATTCTAAATGAGATTCAGGACAAAGTGAAGGCCAGTTTAGATCTTCATAAAATAAATCTGATAGGCAATTTTAACAACACGTGGTTATCAGTATTCCACATATATTTTTCTTTACTTGAAACAGAATCAAAAAAAAAAAAGAATTTCAAGCAGTTTTTATCAAATGTGGAAAGTCATGAAATATACTAATCATCATCAGCTAATTTGTTTTTGACAGATAAATTTAACATTTTTATTATTATCTTTTATTTCTGTCATATGAAAATGCATATAGGGTTATTCCATATCAAATCACCTATTTTTTCAAAAGTTCCCCAGAGTACCATCTCAGATTTGCTTTAAACTTTGACCACACACAGATCTTATGAAAAAAAATGCAATCCAGAAAATTTCAGCTTGATTGACCAATATGTTCAAAAGTTATGATTGATTTAAAAATGACCAAAATCTAAAAAATTTGTGAATCAGGAGCTCACAGCAGTTTTTTTCGATTTTTGAAAAACCATAACTTTTTGAATAAAGATGGCGATCACCTAAAATTTTGTAGGGTAATAGTTTTTCACCCAAATAATCTATTGTTGCAGATGTTTTTGACTGATTTTTTACAGTTTTTGAGTTATTGTACCTTAAAGTTGCCTAATATTGCAACATTATAAATATTTTTTCGAACATTAACGTGTTAGAGTTTAATACTTACTTACAGAAAGTTTTTTGTTACCTTTGTGTACTTAGGGTCAACACTTGTTAGAATAATCAAAATTATGCATTAAAAATTAATTTAGGACATGCAGCAGCCTATTAAAAAACCACTTTTTTTTTAATTATGATAAATTACATCGGCTTTGCTGGCATAGAAAGTTGCGTAAACAGTTGAAATAAATTATGAAACTTTTTAATGTTGAGGTTCTATATAAAGACAATCACCAAAAAAAATTTAAAGACCTATACTCTATCATATGACATGATTGTAGCCTTTTGAGAGTAATGATATTTTTAAAAGGGGAACAAAAAAATACCACTTACCACACAAAATTTATACCTCAAATTTTATAAAAACTATACAGTAAAAAAGTACATTCAAAGAGTAAGATAATCAGTTGAAAGAAAAAGTAAGTATACATGAAACTAATTAGCTTATCTCTGATTTATATAACTCATAAAACTGTCATAGTCATTACTGTCATAGCAAGAATATAGTCACAAGCACTTATACTTTTAATCAATGGAACACTTATTTGACATATTATCTTGTCAAAAGGAATCCAACACTGACTTGATTGTGCATCATTTGTCCATTTTAAATTTAATTTGTTTCTTTGCATAAACTTCACATTAACGTCTTGGTTTTCATTACAAATATCAACCACAAGCCCTATGTACCATTCTTCATCGTAAAAGCATGCAATATATTTACTGGGTTGAAAATTTGAAGGACTTTTTAAAATCAAATTAACATCATTTAACACACGAGTATCATAGACAGTATCACTAGAGATTCTTCGTAAAAACAATTTCTCTCAATCTGGTACAAAACAGTGATAGCTTTTTGTTCCTGGAACTGTGCGCATCCCTTCATATCGTTTCTGAAGGTTAAAAATTGTTTCATGGTTATTGATATCATCACTTGAAAGATAAAATATGTTAACACCTTTAATGTTTTATTGAGCCCATGTAAACAGATCTTGTGGTGTGAGAACCTGATTTATAATTGCTGCTCGTAGACTAGCTTTTGCTGCTTCTCATCACATGGACTTTTGCCATGTGACGTAGCAAAGAAGTGATGCTCAGCATTTATTTGGTGATCTATAATGTGATAGAGTTTATTAGACATTTGTAGTTTTTATACTGCGACGCAATACCATCACTAAAGTATTTAACTTTATTCACTGTGGGTAGTTTGATTTTGACCATAGGGAGCAACTTTGTGAGAAAACAATGGACTGCTGATTGGTCATGACAAAGATGGTCAGAAATTAAACAATACCATTCACATTTAAGGTGATCTTTTCATCTTTGTAAGAAACAGCAAATGGGTCAAGGTAGCTTGATCAGCTTACCAGTAAAAACCTTGAATAGCATCTTGTACAAGAAAAATATAGTTTTCTGCAAAATCCATCAGAATAATGCAGGTATATTGGTCTAATATTTGTTTGCCTCTGATAAGTAGGAAGACTGTGCTTCTTTGATAAAGTGGTCGTGACAAATGTCATACAAAGTTTCACTTAAAGTTTCAATAAATTCACTAATGCTTGTTTGGACTGTATTATGTGCAGTTCAGTCAGTTGACACCCATTGTTTATATGTGATCTGATCATTAAAATCAAAATCATTCTTTTCAAACACATTTTCTAAGTAAATCTTCAAACTTATTTTACCAGGGCAGTTGGAACATAGATGAAACATGCAGCTTTGACTATCTTTATTACAAACACATACTTTCCTTAAATCTTTGTAATATATTAAATGGCTGTTAGGAAGAGCAGAGCACATTAACTTTGCATTTTGATGGTAAGAACATACACAAACTGAGTGGTTTCCACTACTATCAACAGTAAGGCACCACTTTGGCCTTAGTTCACAGAACTTGCTGAATCCAACTTTGTGGTCAGGGTATAACTTCTTAAATTCCAAATGAAGTTCTTTTAAACAAACTAATATTAAGCGTTTTTGTTTATGAACTTTAACATTATTTATATGTACAGAAACAAAGTCTTTTTTACCTGGACATTGTCTAGTGTATTTGTCAGATTCTTCAATGATAATATTTCAACGACTTTCTGCTTAACAATATCCTCCAAAGGATGTCTTTTTTTAGCCTCAGGTTTAGCAAGTATTCCCTTTTCATTTTTCAGCTTTCTGGCTTTCTTAACAAGATTTTCTGAAACTAAAAATGCATTGCAAGTTTTTTTAATTAACCAATTATCAGAAGTTAATATTAGTAACTGAACTTTTTCTTCATTCAAACTGATTTTTACTTTTTCCTTTATTGCATCTATAAGTTTGTCTAAATCATTACAGTTAATGCACTTTTGCTTTTTCTCAGATATCATTTCTTTTGGGTCTATATCCAATGCTGATTCTACTAGGTTTGTCATATTTGTTTTTTAACTTTTGTTTAACAGTTTTTTAACTTTTTGCTTTCCATATTCTAATTTGTCACGTTTACTTACATTTTTTAGAGGAGATATTTCCAGTAAAAAAACACTCTTATTTAAAACTGTCTTATTTAGGTCTAAAGAACTAAACTCCTCATCGTCAACATCTTTGTCTTCATCTTCTTGACTTAATTTTCCTATAATCTGTTCGAGTTTGAATTCATTCAAACAGTTAGTTCAAAGTTTTTGACCAAGTTTGATCTTAAGTTTACTTGCTGTTAAAATATCGACTTTACACAATCCCTTAATAATTTTTTTCTTGTTGACTTTAAACACAGCAGTATTTTTGAAGCGCTTCATATCTAGAAATATAGGCTTTTTCATGGTGAGAACATATCTCCTCATTTAGCTCAAAAGTGTGTCCAATTCTTTGAATTAAAACTTCAACATCTGTGTTCACAATATCTTTTAGTTTTAATCTTCCAATCATTCTACAACAATACGTTTTATGGCAATCTTTATTTAAAACTTTCCCCACACAATATTTCTGTCATTTTTTACTACTTTTTTATTTTTATTACTAATCTAAAAAGTTTAAAAAAGACATAAACATTAAATCTCAAAGAAACTAACAAATATCAGACACTGATTATGACATTATTATTAGTACAAATTAATTACATTATGTTATTAAAAAGAAAACTGAATATATTCATTTAGAGATAAATAAAAAAAATACTACTGCCATCCCTATGACTAATTATTAGACTAAGGCATAAGGCTAGCTCATAGTCTAATAACATTCTCCTTTTGAAAATATCATCACTCTCAAAAGGCTACAATCATGTCATAAGATAGAGTATAAGTCTTTATTTTTTTTGGTGATTGTCTATATATAGAACCTCAACATTAAAAAGTTTCATAATTTATTTCAACTGTTTACGCTACTTTCTATGCCAGCAAAGTCAATGTAATTTATTATAATTTTTAAAAAAAGTGATTTTTCAATAGACTGCTGCATGTGCTAAATTAATTTTTAATGCATAATTTTGATTATTCTAACAAGTGGTGACCCTAAGTACACAAAGATAACAAAATTAAATTTAAAAAACTCAATTTTATTCAGCCAATCGTTATCACAATAATTTAGACCTTCCTATATTTATGAGCGGTAATGTACTCGATGAGTCTCCTACCCTTTATCTTCTAGGATTAACTCTTACTTCTGATCTTTCTTGGAAACCTTATATCAAATCCGTTGCAAAATTAGCATCTGCTAAAGTCGCCTCTCTTTATCGAGCTCGTCACTTTCTTACTCTGGATTCTATTCTCTATCTCTATAAATCTCAAATCCGACCTTGTATGGAATACTGTTGCCATATCTGGGGCAGATCTTCTAATGATGCCCTTTCTCTTTTAGACAAGGTGCAAAAATGCATTGTAAACATAGTTGGACCTGCTCTTGCAGCCAACCTTCAACCTCTGTCACATTGTCGTAATGTTGCTTCTCTTTCTCTTTTCTACAAATACTATAATGGGCACTGCTCTAAAGAGCTATCGTCTAATGTGCCATCTACTAAAATTCATTCTCATGTTACTCGTCATTCAATTAATTCTCATCCTTTTTCTGTTACTGTTCTAAAAACTCTTATTCGTCTAGTTTTTTTCCTCAAACATCAGTTCTTTTCAATTCGCTTCCTTCATCTTGCTTTCCTGATTCATATAATTTGCAATCTTTTAAGTCGTCTGTCAATCGTTATCTTGCTCTACAACCTTCATCTTTTCTCTTCCAGTAACTTCCAATACTAATTAGTGGTTGCTTGCAGCCTTGTTGGAAGCGATGATGTTAAAAAAAAAAAGTTAAAAAAAAAAAAAAACTTTTGTTAAGTAAGTATTAAACTATAACACGTTAAAGTTCGAAAAAATATTTATAATGTTGCAATATTAAGCAACTTTAAGGTACAATAACTCAAAAACTGTAAAAAATCAGTCAAAAACAACTGCAACAATGGATTATTTGGGTGAAAAACTATTACCCTACAAAATTTTAGGTGATCACCATCTTTATTTTAAAAGTTATGGTTTGTCAAAAATCAAAACAAACTGCTATATGCTCCTGATACACAAATTTTTTGGATTTTGGTCATTTTTAAATCAATCATAACTTTTGAACAAATTGGTCAATCAAGCTGAAATTTTCTGGATTTTTTTCATAAGATCTGTGTGTGGTCAAAATTTAAAGCTAATCTGAGGTGGTACCTTGGGAGCCTTTAGGTGATTTGATATGGAATAACCCTATAAAAAATTATGATTACGCGAGGCACCATAACTTGTAGTAGCAATTACTTTAAAATGTCAGCCTTCCAAAATAAAGGAAATAACTTAATAGCTTGAATGTTGTAGTTTTATCTTATTTAGAGTTAAAGAATCAATTTAGTGTTACCAAGGTAAATCAGAATATTTACTCCAAAACCAAAATTTCCTGAATTTTCATTTTATCAAATAAAAGCGCGATTCATTCTCAATCAAAAAATCTTTTGAAACTTTTGAAACTTTCTTAAATTTCTTTGTCAGATATAGTTTTTGTAGCCTCTCAAACACCTTTGACTTATTAAAATAACAAATCTAGGACTTTTTTCATTAAAAATAATTTCCTTATAAGCTGCAGGAAACTTTGAAACAAGACCTAAACCATAGCAAATAATCATTGGTTGGTAACAAATTCCCCATTTTAAAGTATTTTAGTATTTTTGTTGCTCATCCCAAAATAACTGCATAAATGATGTGACTGTGCTATCATTTTTTGATGTAATTAAAGCCAGACCTTAGTGTAGGTCATCATTGAAAAAATGTGTTGATTTACTTGATTCCTCAGAACCAAGTAAATTCCTCATTCCACAGCATTTCTCAGATGTTTCTCTTTAAATATTTTTTAAACAACTTAGATTCGTTCGGTAAAAAATAACAATTTAATAATTTAAATTTCTTAGGTATAACATGAAGAAGATATTCATAAGAACAAATTAACTTATTAGTGACATCTTGAAAACAGTTGTTTTAAACATTGATCTTTTTAAATGCAAGTATATTTCATGATTGTCTGGCATAACCCATAAAAAACATAGGAATACTAAACAAGAGGCTATCAATGATACAAATTTTGTACTTAGGAAAAGTGTGAATATTGTCATTAACTGCCAAAACTGTAACATTTAGCACAAGACATTTGCAAAAAACAAGAATATATGAACAATCTTCTTGTACTCTCGAGTCCTTAATAAAAAAGAAAGGGGGGGGGGAACGTTTAATTTTTGGACAATTTTCCCAGCCACCACCCTCACCCCCCTGTTTATTAATTTTTACTTGTGATAATCAAAAAAAAAAAAAGAAAAAAAAAAAAAAAAGCAGTGAAAATCAACCTAAAAAATTAGAAAATAATTAAAAAACTTATATCAGCGTATTAAATCCTATTTAATAAAAACCCTCTGTTAATCTGGACTAAAATCCCTCTCTTGAATTAAGGAACCGAGAGTAAATATTCTTCTTTATGTGTCTTTATTTACAAAAAGCATGTTAAGAGTCAGAGTAGGCTTAGGTTCAAATAATTTTTCATTCTCATTTGTCACCTATTGATACTGGTGACAAATGAGAACTATAATGTATATATATATATATATATATATATATATATATATATATATATATATATATATATATATATATATATATATATATTTATATATATATACATATATACATATATACATATATATATATATATATATATATATATATATATATATATATATATATATATATATATTTATATATATATACATATATACATATATACATATATATATATATATATATATATATATATATATATATATATATATATATATATATATATATATATATTTATTTATTTATATATATATATATATATATATATATATATATATATATATATATATATATATATATATATATATATACATACACACACACATATATTTTAGTGAGGTGTTCAAGCATATATTAATGAAAAAAAACTTCACTCCAAATTTTAGTGTCTGACTCCTTATAGTTTCAGAGATATTGATACTCAGTCCCAATCTCTTTTTTGATTATTTTTTTCAGCACCATTTATTTTTTTAAGCTAAATACATAACACAATTAGCTTTAACTTATGCAATACTTACTTAATAGTGTTGAAAATTTGTACCTAACTATTTTTTAGGGAGAGGAACTCAAAAATGATACCTAAAACACTAAAAAATTAAAGCTTCTCTATAAAAATTTAATTTCAAAATGGTGTAAGACTTTTTTAAAGTTTTTTGAGATGCCTAAAAGATATGATTCTGAAAATTTTTCCATGGTTCTATATATAACTCCAAACAGTATATATGAATCTTTAGAAAAACAAATACAAAATATAAAATGACAAATGTATATTTTATATTTATTTTAGACAGGTTTTCACCTTTAAAATAATTTATGCATTGCGTATTGGATTTTTTACTATCACTTTGAATTTACAACTACTTTTTTTTTTTTACTTTTCTTGCAGAATGATATAATAATGACATAATGACATAAACCAATGATTTATATATTGGACATTATTTTGTCAAAAAATGCTTTGAGTTTTCCTTTTACATAAACTGAAATTCAAATGTTTTTATTTTAGCAGCCATGAAAACTTTTGATAGAATTTTATCTTAAAATCCTTATTTTATTTGAGAAAAAAAAAACAAAAAAAATCTTAAATATTTTCATTACTTAGTACACCCCTTAGATTTTCAGATGAAATTAATAACAACAAAAAATACCTGAAGTTCAGAAAGTCCAATCAAAGAATCTTTTAAACAAGAATATTCAAGATGTTTAGCAAATTCTAAAATCTCTGTTTTGCCATTTTGCATATTTTCTTTTTTGAAATGCTGCATATTTCTTTCATTAATGATTTTGTTTAGTAATGTCTTTTTTGTAACTGGGATGTGCTTAGTAACTGCAATTTGCTTATGATCTTCTAAAAATTCTTTAGACTTTTCATTATTTAAGCCAAATGATACTTTGGAATACGAAAATAAACGCAATGAAGTCTTTCTCAGCTGTTCTATATGAATATTTTTAACTAGTGTGCTCTGAACTTTAAAATATTGAAACATGACCGATGTACAATACTAAGCCATTAACTTTTATTATTGTAAAAACAATATTACAAGATCTAAAAGTTAAAATATTGTCATCAACAGTAAATATTTTTATTTAATTTTTTTAATCTGATAACAAATAAAATGTTATCAGATTGAACGAAACTAAATAAAAATATTTAATGTTGAGGACACACACTGATACACACACACACATATATATACATATATATTATAGCATATTTAGCACTTTTTTAGTTGATGAACTCTTAGTTGATGTAATGGCACTTTGTGCATGTTCTTTCTATTTAGTCAATCGATCTATGTACTGAACTCCCTGGCAGCCCGCTATTTCAGTATGACATCAGACTGCTTATCAAAGTCTGCAACATTATGCATTATATATAAAATTATACAATATATAAAAATTATATTATATATAAAATATTATATATTAAACATATATTATATATATTCCTATACTTTACGGCTAAGAAAATGTGTTGGTGGTGAAAAATGTCTCTTCACTTTTTTGTGGTTTTAAAGCTGACAAAATTAAGGTTAGATTATGTCAAAACACATTAATTTGATTGCAGGAAGTAATTAAATCAAAAAACCACAAATTAAAAGACTAGAATATTTTTATTTTATTATTTTAAAAATAAAAAACATTCTGAATGTTTTTATTTCTGTAAAACATGCGTAGAGTGTGCTACATCGACTGTTTTATAGTCTAACTCACAACGGAGTGCTGCTACATCAACTGAAAAAATAGCCTGACTCACAACGGAGTGCTGCTACATTGATTGACAAATAGCCTGACTCGAAACAGAGTGCTGCTACATCGACTGAGGGTTTGGTTTGGGCAGGCAGTCAATATAAATTATCAAATAAATAAAAAAATAAATAAAAACAAATTTTTTCTGGTCTTTAAAATTAAAAAAAACCTAAAACTGACATTTTATGGTAAAGACTTAAAGACAATCATGCAAGAGTGTATATATATATATATATATATATATATATATATATATATATGTATATATATATATATATATATATATAATATATATATATATATATATATATATATATATATATATATATATATATATGTATATATATATATAATAATAATAAAGTTTAGGCTGCACTAGAAGTAGGTTCTAGTAAACCAGTTTGGTTGGTTATAGCAGCTGTTGCACTTTTTAGTGCTTGTCATAAAGGTTCTTGAAACAGTTAACAGACGAGGCATTGACAACTTTTATTGGTAGCTGATTCCAAACAGGCACAATTCTATTTGAAAAGAAATGTTCTCTTTGAGCACAGTTCTTTGTTACTTGCTTGGAAATACGATGAGGGTAACATCTTACTCCACTTGCTGGTCCTTCTTAACCAATTGAGCTTGCAATTGTATTTGGGTAATATTGTTTGATAATGTTGAAATTGTTTATCATTTTAAAATATTGAATTGCATCACCTCTATTACACCTTTCTTCTAGTGTTGTTAAACCAATTTTTGTAAGTCTCTCTTGGTATTCCATATTCTTAAGTTCAGGAACCAGCTTTGTAGCTTGTCTTCGGACCTTTTCAATTAGTTTGATGTCTGATTAGTGGTAAGGATTCCAAACTGAAGATGCATACTTTAGATGAGGACGGACAAAGGAACAATAAAGTATTAAAATTGTTTCAATATTCCATGTTTTAAATGACTGCCTTAGAGACCCAAGCACAAAGTTTGCTCTGGTTGAAACTGTTGTCGTTAATTATTGTATAATCATATATAGGAAGTTTTGGTGTATAATCATACATAGGAACTTTTTGTGATGATTTCCTGATTACCATCGATTTGCATTTTGCATAATTCAGCTTCATTTTCCATTTTTTTGATCAATCAACAATTTTGTTTAAATCTTTTGTACCGTCATTCGATCATTCAAACTTTTGATAATTCCTATTAGTTTACAGTCATCTGCAAAAAGTTTAACATAGTGTGTCATCGCATCAGGATGGTCATTGATAAATATAATAAAAAGCAGGGGCCCCAATACAGAGTCTTGAGGGACACCACTTTTTACCTCTTTCCATTCTGACAAATTTGAACCTATGACTACTTTCTGTCTTTGACCTGTCAAGAAAGATTTTAGCCAAGCAAGCAACTGATCTTTAAAACCATACACACTGAGTTTAAGTAGAAGAGAATCATGATGAACAAGATCAAAGGCTTTGGCAAAATCTAAGAATATAACATCTGCTACATTACCTTCATTTAGCGCTTGTGAGATAAGGTCAATTGATTCTATTAAATTCATTGAGCATGATTTTTTGGGAACAAAGCCGTGCTGTGCAGAATTGAGAAGACTGTTATTGATAAGGTGTTTCATCATTACTGCTTTAATTATTCATTCCATAATCTTGCAAGGTACAGATGTGAGGGAGATTGGTCGATAACTTTAAGCTAATTGTTTGTCTCCTTTTTTGTAAATCGAAGTGATGTTGACTGATTTCCAAGAGATGGGAAGAGTACCATTTTGAAGGGTATGAATTTTGAAGGGTATGAACAAAGATTGGAATATATATATATATATATATATATATATATATAATATATATATATATATATATATATATATATATATATATATATACATATATATATATATATATATCGGGGGCTACTCTAGATGTTGTTAATAGGGTCGACCGTATTTGGGCACCACCCAAATTAAAATATGAGGACCTTTTTTTTTTTACGGCAAATATTGTTTTTTTTTTTTTGCGAAAAATGCAGATTTTGTCGGGACAGGGGGTGTACCATGGCCCAAGTTTGTATATATATAAAGTTTCTATTTATCAGTGCAACTTTTTGTTGGCATTATTGCTGACAAAAAAGTTATTTGAATAATGCTGTTCACGCAAAATATTAGAGACTTGAACAAAAACATCTTTGAAGCTTTATGTGATGAAAGAAAAAGTAGTGCATATCTGAAATTTGAATTAAAAATATTATTAGAAAAACATGTTGCTTGCTCTGCGATGGAAAAAAATCTCCTTATTTTTGATGGTCTGTGTAATTACTAGCAGTAAATAATTGAGTTTTGTTTAGATTAAAAAATTAACCGAAAATTGCATGCCTCAAGCTATGTAGCGTCAACATTGCACACAAAAAACACTAACAACATTTTATGCTCAACATGTTTCTGTTAGAACTCAGATATTTTACAGCTACCAAAAAGTTCAGGAAACTTTCCTACCAACTGTTTATGGAATCAGCATCTTATAAAACTACTATAGTTTGAAAAGCCTACCAGTTTACTACCTTACTACCAGCCAGCATCGGAAAAATTAAATTAAATTTTAGAGCTATAATCTTATTAGGAGAAACAAATGCAACACATGTTTAAATCTACAACATCCTATTAGAGCAAAAAAGGGTGCATAACTGGTCAACATAAATTTTTTGCCTCTAGGTTTTTGCCTTTGAGACTTTCTACAAATCAGTAGCTGCATGCGGTTAAAATTCACCCAGGAAAAATATTTTTGTTGAGATACCACCTCTAGCCTTTACTCAACCAAGAGCTCAAAGCAGGGGTTATTTGACGTTAGAATTGACTTCTCCTAACTTTTATCTAGAAAAGCAGATGCAACAAAAAATACATGGTTGTATATATATAGGATTACATGTTAACAGTAGCAGGATGATCATGGTAATCCTGATTCTGAATTTACTGCAACATAATGTATTTAATGAATTTTACTTGTTTCTGGAACAATACAATGAATAAATTTACCAGTACATACTACAAATTACTTAAATATACTACTACTACAACTAATATATATATATATATATATATATATATATATATATATTATATATATATATATATATATATATATATATATATATATATATATATATATATATATATATATATATATATACATACATATATATATGAAAAAAAAAGTTTTCAATAATCATTAACTATATTGATTTTTTTAAATCAAAAAAATGTCTAAGTACAAGCATAGAAAAACAGTTTGATTTAACACCTTTTACAC
>NC_061156.1:22830108-22967608 GCF_022113875.1 Hydra vulgaris | reverse complement strand
AGGTTATAGAATATAATATATATATATATATATATATATATATATATATATATATATATATATATATATATATATATGTATATATATGTATATATATATATATATATATATATATATATATATATATATATATATATATATATTATATATATATATATATATATATATATATATATATGTAAGATATATTTACTACATATTAATCATGCACATGGTGAACACCAAATATATGCAAATGATAAATAAAATAATCTAGAATATACATTTCATTAGGACTAACATAATGAAAAGCTATTGCATGATCTGAACAACAATCTGGTCCAGTTATTACTTTATATTTGTTATATTGATGCAACCAGTTACCCTGATCTATATAGCCAGGTATTAAATGATGTTCAGGTGAAAACGGATGAAAGGTTTCACGCCCTAGCTCATCTCTTGTGTCGCCAGGGTAAACGTTTACAGCAGCCAAACAAATACCTACTTCTACATCCTCGGCTCCTGATTTCAATTTGCATAAGTGTGGATTTTTAAGTATCTGGTTAAAACGCTTTAGTGTTTCTTTGCTGAAAATATATCCAGCACCACCACTATTATATCCACCATAAGGAACAAAGTGTCTCCCAAAATAATGAGGATCAGATGTGTTATATCGGGAAACAAAGTATCTTAAATTTTCAACAATAATGAAAGAATCGTCGTCAGCTTTAATAAACCAATCAGCATCATTATAATGCTTGTCATAAACGTATTTCCATGCAGCTCTAGTTTTTAACCATAGATTTTCCCGACCTAAAAACATATTTTATGATTTTATACATTTAGCATTAGTTAATTCTTCATAACAAAACTTTCATAATAAACAAAAAAAATTATATTAGGAATATTTTGAACAATTCACATTCAAATCGTAAGATAAAAAAAAAAATAAGTAAAAAAATTGGAATTTTCTTAGTTTTCTTTTTTTTTCCAATACTGAGTACCCTTAAAATCAAACCCACAAAACTGTGAACATATCCTAATAAATAGGATATAAATTTTTTAGATATATAATGAAAGACTACATTAGAATTGTACAGATTCATACTTGTACCAAGATATATTAATACAATGGAGCCTATAGAAAATTTATATATTTTATCAATATTGAGGATCACACTGGCACAAATTTGCTGACACAACAGTCAATTTTTTAGTAAATAAAGTTGGATTAAACTCTTTAGACTGCAGATCTCAATCATATGATAAAGCTTCTAACTTAAGAGGAAAGTATTTTTTTTTAAAAAAACAGACATGCAAACAGACATGGATTTATATTGCATTGAATCTATCAACTATTTTACAGCAGATCTATGTTGTTTTTTTTACCTTTGACTAAGAAAAGATGTTCTACAAAAAAAGGGGTGTTCTACAAAAAATATCTGAAAAATTGGTAAAACCTTTATTAAAGACAAGATAGAGTGCTCAAGCAGATTCTGTCAAGAACAGAAAGTTGGTTTGTGCGTAATACATAGGGGATAGAATTAACAGAGATCTAAAAACAGGTTTTAAGATTGTACATTTAGCATTAGCATTAATTAATTCTTTGTAAAAAATTACTATATTAGGAATAATTAACATTTTGATTTTATTACATCTGCAACAAAACAGTTTTTAAATTATTTTCTTGCCTCATTCATTGACTGATTATCTAATGTATTGTCACTTTTGCAAACCAAATAAGCCATCAATACCTTAATAAGATTAACTTCTAACCTCTAAGTACAAGATTATAAGAAATAAGCCATTAAAACCTCCCTATACTGGCATGATTTTTCATGACTTTTTAATATTTACACTGCATTTTTCCAATCATCCAAGCCATTAGTTGTGAGGCAGTAATTGGAATTCTTAAAAACTTTACACACAAAGCAAAAATCACTTCTTTTTGAGGGCAAATAAGTTAATCATTCACAATTATATTTCTCTCCATTTGTTTTTCTCCAATCAAAAAATGATTAAGAGCAGAATCTGTCATGTTTTTTGTAATGTTGTTTAGTTACTTTGAAAAAGTAACTAAACAACATTACATTTTTAAAATTATCATTTAGTTTTTGAACATTTTCTGATCCATGCTCCATTTAAAATAAAATACCTTCATTAGCTAGGCAACACCATAATCCAATATTGTTACCTCTATTTCATTGCAAGTCTATTTATGTTTCCAAAACATTGACATTATCAAATGAATTTAATTATACTCCTAATCTCGATGCAGACATTACAATTTCATTTTCAGAAATTGTTTGTTCCTCTTCTAAAGCTGTCAAATACAAAGAAGTTGATGTGGCTACTTTTTTGTGTTCCACTTTAGTAAAAAATGGGTCAAGTTTATAAATTTGGCTTCTTGGTCCTTCTTAACTTTTCTTTTATGTTATTAAACGCCGCTTTCATCAACTCTCTTCATTATACTAAAAAAATACAAACTAAAAAAAAAATTATGTTCAATTAAAAAAAAATTGTTAATGTGATCTCCTTGATTAGTTCCCCTAATTAAGAAAAGACTTCAGCAATACTAATTTATTTTTTTTGAAAATTTAAAGTTATCGTGTCATAAGAAGTTGGAAATTAAAGTTTTTTTTCAAAGTATGATAATTATTTTAAATAACAAAAGAAAAAATCAAATTATATAAAAAAACAACCTCATCCTCTTAAATGTTTCATAAAAACATAGTAACTAGAGTATGGGTTAATACAATATATTTTTAAAGTGAAGCACGTGCTTTGAGGCATTCTCACACTCTACATTTGACATTAATATAAAATTTTCATTTAAATTCCATTAGGGTAAATAAAACTAGCACTTGTTACTAGGCAATTTTACAAAATAGTTTGAACTAAATTACTTAACATTATAATGTTGTTTCTATCAATCAAATTTAGGCACTTCATGTTGATTTTCTTTGATTTTTTTTTTCCTTTTTATTTTTATTAAATTTTTATTTATATTAAGATTTAAAAAAATTAAAATTTGAAATAACTTTCTAATTGAAAACATTGTCAGTGTAATAATAATAAAAAAAAAAATTCTTATAATGTAAGTTGTTAAAGTCACATTTACATAAATCAAATTTATAAATTTTTGGGATTGTAAAGATTGTGGGGCCCTAACCTGCAGCTTAGTTAGCCTATAGGTAAATCTGGCCATGTTCCCTAAGTGTAATGTTTCCATTAACCTTTCTTCACTAAAATTTTAAAAAACTAAAACTTATTTCTTGTTTTTAATTTTATTTTTTTTACTTCCTTATTATTATTTATTTATTACACTTCCAAACAACTGTGTGTATAATAACAAAAACCCAAAAGTGTTTATGTTATTATACACACCAGGTGCATTGTATGATGCAATAGAGCTTAAGGTTGTAGAATCAGAATAGTTTGACATATAAATAAGTTTGATGAAAAAATTTAATTTCAAGGAAAGAAAATCAAAGGTATAACTTCTATTTTAGAGAATTTAATTAAGTTGGGTGATCAAAGAATATCCAATAGCTAGGTAATTGGTGATTAAAGAATGTCAGCAAAGCTATGCCATAGATGACATCAAAGTTTTGCTAGTTAAAAATCATGTCAAACAGCTAAAAGATTACTTTGAATAATATTATCAGAGATTTTATTCAATAGACAAGTTAGATAAGCTATTTGATTGCAACTGTGGCTCCTTATAAACTGCTAAAAAAATTGAGAACTAATTTCATATGACATATTGATATATATGACATACACATTTTAAATAAAAAAGTGAATAATGTTTTACTATCTTAAATAAGTTTTGATTTAAATGTTATTAGTCAATTTATTTTAAAACATTTTTAGACAATTTAAGTTTGCAGTTACACATAAAAAACAACTATAATCAATTATGCATAAAAACCAATATCTCTTTGTGAAATTCAACTTAATTTATATAAATACAATTATTCACAACCAATTATATTGCTACTTCAATTAGTTTGCTAACAACTTCACTTCTATTGCAAATGACTTCCTATACAAACATTAACTTTGTTTTTTACACTCCCACTTGGTCGTCAGGATAACTTCAGCTTACAGACTATAACATTCAAGTGCCTTTCTTTTTCGCATACTCATTCGCAACATTAGTGTCTTGTTTGTATCGTCTTCTACTGTTTGCTCCAAGATAATCCCGATAATTGTTCCAACCTTAAATTAAGAACTGCATCTGGTATCAGAAGTCTACACCCAAACCTTTATTTCAAGTTTAAATTTGTTAGCTATCTTCTTATAACAATGTTGTAAATCCTTATCGTCGTCAACTCCTCTCACTCTCATTTCATATTGGTATAATTTGTTTCCAGGTGCAGTAGAAAAATTACAATTATCTTTTGGACTGACGTTGCACCAATAAACTGCCTTGAGTATGCTGGACGGAGTTCTTTTTACTGTTCTTTTGACAGTTCAATGTCAAAAGAATAATAAGATAAACAAATTGATATTTAGGGTAATATCGATATTTTCTATCAAACATAATTAAGTGACATAAACTAATTCCAACAAAGTTTGAAGAGATAAAATTTAGGATAAAGATTTGTCAAAAGTAATAATAAAAGATCTTGAAAACTAATTCTGACTAGTCAATTTTGGCCCACACAAATTTCAAAAATAGAAAACTAGAACCTTAAAACTTAAAATCATGTTTTTATGTTAAAAATAAACAAAACATGACTTGGGATAATTTGTTGCTATGCTTAAACTAAAAAATAAGTTTTTTATGTCCATGACCTATATATATTTATTTACTAATAAAAAAAAGTCAACTTGAAAATGCAAC
Source organism: Hydra vulgaris (assembly GCF_022113875.1). Classification (NCBI taxonomy): domain Eukaryota; kingdom Metazoa; phylum Cnidaria; class Hydrozoa; order Anthoathecata; family Hydridae; genus Hydra; species Hydra vulgaris. Next base: position 22,962,777 of record NC_061156.1, on the reverse strand, counting down.
CAAAAAAAACAACATATTGACAGTTTTATAAAAACTTAAAAATTATTTTTATTTTTAATAAAAATGTTTTGATAAAATATATAATTGCTAAAATATACCATTTATAAAAAATATGGTATTGCCAAGAATGTTGTCTGTCTACTTGCATCTTGGTACAAGAATCAAACTATGTTTGTCAAATGGCAGAAAGTAAACTCTGATAGCTTTAACATAAGCAATGGTGTACAACAAGGTGGAATTCTTTCACTGTTCTAGTTCATATTTTTTATAAGAAAACTGATTTTCAATATTACAAATATGCATGTTGGATGTAACTTAGGTGGAATTTTTTTGAATCTTTTGACATACGCCGACAATATTGTACTAATTAATCCGCCTTGGTTTGCATTTAAAAGATTATTAACTGCATTAAATATTGAAGCCACTGTCATTAACATGTCATTCAATACAAAAAAAAACAGTGTTTATGGTAATTAACTCAAAATAGAGATGTAAGATTGTTAGGGTTTCTGAAAAACAGTGGTTTTTAAAAAACAGCTGTTTTACTGTTTTATAATTTTCAAAAACAGCTGTTAACAGCTGTTTTACTGTTTTTATAACTCACACCCACCCCTCTTAATTACCCCCACCAACCCTCCTTGTAACAAGCAGGCAACAGTAAAACTCTTTCTGATAATATATATCCTAACATAAACTTTACATTTTATAATAGTATTTCAAAAATACAAGAGCTGATAATGACTTACCTGAAAGTGATTTTATTTTTGTACAAAAGTTGGCACAAACAGAGAATACTCTTTCAACATCCGTAGATGTGGGCTTAATTGTAGTACCGCGCTCAACTCGTTTCTCTGCGCAGCGGCCTTGTTCATCAAGGTTTGTGTTTCGGAGTTATAGAGTTGAGAGAGGGTTATAGCCACAAATAAGTAGCCTCCTTGTCTGTAGTGGCCTTCTTGGCCTTGAGGAGGTGAATTAAAAAAAAAAAAAAAAAATTGTTAATAATGCATTGCATCATAAAGCTTTTGTAAGTTTTCTGTACACTGGCCTGTATTCTTAAAAAGAGTAAATTCAGCTTTAACCACCTGAAATTGTCCTGTCCAGAAGGCACTATTGGTGATTCATTTTTCTTCAGCAACACATTCAGTTCCTTTTGTAGAGTTAAAATTTTATCTGATGGATTACTGGAAGTTGTTTCAATAATATTAACGTCATGAACACCAAAAAGTCGAGATGCCAACATTCCTGCAAAAGTTATCGTATCTCTGGATAGGGTTATTGTAGAGTTCTTTAGACAGCGTAATAAATTCATGACATCTGTATTCAGGCGCTCATCAACTCTAACTCTCAGATTATCCATCAATTTTTTGCTAATTTCACTGTTAACTAAAGAAAGTTTCTCAAACATAAATTCTAGAATTGTGTCAGCGCTCAACAGAGTTGCATCTTCTCTACTAAGATTCTCTATAGCAAGTTTAATGGGTTTCATTGCCTCTAGTAAACCTTTTAAGGCATCGAAGTCTACATTGTTGGCTAAACTTATATCTGCCTTAAATTCTAATAAAGTTCCTCGAATTGCTGTCTCTGTCTTTATCAATGGCTCCAGCATTATTGGTATTGTGTTCCAACAAGTTTTTACATCAAGATGAAGTTTGATTTCTTTTCCAAGTAAAGCCTTGACTTTTGATTGAAAAACTTGATTTCAAACACTTGACAGTTTGATGAATTTTATCAGTTTGCGTGAGTTCTTAAGTAAATTATTGTAGTCAATACAATCTTCGCAATCATCATTTATAAATTCAAAATTGGTGCCTTCGTCAAAAGAATTATTTTCATTGTTATCGTCATCACAGGGGTCGCTTAAATCTTCAATATCATATTTTTTCGTATAAAGTGTGTCACATACACCAAGATGTTTACCATGATTAAGACAAAATTGACCAATAACATCTAAATTTTGAATATACTTCTTGTTTACAGATGCTCCATCCTGAGTAGATGCAACCAAATCTTTTTCCATCCATATTCCAAACACATTTAGATATCAAGTCCACTGTATGAACCCAAAATTCAAATTAATCCTGTTTTATACGTGATATCGTCAGTTTTATCATGAATATTAACTCCAAAATATCTCGTCCTCTTAAAGTAGTAACCTCATCAACAGTCATGCTAAACTTCACTTTATTGGCTACTTTTAATTTTATGGTGTCAATCTTTTTTTTTGCTTTTTATCAAAATCTTTGTGCAAAAGTTTTATTACATCACTTTCGTTAGCGGGGAGTTTAAATCCATCACGAGCTATTGACTGGCGAATGTATTTATTTCTGGTTATAGCTTAAACTGAAATGCCATCCGTAGCCAAATCAGAAACAATATTTTGAAGCTTCTTTTGAGCAAAGAAGTTGCCAACAGTTTTTTGTCTCTTCTCACTTGCTTTCTCATCTCTTAGTATGATTGATTCTGTTGCCTTATCTAAACAAAGTCCGTGACTTTTCAAGTGATTTTGTAAGGTAGTTGTAGAGTTTCCTGAGCATTTTATTATTTTGTTACAACGCTGACACTGTTCTTCCAACTGTTTTATAATTGGATTTTTTCCTTTTGTTGCATATATCTAGACTGACATTGCTAATAATATGAATAGAAATTAAGGATATTAAGTAGCCATTTTACCCACCGTTAAAAACTAATTCATAACTAGTAACTATGCATTTAAGTCAATGTAAATAAGAAACTGGTGATAGAAGCCCTATTCATAACTCTAAAGAAACTCTTAAGAAACTTTTAAAAAACTTTTAGTACTAGATTAGTAAAAAAGAACTATTAAAATAGGAAACTCCTTGCCTGTGAGCTTAATTTTTTTTATAAAAAATAATAACTACTGAACTAAAGTTATTTATTAAAGTTATTGAAAAATAAATCAAATTAAATTACCATTCAAATTGCTTTAATAAATGTGTTGTTATATTATCAATAAAGAAACTTTTCTCTTAGCAACTGTTAATTTTTAAAGTATAAATAATTAAACTTTTATCTGAAAGTGTTTGAATAAAAAAATTCGAACATTTTCAGGTTTGAATGAAACTTTATGCAGTTAAAAATCATTATAATATTGAAATTTAATCGTTATGCGAATGCATAAGAAAAGTTTTTAATTTTTGTCGCTTATTTCATTTAAAAACAGCTATTTGCTGTTTTTGTTTTTTTTTTTGTAAAAAAACAGCTGTTTTACTGTTACTGTTAAACAGTGTTCAGAAACACTAAAGACTGTGTCAAGCAATTTTCCACTGTTTACCTTAACTGGATGTGAATTAGCTTTCATTGACAAATTCAAGTATCTGGGTCACGTAATAGAAAATGGTTTGTTTGATAATGCTGACATAAATCGAGAGACGTCTTTATATGCATACAAACATATTATTCAGACGATTCAAGAAATGCTCAATTAAGGTAAAAGTGCAGCTATTTAAGACCGGTTGAGTCGTATTTTATGTATGTAAACTAATTAAGTGAAAAACACAACTCGCATATTGCGTATTAAAAAGTAAATAAAAAGTTCTTTTGCTTTAAAAGTATTTTCGAACAAAAGAGTTTGCATAAATTAATAAAACTTTTTACAACGTTACATTAAAAACATGAAACCTAAAATTTTATCCTTTTTGAATATATTAAAAAGAAAAGATAAAAGTTTTAAATAATAAAAAATTGGATCTTTATTATCAGACATAACAAAACATTTTTCATCTGCTTATAATAATGTTACATAATCATGCAATAATACCTTGTAAAGCGCTTTTTAATTTTAAATACTCTTAGTTTCATTTTCACTTTTTTTATTTACGTAGATATAATACGACTCAACCTTAAAGACCACCTGCCTTTGTTTTCATGATGTGGCTTTATGGACTGATTTTAGTGCAAATACTATGTTAAAGCGAGACCCGTGTTACAAGAAATATGCTAAAATGTTTTTTGGATATGACAATTACCATAAACACTACAAATATGTTTATGGTAATTGGCTTGCCTAATCTAGATACTTTATTTCGTAACTAGAGACTTAGCCTTATAAATCAGGTAGTTACCTGTTCCAGCAGAAATGCAGCTGTGTATAAATTAAACAGAACTTTTAATTAATTACTATTATTTTTTTTATCTTAACTAGGGACCTTGTACTGTACTTGTTGTCTGAATCAAATAAATAAATTAAAAAAAAAATAAAAAAAAATGCATACAAAAAGAATTTTTTTTTAACATTACAGGCTCAAAACTTCATTACTATAAAATTAAGTTGCAAACCTTCTGGAACATTTAAACCAACAACTGGAAATGTTTTATCTTCAACAGAACTCATAAACACTAACAAGTTGCAATGTTTTCCCCATGTATTTTTAACAGCTTTAGCTTTAGAAGCAATTGTTGGAGGTTGTGTCATAACCCAGCAAAGCACTCTGACTTTCTCTGATAAAACATTAGCAACAGCATCTCCACTTTTTTGATGCAAACTATTCATATCATTAACCAAGATTGGTTCATCAAACTTTCCAATAAATTTAGAATGTTCATTTGAAGTATAAAATTCTTTACTAGTCATTTTTTCTGGTGTTAGGCATGCATTTTCAGCATTAAAACTTTTTATTTTTGTATTATTGTCAAAACTCAAATTTATTTCAGAGATAACTACCATAAGTAAAACACCACATGATCCTCCTAGCAAAAAAGACAAATAGAACTCTTGTGGAAATGTTGTCATTTTTTTAGAAAGCTTTTATTATTGAATTTTAACATAATTCCTAAAAATATTTGTTATATAACATCTACACAATTGTAATTTAACATCTGTAACTCTCTATATACATACATACATGCATACATACATACATACATACATACATACATACATACATACATACATACATACATACATACATACATACATACATACATACATACATACATACATACATAAATATATATATATATATATATATATATATATATATATATATATATATATATATATATATATATATATATATATATATATATATATATATATATATATATATATATATATATATATATGTATGTATGTATGTATATATATATATATATGTATGTATATATATATATATATATATATATATATATATATATATATATATATATATATATATATATATATATATATATATATATATATATATATATATGTATATATATATATATATATATGTATGTATATATGTATATATATATATATATATATATATATATATATATATATATATGTATATATGTATGTATGTATATATATATATATATATATATATATATATATATATATATATATATATATGTATATGTATGTATATATATGTATATATGTATATATATATATATATATATATATATATATATATATATATATATATATATATATATATATATATATATATATATATATATATATATATATATATATATATATTTATATATATATATTATATCTATGTGTATAAATAGTAAAAATTTTTATTTAATTTAAATTAAAAAAAAAATCCGAATTTTAGCCACGCCCGTTACCATAACTTCAAACTATAGCCGTACTCTTCGGAACAGCTGGTCGCTCTTATTTTATATTGGTATATTCAAATAAATTTTTAAGTGATTTTTTACTTTTTAACAGTAATTTAACAGTAAATACCTGACGAGCCAACTAAATTCGTGAAAAAACCAACTATAACTTGAAAATCACCTTCTTCAAGAAGGGAAAGGTGGTGTTACGGGAGTGTGGGGATAACCACCCACACCTCCCGTAAAATTGCCTCTGAGCTCAATACAAATAATAAAAGTGATGAATTCAAAACAAAGTTGTCTCAAAAACCAAAGCTCATTGTTTGGTAATGCGCCTAATTAAGAAAATAAATATTTAAACAAATAAGTCTAGTTCTGTAAAGACAGAGCCGTCCCAAAGAGATTTTAAAGGCGGGCAGGGGGTGGTGGCGTATCTATTTTTTGGCGTCTGGCAAAAATAAAAGGCCCTCGTTAGTAGACATTTGCCGACTGCCAACTATAGATCCAATTTTGCCGACTCCATTGTCCAATATGCCGACTAATAAATTTAGTAGGGGGCTAGACCCCCCCCCCTACACTCCCTCCTCGGGACGTCTCTGTGTAAAGGTTGATTTCTAAAATTAAATAACATTATTTAAAAAACTTCTGTTTTGAAATGAGACTATAAAAAAGGACTCATTCTAAAAATAAGAAACGAATGGGACCCTGTAAAAAACTGAGAATAACAGTTTTGGGGATCACCGTAGAAAATCATTTTGATGTACTATTACATAGATCTTTACACTTTCCTGTCAAATTTTTAAAATCATTTGAAGACATGCAAAACAATTCTGACCTATCACACTTATGTTGGTAAAACGTTAGAATAATGTTGCGAGTTGTCGCCAAGGTTGTTTTTATATATTTCGATATAAATGCAATGTCGCCATCAACAAAAAATCAAAGTTGGCACAACGTTGATTCAATTTTGCATTTTTAGCTGGCTAAACGTTGCATTTAATATTTATCGGAATTAATTTTATTATAAATTATAAATTATAAATATGTTTTTCTTTTTCCATTTCTTTTTTTTTTTTTCTTATCTACATATTCTGATTCTTATTTACAGCTTTTGATAAAGAATAGAAAAAAAACATACGTGCATTCTTAGCCAGTTTACTAAGAGTTGGTTTATAATACTTTTTCATATTGTGTCTAACTTTTTCTACTTTCTCTACATTAATAGGCTTGGCGAAATTGGATTAGTTTAGAACACTAGGTTGTTTACATTTTTAATTTCAAAAGCACACCAAAATATATAAAAATAATTTGATCCTTTTAAAGCAGGATCTTCAGGATCAGAAAACTGATAGCGATAATTATGGTTTCCAAACCTATTAAGTTCAAACATACACAGAATAATGATTTTCAGCATTAAACTGGGATATTTCAAGCAGAGAATCAACGGTATCTTTGATAATACTATTCACAGGGGATAAAGTTAGCTTGTCATCACTGCTCAAATCATTAGGAAGCAAAGTGCGTTTAAAGACATCCACATCATTACTTGTTAAACTTCAAATTTAAGAGAAGTCCAAGTCTCAAGCCTCTTAAGAAAAAAGTATATAATTTAAATGTAAACTTTTAAAAGCCATTTTTTAAAATTATAGATATCAATCAATATATTTATGATATATATATATATATATATATATATATATATATATATATATATATATATATATATATACATATATATATATATTTATATATGCCGCATTCAAACATTTAAAGTTATATATGATATACATATATGTCGCATTCAAACATTCAAAGTTATATATGATATACACATATATGCCGCATTCAAACAAAGTTTTTTAAGTTCTATGCTAATGTGTTTTTAAGTTCTATGCTAATGCTAATTACAATATTTTAAAAATTTAAACCATTTATTTAAAGAAAGATCTAAGTTATACATTAAAGAGGTTCTTTCATATACTGATATTGTTGGGACTTTAACTCCTTCCTCCACTTCTCATCACTTCTCTGTTGAAATTTTTTTAAGAATGCTGACTTACCTAATTCTTGTTCAGGCCCGACGAGAGGGGGGGGGCAGAGGGGTATTTCCCCGGGTCCGGGCTCGTAGGGGCCCAGGCCCATCACCATCGGTCTCTTAGTCTATCAGGTCCCAGTCTCCAGGTAATCAGCCAATCCCCATCAAGCAACATTGTGTCTGCATCACTTCATCAGTTAGACAAATAAATAAATTTACTATGTAATATTGATAGGATAAATCTATTCTTTATTAATAATTTAATTTATTTAATGAAAATACGCTTTTGAGAGTAAAAACGGAGACTAATAGCCTCTAAAACCTAAAAAATAAATATAGGACACCAGCCCGCAGGTTTTTCGTAAGTTCCTTGCTCATGCCATGCTTTATAATATATATAATAGGCCTATATATATATATATATATATAATATAAATATATAATATAATATAATATATATAATAGGCCTATATATATATATATATATATATATATATATATATATATATATATATATATATATATATATATATATATATATATATATATATATATATATATATATATATATATATATATAATATAATTTAATATATAAAGTTATATATATATATATATATATATATATATACATATATCTATTTTATTTATACAGTATATACTGTACTGTACATTAAACTGAACTTCTATTTTAACTTTTAACAATTATTAATTGTCATTTATTTTAATTTGTCAATTTACTTATTAACTTAACTAATAAATTTTTGTTCTATTGTTACAGGACCTCGCATAGGCAGCCTACTACATGCAGCTATGGATAATTACCAGCATAAATCTGGTGCTCAAAAAAGAAACGAAAAGATTGCTCGAGAAAAATTAGCTAGGAAGGGTCAAAGTACGATTGAGTCTTTCGGATTTATAAATTGTAATCGTATTGATGGTGTTTCTGAGGATCAGATGAGCAAGATAAAGTCACAACTCTCAAATGTTGAAGTAGAGCCAGTGCCAATTGAGGAAGATGAATTGTTAAATAGGAAAGTTATGAGTGCTGATGTGAAAGAGAATGTAATAGACGAAAATGAAAATATTCTTCCAAAGACATCAACTGCAAGTCTAGAAGAATTACAAGACAAGGCAGATGATGTCCAACTAGTTCCATCAAATAACTATGATATTGGTTTAATTAAGGAATTATTTTGCGCTGCTGAACAAATAGAAAAATTTGTTCATCATGGACCCATTGCTCACCCAACAAAATTTCCAAAAAAAGCATTGCCTAAATCATTTCCGCGCACGTTATTTCACATTGCCATGCCAATCTTGTTTTGCAAGCACGGAATGCTACATTGGATGTAGAAGTGACCAACGTTAAACGACTAATTGATGAATTGAAAACTCTTCGAGATAAATGGGATTCTATTATGGTGGAGAGTAAATTAGTTGCAAACACCTTAAACATTTCTCAAGAACTTTCAGAACCTAGACGAAATTTGGAAGCGATTTGCTGATGAGACACCTGATGAAATTTCTCTATCAAATTCTGAAAATAATTTTAAACAAAACGTTTTTTATATATTATTGGACTACATTATAGGGAATATCAGTAGACGATATGAAGCTGCATATAAAATTGACAAAACTTTTAACTTTCTCTGGAAGTATAATCATTACGAAGAGGAAGAAATTCGCCGAAGGAGTAAGGATTTTGTGAATAAATACAAGGATGATGTTTCCATGGAGCTGATTGATGAGCTTTTGCATTTGAAATTTATCCATGATGTTAACATCAAAAATGATTTGGACCCCTTTCTTCTTCTCAATAAAATCAACGGCCTGAAACTTATATGTCTTTTCCCCAACATTTGTATTGGCCTGAGAATTTTTTGTACATTACCAGTTACGGTAGCACAAGCTGAACGGTCTTTTAGCAGACTGGCGCTTATAAAAAATGATCTAAGATCAACAATGACGCAAGGTAGAGTTTCTGGCTTGGGAATTTTAGCGATGAAGTGTGATTTAGCAAAAAAGATCAATTTTGACAGTGTAATTGCTGATTTTGCCAGTAGGAAAGCGAGGAAAGTTTTAATCTAACTTACAGGTTTTATATATTTTAATTTTGTTGTAGTTAAATTATATATAATTTTTCACTGTATTGTATTTAAAATATACTTGTAAATAAAATACTGTATACAGTCAAATTAAAAAATTATTTGTATCAAAAGTAGTATTATTCATATGTCTGAAGCCCTAAGCCCTGAGGGGGCCCGTCAGTTTGATATTACCCCAGGCCCGGTACCAGCTCTCCACGGCCCTGTTCTTGTTCATTAGTATATTTTTCCACAACATCCACTAAATCATTTTTTTACTGTTTGTGTCTCGGGTTGATCACTGAACTAAATAAAAATCTATTTTAATATGAAGTTAGGGGCCATCCATAAATGATGTCAGTAAATATAGGGGAGAGAAAGTACAAAAACGTTTGACAGAATTGACAATGGGGAGGGGGGGTTGTTGAGACCAAAACAATGTCAATTTAAGAAAAAAAAAGTTTAAGTTTATGCGAGAAGATTTTAAAGGTATTTCTACGATGATATATCACTCTAAATCATATATCTAAAATGTGGTATAGAAATGGCATATTTGCTTTGTGGGAAATTCGGTGTAAGTTTCCTAGACACATGAATAAATTAAAAATTTACCAACGTTTTATTGTTGTATTACCATTTGACTGAAAATCTAATCGTTTAAAAATATCAACAATTTGTATATAAATTTAACAATCGATTATAAAATGTGCTTCAAAGTAAACACATAAAGTCATTTGTCATTATTTTAAATACAATTGTCATTACTATCGAAGATCACTTCAAAAACTCATGACAAGATGATGAGTGATTAAATTCATATTATAGATATAGAATAAAATTTCGATTAGTTGGTTTATTTTTGATGAGGTATCAACTGTTCTATAATATAACTTGCTGAGATCTAATACTAAATAAATGTATAATTTAACCAGAAAAAAATCAATTACACATATTAATGAAAAAAATCAATTACACATATCAATTACACATATTAATGTTACATATTATTAATGTTACTTTGGCGGTGGTGGTGGTGGGGGGGTTACAAAAAATGACATCATATATAAGGGGGAGGGGGTTGGCCAAAAATTGACACTTTGACAAAGGGAGAGGGGTCAAAAAATTGAGTAAAATCACTAATATAATGTATGGATAGCCCCTTCGCTGAAAGTAAAAAATAAAAATTTTAAAAACATTTTTTTTAATTTTCTGTCAAAATGAACATATAATATAAAGAAGGTTCGAGTCTCTTTTAAATTACAGTTTGTAGCCAAATAATTACGTTAGAAAAAATTTTTTCGGTTTCTGTAAGAACGGCTTCACCAGCCACTTTTGCTGCTGTAGTTGAATTACCAGCCAACAAAATTCCGACCTTTCCGGAAAAAAGGTGCTTTGCATTAGTTTTGCATACTTTAGTAAATCTAATTCAATTTTAGTTAAAAGTTAAAAATGCAATATTAAGTTAAATACAACTTAATTGCAGTTAAAAATGCTATATTAAGTTAAATACAACTTAATTGCAGTTAAAAATGCAATATTAATTTAAATAATTTTTTAAATTTTTATTCTTCATCTTCAAACATTTATTTAAGTAAAACGGTATGATGAATTTCAAAAAGTTTTTTTTTTGCACTGATTTAAATTTGTTCAACACAATATGAATTTACTATTAAAAATTTAAAGATAAAAAGTCAGAATGATGAACTTTTTCATACTCTGGTCATTGTAAACTTTGTAATAAATATTTACACTTTTACAACACATATTACTATGACAACAGTTAATTAAGTTTTCATGTCACAAATGCTACTTTGTTTCTAAAGTTGAGAAAAAACGTGTTTAAATAAATAACTATTTAACAAATTCCGATAAAATAAAACAGTTCAACCTTGGATCTTTTTTTTGTAGCAAATAATGAAGTTAGTTTTATTTAATGAAGATGAATCTGGTTAAAACATTACTTAGGGCAATTCCAACGTATTTTACAGAACAACTTAAGTTTTCACGTCGACAGCTTATGCTATGGTGGCCCCTCGCACTCCGCGCTAATGTTGTTTACACACTTTTTTGAAAAATGTTTGTTAAAAATACTTTATAAAATAAATATCGTACCTCTATATACAGAGCTTTCGAGAGGGGGAAGGGCAATAAATAGATCTGCTTAGTTTTTTTATTTGAGGTTAAAACTTTAGTATTCGAAATAAAAATGCACAAGAATTAAAAAAAAAAAAAATTAAATTTAAATTTTATTATTATAATTAATTATAAACTTTTTTTTACGAAAAAGTAGGATTCAGTTGTAGTTGAATTAGACGAAACCGAATGTATTCTGTAAGCCCATGAACAATTAGACATGTTAACTCGTGCTTTGAAACAGTCGATACTAGGGTTTTGACTTTTTAGTAAATTTTTGGTATCTCCAGTTTCCTGTATGGAAAGCAGATAATTAGTTTAAAAGATTCAAATTCATAATTCAAAAATATTGCAAACAAAATGTCATACAAAACGACTTTTTCAATTTTTAGTTAAAAATTTTTGTTTTTTTGTATTTAAAATTTAGGCAGTTTATTTTTATTTGAAATTCTGGTTCTTTTGAGACCCAGGTTGATATACTCTTGAAGAAAAAAAAATTCACTGATATGTGAGAGCCAGTGTGCAATCAAGACTCATGGTGGGTGACCTTTTTCAAAAATTAAGTAAAACCAATGACTTCAGTTGCTTTCAAACTAAAGTTCATCTGTTTTTTATACAGGAAACTGGAGATACCAAAAAGTCGACGCTGATAGCATTGACAACAGCGTTAAGTAGCGCGTTCCATGGGTGAACAACGCAGTTGTTAAAGAAGTTAAAGCAAACAAGACATTTAGTGACAATTTCACAATAAAAGCGCTACTTTTTTAAGTAGTATTTGACTTTTGAAGCACAGAGAGAAATCATAGCGTCGCATTTTTTTGGCAAACAAGCCGTCTTGCCCGGCCAGTTATTAGGTATTTGAGTTTTTGCATCGAGTTGCATCAGTTTAAAGTACACAGAATGTCAACTTTAAACACAATTGGAAAAAAAAGAATTTCTTGCTCAAATTATTGGTGGATATGTTGAAATTTTAATTTAATGCGTTTAATTTAATATCTAACTTGCTAAAGTGAGGCAAGTGCGCACTTCACATTTTTTTCACAACGAGAATATTCCCGTGGTTCTAAATAGAGAATCTTTCTCATTTGAATGTGTTTTATCCATCTTTACCTAATGAGGAAAAAGTTAAGAGAATTTTATGTTTTGGAGCTCAACTACCAAGGCTCTCAACTATTTTTTTTGCTCTCTCTTGGGTACGAAAGTAGTATTCAAAAGTGGGGAATTATTTTTTCTTCATTGGAACTGAGGAGCTAGGGATCAATGGAGAAAACTCATAGATTGTGTGAAGCAGCATCAATCCAGCTTATTGCACCAAAAATTTCTCCGTGGATCGGAAAGAGGCATACATTCGTCTTGCCAGCTCCACTGATATAGATTCAGAGCTCCAAAAATAAATAAATTCTGAAACAGCTAAATAAAGGACAACTTTTTATGAATTTTAGATGTGACTCTTTTTTTGAATAGGAGTTTAGCTTTTCTAGGTTATTTATAATAAAGTTCTCTCAATATCATTTTTATTTATTTATTTAATTATTTTAACTTAATTATAATTATTATATACAATTATGTTTGCAGGTGAAATGGTGAATAGGAAAGAAAATGGAAATTTTCTTGCCGCTATGGATCCCTGCACTAAAAATAACGTGGAGGGAAAGCAAAAAAAATGCATACAGATATTTCAAACGTTTTCTTTTGCAAGAGAGATCACGTCATACAAGCAAAAGAGAGAGAGAGAGAGAGAGAGAGAGAGAGAGAGAGAGAGAGAGAGAGAAAGAAAGAAGAGACAGAAATTATTGTGCTTATCTGCACAAAAGAGAGAGAGAACGAGTGTGTGTGTGAGAGATAAAAATACATTTGAAACATTTTTCAGATTCCATTTTATTGGCATTCACCTCTTGTCAAAAAGTGGGCTAGAAAAGTAATGGGTTTATGCCTACTTCCGGCTGACAAGATTCAAGAAGCCTTTGAATCAGGTGTTGTAGCCCAATTTAGTGGAGAAGTAACAACAAAACTTTTTTTTTTCAAAAAATATTTCGAGAGATTCTAACTCAATCTCATCAAACCTACTTCAATGTTTATCAACTTGACCATAAAACCAACAATAATGTTGAAACATTGACGCCTCAAAACTAATATAGGTAACTGTCATCAAAGATTTTAGCAGTTTATTCACCTTTTGCAACAACATATATTCAAATACGGTGTGTATAAACTACAACTCCTTGTAAACAACCAACCTGTCCGGCAAAATCAAAAAAATTATCCAACGATTGAAAAGATCCGGCTGTATGAAGAAAGAATTTCAAAGAAATGCTACCCTGTTTTTTGTAATTTGCATCTATTTTTTTCATCTATTTGCCTTGGTCTTACATACCATCTGAAGAAAACGAGTTTGAGGACCTTGAAACCAGTTTACCTGAAGAAAATCAATCTTCTCCAAGATGTGTTGTTTGTATGATCAATGTCAGAAATGCTTTGATTTTGATAGTCTGATTGATTCAAGATTTGAGGCAAGCAGTTGGCAATATTTTTTCATTTATCTGGTTAAATAATGATAATCTTTCCGTTCAAAATAAAGTTTGCAAACTTGCACTAGAACTGTTAACAAAGAAGATCTCATTGAAGAAGATTTTATTTTTTAAGCAAGGAAATCTACTGCAGCTACTCAATCAAATCTTCAAGAAGAAGCTTGAGTATCTTTTTCCGTACACTTGAATCATGCTCCGGGTTTTCAACACTATTCCTATGTCAGTTGCTGAGAGTGAACGATCGTTTAGCAAACTGAAGATTGCTAAAAACTCTCTCCATTCAACCATGGACCAGGATTGCGTTACTAATCTTTTGATAATTTCGATTGAAGAAGGTTTGAGATACAAATTTCTCAACCCAGAGAATTAATAGTAAAGCAGAAAAACAATGTAATTAATAATTTCTGCGTTAAAACAACTTTAAAGTTTAAAATAGAGCCGCAGTTCTCAATATTTGATCCGGGAGCTATTAGCGTCCTCAAAGGCCTTGATTATATATTAAATTTTTCTTAATATATAATCTTAACTTGATATATAATTAAGATACTTGTTTCAGCTGCTTGTTATCAATAATTTTAACCTCTTATGAGATAACAAAGCTTACAAGATGATGATAACTAATGAGATGAATCAAAAAACACATCTTTATGAGGTTTTGTAGTTGATTTTACTGTGATTTTACTGAGTTTTTTTACCTCAATCAAAGTTAACTGTGATTTTACCAATGTTAATTCAAGTAAATGTGCAATAATAAATAGGTCGAAAAATTTTAATATACAGGTAAATGTTTAATGTTAAATACTAAACATATATTTACATAAAAATTTTTAAGGCCGAAAAGGAGACTTTAAACTAAACATATCTGTTTAGTTTGTGCCTTGCACACGATTGAACGATCTTTGATGTACTTAATGTCAGTTGACGGGAAAACAATTCCAAACAATAAGTTTTCTGGCAATAATTGTAAACTTGTCCCTATTGCGAATGATCTCAAAATTTCCACTAATGTAATTCAAGGTAAAGAAACTAATTTATTAGATATCGATGAAAGATATTGAAACTAATTTATTTGGTATCGATGAAGCAATTTTGCTCAAATTTTTATTCACGTAAAGCTGAACAATCCAAAAACGCTGAGTAAAAGAAATAGTATTTTTTTGTTTAGCCGGGCTCTTATTTGGAATCTTTGACTCTTGTTTGTTTTATAAACTAACAAAAAATCTTTTGTCAGACATTATTTTTTACGACAACTTTATAGTTTGATTGACAGTTTTATACTTAATCAATACAAAGACAACTTTATAGTTCTTTGTAATCAATACAAATCAAAGAAATTTAAATAAAATTATAGTTTTGTTTAATGATTTATTAAAACTTTTCGACTTATTTATTTACTCAAAAAAAAAAGAAAATTTTAAACTTATTCATATATTTAATAAAATCGGTATCAACAAATAATTAAGATAAATAATTTATAAATACTTATTAATATAAATGAAATATTTAGAGATTATTATAAAATATAAATTTTTAATTTCTTTCAAAGTAACAACAATTTAGATTTGTGTTTTTTTTAAAAAAAAGATAGCTTCCACACAAGAGATTTTAAAACAACATGGAAAATGACAGAGAAAAAATTTTCTTAACATCAAAACTTTTGCAATTGCAAAAAGCAAACGCATGGTGGAGCAACTGTGCTGGAATATGGAGAAAAAGATGGATGGTAATGAGAAATCAACGTAACCAATTGCGTGGTGAAATCAAAAACTTTCGGACTACTCACGACGTTATTTTGTTAGAGTGCACTAAGTTGAAAGAAGCAAACAATTCATTAAAAAAAGAGCTTGAAAAAATAAAGGTTTTAAAAACAATAGCGTTTATAGAAGAGTCTTTTGAAAATAAAAAATCTGAAATAATGTATAATAAACTACAAACTAATTTGTCAACAGAAATATCTCCAAAAAAAGAGCTTTCAATAGAATATGGAAATGATTATAGAAATAATCTTAAATTCCAAAAGATAAAGACTTTGTTATTAGCTTACTGCGATCAGTACAGTTCGATTAAAAAGTAGGTACTATTTATTATTAAGTTAGGAACTACTTATTATTAAGGTAGGTACTATTTATTATTAAGGTAGGTACTATTTATTATTAAAGTAGGTACTATTTATTTTTTAGTAAAATGATAAAAGGTGGTCATAACAACTTTATTTTCACATTTTAATAAAATGAGATAATTTAAAATTAGTTGATAATTTAAAAGAAGTTGATAATTTATAATAAGTTGATAATTTAAAATAAGATGATAATTTAAAATTCCAAAATTAAAAATACTTAAAAGCCTATTAATCAGTTTATATTTGTTTAATTTTTAGTGAAAATGAAAGTTTAAGAACTCTATGCAGTCAAATCCTCAAAATGGTACATTACCAAGAAAAGCAAAATAGTCAAACTAGCTTTAATGTGGCTAACAAAAGCTTATTGCAACATGAGATAAACTTGTTGCAACATGAGGTAAACTTATTGTAACATGAGGTAAATCTATTGCAACATAAAATAAAAATGATTTAAAAAAAAATTCACGTAATGTTAAATCAAAACAATTTTTAACTTAAATTTATTTTAATTTCATTTTAAATTCATAAAAATATATTTTTTACTTTTTAAGTTTTTATCTCATCTTATCTTTATCTATTTTTCATCTTCATTTTTATTTTATTTTATAAATAAAAAATAAGATGAAAATTTATATTTATATATAAAAATATTTATTTCTTATAGGACAAAAAATGTCATAAATTGTTTCAAAAAGACAATCTTCGTGACAATTCAAACAGGTCACAAGAATGTGCTTTTAACAAATGGTCACAAAGAGAAAACTCCAATGAATGGTTTAAAAGAAAGCAAAGTGAAGATGATTCAATTAATACGTGGCAATTGTTTAGCCAATTTATTAAAGTGAGATCATAATTTGACCTTCCAAATGTAGTGAAAAATCTGAAATTTTTCTTTCTTTATTTTATATTAATTTTAAAGGAAGAAGAAGAAACATGCAATGAAAACATTAATCAAACATTCAATGCAGAAACGTTGAGCACAGATCATTTTGAAGAGATTAATCAAAACTCAGATAAGCAAAATTTCCAAATGAAAAAACAACAACAAGTAATCAAATTTAAGCTAACTATTTAGTTACATATATCTTTATTATTATTTACACTTCTGTTTATAAATATAAAAACATACTTTTACATGCAGGTAAGTAAAATAAATTTACTTTTAAAATTTTAAATAAGAATATGGTAAGGACATTGAAGAATCTTAACTTTTATTACGGGACACTAAAAATATCTTTTAATTTGAGGTAATTAAATTTTTCATTCTACTTTTAATTGATATTATCTTAGACAGTGCCGGATCAAAGGGGAGGGCTAGGGTGACTATAGCCCCGGGCCCTGCAAATTTAGGCCCCCCCCAAAATTTTTAGAGGCCTTTTTAGGTGACATTTAGGTGTTAACTGTGAATCTGCTTCAGATGCACAGTTAACACCTAAATGTTTTGGAATTTCAACTTTTTTGAACACAGTTTTATTTAACAAAAACATTATCAACTACTTTGTCGTGCAAAAGCAATCATACAGGTTGTCAGTATAAAAAAATGGTTTATTTTATTAAATAAACATTTTTACGTTGATTTTTTCATCTTGAATCTTCTTGATTACCCTTTGATAAAGAACAGCTGTTCTTTATCAAATCTCGAAAATACAGGAATGTATAGAGTCATTGGATAACCTTTTGCTCTGACTATGTTATGAATTCTTTAGTTATAAAGGCGCAGCTTTTGTTGACATTTCATAACAAAGCAACAGTTCCATCGTCGACATTTTATAACAAAACAACAGTTCCAGTTTCTTCAACTTTAAAACCGGAACTAACTCCAGTTTCTTTAAAACCGAAACTAAGATTTAAGTCATTTGAACCTGTTGTTAAAAAGTAAAGTGAAAGACCAGATGAAAATACTTGGTAGGATGTATGTTATATGTTTTAAATTATTTTGAAAAATTAAAACTAGAATTTCCTTTAATCTTACTAGCTAAAATACAATCTACTACGTTTAATTTTAATGTTTCTTTATAAATTCATTTCATTTTTTTCAGATAAGAATTTTTAAATAGCTCAAAAAAAAATTTTTCTAATGCAAAAAATAGATGGGTTAATTTACTTTGAGTTTGAGTTTATTTATTTCAGAAATCAATGATATAATACATTTATATATTTTGATGAGGTAGTGCTTCACCAGGCACTCGTGTGTCCGATCATTCATCTATTACGAATTTTAATTTATGAACACTAACCTTGAACGAGTTGACTGATTCAGCTCTTATGGCGTTTAAAGGTAGCGTATTCCAAACATTCACGATGCGATTAGTGAAGAAATTAAATCTTTCTTGACAGTTTTTTACCCTTTGGCGTTCGAGTCAAAGAACGCCAAAGGGTAAAAACAGTTTTTTACCCTTTGGCGTTCGAGTGAATTATATTTGTAAATCGATGGTGCGTAGACTTGAGGGTTATCAAAAATAATTTGATCAATACCTTTTGAAATTTTAAACTGTAGAATCAGATCGCCTTGAACTCTCCTTTCTTTAAGAGTAGTTAAGCCGAGATGAAAGAGTCTTTCTTCATATGGCAAATGCTTTATTTACGATATTGTTTTAGTTGCTTTATGCTGTACTTGTTCTAGAATAGCTATGTCTTTTTCATTGTGTGGTGACCAAGCCTGGGTAGCGAATTCTAACTGGGGTCTTATATATGTTTTGTAGAGCACTTTCCAGAAAAAGAGTCCACGACTTCTAAAAATTTTCTTAAGTCTACCAAGTTTACTGTTGGCTCTTGCTGCTGCTGATTCAACTTGATAGCTTAATTTAGAGTAGTCTGATAGAAGTACTCCCAGATCATGTTTCCACTCAAATCAAGCATCCAATAAGTTTGAGTAGATTTAGAGTAACCACGCCCAACGTGCATAACTTTATACTTATCGAAGTTGAGAGGCATATTCCATTTATGCGACCAATCTACAAAATTATTTATGTCAGTTTGCTATGTTCTTTTATCCTCCTCAGATTTTAGAACTGCGATTAATTGCAATTGTTGGCATAAATCTTTATGTGATGAGTAATATAGTCCGGAAGATCGTTTATATAAAAGATATAAAGAAGTGGACCAAGCACAGAGCTCTGGGGTACCCCGCTTGTTACATATTTCCATTTGGATTTATGCTTGCCGATTACAACCTGTTGATAACGATTAGTTAATCAGTTTGCTATCCAGTATAAAACTATGCCGTTTATACCATAGGCTGTAAGTTTGTGTAAGAGTCTGACATGTGGAACTTTGTTTTTAAGTAAAAACATTAAGGCACATTAAAAATGGTAACGCGTATAATATTTTGCACATATTTCATTTGAAAGGAGTATAAATTTTTGGAGAGAAAAATACAGCAAAAAACAAAAAAATCTTTCACCCTCTTTAATTGTTAAAACACTTCGATGTATTCTCAGTATAGCGTCAGAATGTCGATGTTTTCTCAGTATAGCGTCAGCCCTAAGAAATTCAAAATATACCATCATTGCTTTGTTTTCTTTTTTAATTTTTTGATAAAATATTAGGTTTTATTTTAATAAATTAAATACTTTACGTTGTTTAATTAAATATTTATGAAACATAAATTTAGGTCCTAAAATTTTTTTTTTATTGAAAAGTATTTTAAAAACAAAGAGTATATTTTTTGTATAATTTAAAAACAATTTTTTTAATTTTTGTATAAAAATAAGCATATTGTAGATATTAAAAATATGTACATTATAGGAACCCTATCATACAAGAGGGAACCAACAAACATTTACAATATTTAGAAACAATTAAGAAAAACATTTTTAATTCTAGACGTATTTCAGTTTTGCAATTTGAAATTATTACAAAATACATTCACTGTCTCTTGCTAACAAATACATTCAAAGTCTCTTGCTAACAAATACATTCATAGTCTCTTGCTAACAAATACATTCAGAGTTCCTTGCTATCAAATACATTCGCAGTCTCTTGCTAACAAATACATTCACTATCTCTTGTTAACAAAAAGATTCACTGTCTCTTGCTAACAAATAGATTCACTGTCTCTTGCTTACATATGCATTTACTGTCTCTTGCTAACAAATAGATTCACTATTTCTTGCGAACAATTTCATTCACTGTCTCTTGCTTACAAATAGATTCACTGTCTCTTGCTAACAAATAAACTCACTGTCTCTTGCTAATAAATAGATTCACTGTCTCTTGCTAACAAAAACATTCGCACTCTTTTGCCAACAAATACATTCACTGTCTATTGCTAACAAATACATTCACAGTTCCTTGCTAACAAATACATTTACAGTCTCTTGCTAACAAATACAATTACTGTCTTTTGCTAACAATTACATTCACTGTCTCTTGCTAACAAATACATTCACAGTCTCTTGGTAACAAATACATTTACAGTCTTTTGATAACAAATACATTCACATTCTCTTGCTAACAAATAAATTCACAGTCTCTTACTAACAAATACATTCACAGTCTCTTGCTAACAAATACATTAAAAGTATTTTGCTAACAAATACATTCACAGTTCCTTGCTAACAAATACATTCACAGTCTCATGCTAACAAATACATTCACAGTTTCTTGCTAACAAATACATTCACAGTCTTTTGCTAACAAATACATTTACATTCTCTTGCTCACAAATACATTCACAGTCTCTTGCAAACAAATACATTCACAGTCTCTTGTTAACAAATACATTCACGTTCTCTTGCTAACAAATAGATTTACTGTCTCTTGCTAACAAATACATTCACACTCTTTTGCTAACAAATACATTCACTGTCTCTCTCTAACAAATGCATTCGCAGTATCTTGCAAACAAATACATTCACAGTCTCTTGCTAACAAATACATTCACATTCTCTTGCTAACAAATACATTCGCAATCTCTTGCTAACAAATACATTCACTCTCTCTTGCTAACAAATACATTCACTGTCGTTTGCTAACATATAGATTCACTGTCTCTTGCTAAATAATAGATTCACTGTCTCTTGCTTACAAATACATTCGCAGTCTCTTGCTAACAAATAGATTCACTGTCTTTTGCTAACAAATATATACACAGTATCTTGCTAACAAATACATTCGCAGTCTCTTGCTAACAATAACATTTACTGTCCCATGCTAACATATGCATTCACATTCTCTTGCTAACAAAGACATTCACATTCTATTGCTAAAAAATACATTCACAGTCTCTTGCTAACAAATACATTCACAGCCTCATGCTAACAAATACGTTCACTGTCTCTTGCTAACAAATACATTCGCAGTCTCTTGCTAACAAATAGATTCACTGTCTCTTGCTAACAAATAGATTCACTGTCTCTTGCTAACAAATAGATTCACTGTGTCTTGCTATTAAATACATTCACAGTCTTTTGCTAACATATATATTTACATTCTCTTGCTAACAAATACATTCGCAGTCTCTTGCTAACAAATACATTCACAGTCTCTTGCTAACAAATAGATTCACTGTCTCTTGCTAACAAATACATTCGCAGTCTCTTGTTAACAAATACATTTACTGTCTCTTGCTAACAAATACATTCACTGCCCATTGCTAACATATACATTCACAGTTTCTTGCTAACAAATACATTCACAGTCTCTTGCTAACAAATACATTCTCAGTCTCTTGCTAACAAATAGATTCACTGTCTCTTGCTAATAAATACATTCGCAATTTCTTGCTAACAAATACATCCACTCTCTCTTGCTAACAAATACATTCACTGTCTCTTGCTAACATATAGATTCACTGTCTCTTGCTAACTAATAGATTCACTGTCTCTTGCTAACAAATACATTCGCAGTCTCTTGCTAACAAATAGATTCACTGTCTTTTGCTAACAAATATATACACAGTATCTTGCTAACAAATACATTCGCAGTCTCTTGCTAACAATAACATTTACAGTCCCATGCTAACATATGCATTCACTGTCTCTTGCTAACAAATACATTCACATTCTATTGCTAAAAAATACATTCACAGTCTCTTGCTAACAAATACATTCACAGTCTCTTGCTAACAAATACGTTCACTGTCTCTTGCTAACAAATACATTCGCAGTCTCTTGCTAACAAATAGATTCACTGTCTCTTGCTAACAAATAGATTCACTGTCTCTTGCTAACAAATAGATTCACTGTCTCTTGCTAACAAATACATTCACATTCTCTAGCTAACAAATTTCTTCGCAATCTCTTGCTAACAAATACATTTACTGTCTCTTGCTAACAAATAGATTTACTGTCTCTTGCTAACAAATACAGTCACGGTCTCTTGCTAACAAATACATTCACATTCTCTTGCTAATAAATACATTGACAGTGTCTTGCTAACAAATACATTCACAGTTTCTTGCTAACAAATAGATTCACAGTCTCTTGCTAACAAATACATTTACAGTCTCTTGCTAACATATATATTTACCTTCTCTTGCTAACAAATACATTCGCAATCTCTTGCTAACAAATACATTCACTGTCTTTTGCTAACAAATACATTCACATTCTCTTGCTAACAAATACATTCACTGCCTATTGCTAACATATACACTCACAGTTCCTTGCTAACAAATACATTCACAGTCTCTTGCTAACAAATACATCACAGTCTCTTGCTAACAAATAGATTCACTGTCTCTTGCTAACAAATAGATTCACTGTCTCTTGCTAAGAAATACATTCGCAGTCTCTTGTTAACAAATACATTCACTATCTCTTGTTAACAAAAAGATTCACTGTCTCTTGCTAACAATTAGATTCACTGTCTCTTGCTTACAAATGCATTCACTGTCTCTTGCTAACAAATAGATTTACTGTTTCTTGCTAACATTTTTATTCACTGTCTCTTGCTAACAAATAGATTCACGTCTCTTGCTAACAAATAAACTCACTGTTTCTTGCTAACAAATAGATTCACTGTCTCTTGCTAACAAAAACATTCGCAGTCTTTTGCCAACAAATACATTCACTGTCTATTGCTAACAAATACATTTACAGTTCCTTGCTAACAAATATATTCACAGTCTCTTGCTAACAAATACAATTACTGTCTTTTGCTAACAATTCATTCACTGTCTTTTGCTAACAAATACATTCACAGTCTCTTGGTAACAAATACATTTACAGTCTTTTGATAACAAATACATTCACATTTTCTTGCTAACAAATACATTCACAGTCTCTTACTAACAAATACATTCACAGTCTCTTGCTAACAAATACATTCAAAGTCTTTTGCTAACAAATACATTCACAATTCCTTGCTAACAAATACATTCACAGTCTCATGCTAACAAATACATTCACAGTCTCTTGCTAACAAATACATTTACAGTCTTTTGCTAACAAATTTATCACATTCTCTTGCTAACAAATACATTCACAGCCTCTTGCTAACAAATACATTTACAGTTTCTTGCTAACAAATACATTCACAGTCTTTTGCTAACAAATACATTTACATTCTCTTGCTCACAAATACATTCACAGTTTCTTGCTAACAAATACATTCACAGTCTCTTGCTAACAAATACATTCACATTCTCTTGCTAACAAATACATTTACTGTCTCTTGCTAACAATTGCATTCACATTCTCTTGGTAACAAATAGATTCACTGTCTCTTGCTAACAATTACATTCACATTATGTCATAAGTTGCTGTTGATTGCAGTTGCTTTATTGGACTTTAGCATCAAATATTTTAAAAGGTAATTTAAAGTTTTCAAAAGAAAATGTTGCAAGATAAATAAAATTACTTTAATTTATTCTGAACTAAATATGAAAGAAATGTTTTTAGGTTTATTTTTACCCAAAAACTTATTTATTTGGCTTTTTTATCATACGTGCTTTGAATAACTTTTTCAATTTTTGTTTTTTTTATTTATAAATTCCGTTGAGATGTTTTGGCGTTCGATAAATTGACTATACTCATGGTAACTTTTAGGGTTACATACTTTGCTGTAAACTTTTTATAAATTTTTTAACATGCCAACTCAGTGATGCTGGTGATATAAGCGATAATCTGAAAGAGGTTACGGCACAAATTTAACCGAAGTATCTTACAATACATCACCTATACAGATACACAGGTTATTTCAAAAACCATTTTTAGTTTTAAGTTTACGATTTATCTGGTTATGCGGTGTGACGTGTTGTTTTTGATCAACATAACTCGTAACATGTAACTAGTAAGCAACTTCAGACTAAAGAATTAGATACTCATGGCGCCAAAAATCACCTGGATGGTACAAAGAAGTTTTTCATGAATACCAGAATTGACTCAAAGTTTGAGAAAACACTGGTTGATGCCGCTGAAATTGTAGTTAGTTAAAATACACCAGCATTTTTCTGACCCGAATAAACCAAATATGTTAGTGATATCCAAAGATATTATTGTTTTTATATTAAAATTTACGTGCTTTATTTTAAAATTTGCCATTATAAAACTTCCTAATGTTGGAATGTACTTAATATTTCAAAATAATGTAAATTTAAATTGCCAGTTACGTAATTTAATTTTTATTTACTAAAGATTTTTCTAATTTTTTTTAGCATTTTAAAACTATTGAAACTTTTACCAACTTTTTAAGATGGGCGGTTAAAAGTAGGCGGTATCATCAATAGTATGCTTTTAGTTTTTTTGACTTAAACGTTAATTGTAACCTCGTTATTTGTAAGATTATATTTTTTACTTATATAATATCCCACTAAAAAAAAAAAATATTTTTTTCTATTGTCATAAAAATAAAGGCTTTGCAAAGCAAATACATTCAATTTCATATTGCATAACATTTCAACTAACACATTTTCAGGCTTTTCATTTATAAACTCCATAGATATAGTTTTACCGTTCACTAAATGGACCATACACAGGAAAACCTGGTCATAGTATATTTTAGGGGCACCTAAATTGTCAACTTTTCATAGTAAATGCTATAGTATTTACAATGGAATATTAACAAATTTACTAACAAGTTTAAAGTTTCATATACTTGGTCTAACCATTTTTTTAAACTTTTTCGCATCTTTCCGTTTGTATATTTTCAGGTAAATTAGTATGATAGCAAGCAACTTTATTTCACATCATAGCATGACAAATTCTTGATATCATAATGATATCATGATATGAGTTCATAAATCAAAACTAAATATTTGGACATTAAAAAATAAAAAACTTAACTTTTATTGTGCTTTATAACTAATATATAAAATTATGCTATAAATTAAGTTTTTTTCCTAAAGTTCTGATATCACTACATACTATGAAGTTCATAGTAATGATATCATAATGATATCATTATTTGATATCATAGCTGATAATATAGAAAGTTTTAATATTATTCTAATACCACATTGATATCGCGTCTTTACTGAGGATTACGTTTTTGTCCAAAAAAAAACATGAATCCTAATTTCTTTGGTGCGTATGTGCGAATCTCTACAATAATACATTGAAGGATTAAATGCTCATTTAGGAAGATTCCACGTAATTTCTGGTACTTTCTGATGAAAATCTCTGAAGATAAATGCAACTCGTCAACTTGCCTCTGCTGCCATTTAGTTCCGGTCTCCACTACTTAATACGTATTTTGTTTTCCATTTTATAAATTTGCCGTTAAAAATAATTACAACTTTCATACTTGTAAAATATACAAATGGCGGGGGTAAGAAGAAGACAAAATAGTCTTACCGCTAAGCTCCTAATAACCCGTAAATAATATATTCATTAAAAACTTGTGATAAAAATGTTGTTAATAGAAACAGAAAAAAATTAAAAAAAAAAATTGAAAATTGATTAGCGTATAGAAAATTACTTTATCAAGAATTCTAAAATTATGTCATCCTTAAGTAACCCTTAGGTTAAAAAGACACGAATCTTGTAACAAATTTTTTCTTAAAAAATCTTTTTTTTGTGAGTTTTTATAGATGTAAAACAAAGTTTATCATTAATAATTTGTTGTAAAGTCCAATCCCTTTGAACTTTTTTTGTGCGTGCACGCGTGTGTTCGTGTGTATATGTGGGTGGTGGAAGGGGCAATTACTATTAAAATTCAAACAGTAGAATTATACTTTTTAAAACAAAATAAACAATGATCTTACTTTTTTACAGGTTGAAACAGATATCCGGCTATGGAATTTGACTAAAGCGCTTGAAAAAATAATACACCAAAACGAAAGAATGCAAGATGAATTAAAGATTTGAAACATTAAAGACGATATAAAGATTTGAAACATTAAAGACGATTTAAAGATTTGAAACATTAAAGACTTAAACTCTGTGAATGAATAATTAAAACTTTATTAACTGGTACGGAAAATAACACCAGTGAGTTCAATTTACAGTGAATTTTAAAGCATAAAACTTTGCTAGGAAACCTTTTCTTTTTTTAGAATAAAGAAAAAATATATATTAAATATAACAAACATATATTAATACAACACTTTTAAATTTGGCTGGTGTCTGCAACATTCGATCTTTTTAAAAAAATATCTTCTATTTGGCAATTAGCCGGGGAAGGATAAATCACAATACCAAAAAAAATTTTTTTTTTGTTAAAAATTAAATATTAGGGCGTAAGTGATTATTTTGGAACCAAAGTTTTATACACATAAAACTTTTTAATCATAATGTGAATGGATGCGACTAAAAATCTTCGATCATATGACTGCCTGGAATCTCAAAAAAAAAGAGAAAACAATATTAATAGAGTGTTTATAAATGTTTTTGTGAAAGTTTTTTATTAATTTAGTAGATCAAATAGATGAAACATAGTGCAGTTGCTTTTAAGTTGTTCTTATCTAAATCACTACTGTTTTGGACTACTACTGCACCACTTTCAATGACAAGGAGATTTAGCTTTGGGATCTGAAATTTTATTTTTATATTATAATTATATTTTAATATTATTAATATTATAATATTATACACCTCATAAATAAAATTTTGGACAAAATTTAAAAATTGATTTTAAGAACTAATAAGTTTTATTATTTAGTATTTCAACTGTTAACAATATGTTAGTATATGTAGTTTATAAACATATTCAAATAATTATTTCAAATACCATATTCAGAAATATAATAAAGTTTTTTTGAAAGATGTTTTATTTGAGTAAGGAAAATTTCTTTATTCATCTTTGAATAGCAATATCTAATTCTTGCTTCAAGCTCTTCCAAATTCTCAGCTCCCCAATTATTCTCGTATACTAGCCATTTTAAATCACCCCAAAAGTTTTCAATTGGTCTTGCTTCTGGAACGTTAGCCGGTTTTATATCTTTGGGTACAACTTTGATTTTTTTCAATTTTAAAAAGTCGATGACCGACTTTGCGTAATGTAATCGAGTTAGATCAGGCCAGAAGATTCTCATTGTCTTTTTTATAATATTCTGATACTATAGGAAGTAAAGTTTTTTCTAGTATCTCTTTATAAGTGTACTGGTTTCATTGCCTGTTTACTGTGATGAATATAAAGAGGGCTTATTCCACCGGGGCTGATGAAAAAAGAAACTAAGAGCTTGTCCTCGTACTTTTTACGCAAATTGTATCTTACTTTGTCAGAACATTGAGAAGGATCAACGGCATAAAATCTATCATTATCGAGCTAATGTGCTATTGTTTATATCACTATCGAGCTAATGTGCTATTGTTTATGGTAAAGTAGCTTTCATCATCCATAATAAAATCCAAGTTTTTATAATTTTCGAACAATTTACGACATTTAGGACGCATAGCTTTCTTCTACTGATGGCTATGATCTGGACAATTTTTTTTTAAAGTTCGAATGTTGGTCATTGTTTTTTAATACTTGGGAAATTCAAGTTTTACTACAGTTAAAAACCTGAGCTACTTTTTTTTGGGAGCATCCAGACTTATTTTCAAAAAATATTTTCTTTAGTAGCTACCTTAGCAATTCGACCACTTGCAACTTTTCTTTTTAGAGATCTATTCTTCAATTTTACGATTTTATCGTAAGTAGTTGATCTGGGTAAACCCCAATCCATAAACTGCTCAGCAACAAACGCTCTACCTTTTTTTCGATTTTTTTGGAAAAAAATTTCGATCATTTTTTCGAAGTCCTTTACTTTGACTATTTTATTTTTAATATTTAAATATTTTTTACTTAATTAAATTTAATTTAAAAAGATTCTAAAATCCTCTTTCAAATAAGTATAAAAGTTTTTTGCTTGCATGAAATAAATTACATAACAAATGCAATTAAAATTTGTCCAAAACTTTATTTATAGGAGTTATATATATATATATATATATATATATATATATATATATATATATATATATATATATATATATATATATATATATATATATATATATATATATATATATATATATATATATATATATATATATATATATATATATATATATATATATATATATATATATATATATATATATACAAGAGCTCTGCATATTGCGGAAATCAACAATTTTTCACCAAAATCTTATAGAAGATATGTTGATGATAGCCATGCCAGATTTGAATCAGTTAAAAAGCATACACATCAGAGGTTGAAAATGATCAGAGAGAACTAAATTTTTTAGATATAAAATTAACTAACACAAATAATTACCATCATGATTCCGAAATCCACCGTAAAGAAACAATAACAAACATAAAAATAAAACCTGGTGTTTTTAAAGGTCACGAGTCACCAAAATCTGCTTCGAAAAATACAATAACAACGAAATTCAGTTTATTATAGATATGTTTATTGAAAACGGTCATAAGAAATCAAACCTAGAAACAATTGCTGCGACGACTTGATTGCATGGGTGTTTTACCTTATCCGAGAATTTGTTTTGTCAACTAAGTTTTAAACACTTTTAAAGTTTAAAATTCTAAAAGTGATTATAAACAAAAGTTCTTTAAGCAATGGTTTTAGGTATATTGTTATTTAATAACGTTAACAGTTAATAATCAACTGTTGATTACACAATAGTGTACTATTGATAGTGTACTATCTACTGTGTAGCTCAACAACTATTATGTACTGTTTTAGTTTAAAATCTAAGTAGTTTATCAAACAAACATTTTTTTTTGCTGCTTTACTAAAAAAAT
This sequence comes from Hydra vulgaris, assembly GCF_022113875.1. Lineage (NCBI taxonomy): Eukaryota > Metazoa > Cnidaria > Hydrozoa > Anthoathecata > Hydridae > Hydra > Hydra vulgaris. The sequence goes on along the minus strand of NC_061156.1, from coordinate 22,933,170 downwards.
TTAGTAATATAAACAGTTAGTACCAACAACAGGAAGTGAAGTAGCTGCCTGCTACAGATGAGTAAAAATGAATTATTATTAAATCACAGCCTCCACACCATCAAGGCACAAGAGCCCAGGGTAATCCAGCTCTGGTGTTTTTAATTAATTAACTATATCAAATGTAAAATTTTGAAATATTCAAGCTGACATTAACATAACTTAACGCGTTTAAACATAAAACTAATTTGTGTTTTTGCAACATGGTAGTTTTTAAAGAGTGGAAAAGGGGGTTAATTGTTAAAGGAAGTTAAATTAAAAAAATCATTTAAAGCTGGCCCTTATTAGACCAAGTATGAAGATGATAAACATCAAGAAATGATTACTTGTTTTCCAAGCATTAAATTCTCTAAAAGTAGAACCGCAACAACTTGGTGACATTCACAATAGTATAAATGAATAAAACTGCTAAAATCTGCAAATAATTATCACACAATAAAGCTCCAAGTTAGGCAAAGCAAAGTTTAAGAGGCTACTAAATTTAAGATTGAAATAAATAGAAATGTCTAGTCTTTCCATTTTGATGGCAAACACGTAGCGAAAAATGGAAATTCAGTTGTACATAAATAATGAGAAAAACACACCAGAAAAGTTGATTTTTGTAAGTGCAACTTGTTAAAGATCATTATTTATGAACCAGTGTTAATAATATTTAGTTGCGCACAAAATATCAAACTGGAGAGATGACATGAATTTTTTGTACTAACACGAGTTTTCATATTCAAAAAGAGCTTCAATTAATCAAACTCCAGAAAAAATATCTGATATACTATAGTATATCAGATATTTTTTCTGAAGTTTGATTAATTGATATTTTTTATATATTAGATATTTTTTCTGAAGTTTGATTAACTCCCTATAGGGAGTTTTGTCACGTGACATTTTATCGCGGAAAAAATATAGAGCAGCCGTGGCGCAGTGGTTAGAGTTCTGGCTCAGAACCCAGAGGTCCGAGGTTCGACGCCAACTCTAGCCCAACAAGTGACATTGGTACGGAAGGAGGCGTGAACTTCCTGTTAAATGCTCTCCCGCGGTGCTCTATGATAAGACCATAAGGACTTCTGGGAGCACCTAAATACATACAAAAAAAAAAAAAAAAAAACTTTGTTTTTTACTGAAAAACTTCGTCCAAAAAACATAAGAAATGATTTTATGTAGGTGTCGAAGAATAAAAACCCACCCACGAAAATTAATAGTATATACGTATATATAGATGTTATCTTCTTCAGAAAAGGATGTACTACAATAATTTGTTTGGGGAGGACGTTTTACTTTAGAATTTATAAAGTTATTTAAGTTTAAATGTTTCAGTTTTATTTAAATACAAGTTAATTAAGATAATTTATTCGTCCCCACATAAAAATAGATTCGGCAACTATTTATTTATTATTTGAATAAGTTTTAGTAATTTTTTTTGTAGTTTAATAGGGTGGGGTTTTTGTTTTGTAAGTGTTGATTCTTTAAATTTCCCCTGTCTTTAGATATTTTTGAGTGCAATCAAAACTTTGTAATGAAAATTTGCCTTTAATCTTTAACAAGTCTAAGATTTTTTCACATATTGAATTTTATTTTTCGTAGAGCTGAGATTTTATTACAAATTTTTACTTACAGTATTCTAAAGTGGGTTTATTTGTTGTTGTTGCTAACCAATTAGTAATTTAATTACAACAGTATATCAGTACATCTTATTTATGATTTACAATTCACTTTTTTTACAATTTATCTAACTCTATATATCTATAGATCCAACCAGCAAATTACTAAATAGATTTTTTTTTTTAGGTGCTCCAAAAAGTCCTTACGGTCTTGTCACAGAGCACCGCGGATGAGCATTTAATAGGAAGTTCACAACTCCTTCCCAACCGATGTCGCTAAACTTGCCCAGAGATAGGGTTTGAACCAACGGATCCTTTGTTTCTGAGGAAAGTGCGCTACCACTGCGCCACGGCTGCTTAAAAAGATGATATATTGTAGAATGTAAATGAAACTGAATGCAAATGTAAACTGTATTATAAACAAAGATAAGAACGTTTGTAAGGACTTAAGACTGTATGATACACGTATTTGCAAAATACATAAAACATAAGCTAAATTTGTTTTATGCTTTTAGTAATAATAATAATAAAAATAGTAATACTAATAAAAATAGTAATAATAACAATAGTAAAAGACGCACAAACGCAACAATAACAATTTGTTATATTCATTTTGGAAGAAATTTTATTTCGAAACATGATAAATAGAACTTCAGTTTACTTGATGTCGCACAGTAAAGCAACGCCTCTCATAATCCAATAATCAGGATTTTGCGTTGTTCGTAAACTCAACGCAGTAATATAAGTAAGATCAGTGCGTTTCGGTTTTTTATATACAGGGCACATATATAAACGTGGATCTTTTAAACTTGTATTATTGATTGCATAGATATGTACAACGGGTAAAGCAGTGAAGAGAGTTTTTGGAGAAGAATCAACGAGTTTGCAATTTTTTCTATCCCAAGATGAACCTTCTAAGTATAAACCATAAACATAAACTCCTTCCTAAACAAAAAAAAATAAAAAATAAAAAAAAAATTTTTTTTTTAAATAACTTTGTGAGGAATTATTCGCAAATATTGATGTTTGCATTTTATTGATGCATGGAATTTTAATTTAAAAAAAAAGAAACTCTAGTAAACTTAAAATTAAACAGTCAAAGAAAAAGCATTTAACATGTTATTTTCCGTTCACCAATACAGTTCAACCAATAAGGTTGAACTGTATTGGTGACTTAAGACTAAAGTTTAAGTTCAACCAAAAAGGTTGAACTTAAGACTATCGGAAGTTCAAATTAGTGAAACGCCAAAAGTGTTATTAAAGATAATATGGTTTATATGTTGCTGGAAGTAGACAGTATCAGCTTTTCTTATTGAGCTACTTTGGTAAACTTTTAAAATCTGAATAAGCCCATGAAACCAATTTTTTATTTTTAACGCTAATTTAAAAAAAGGTTTACCCTAATGCATCAAAATGTAGTCAAAATGGTGAATAAAATTACCTGTGGTGAGGCTGTAATCTCCTCTTTCATTTGTTTTAATACATCGTTGTGTAGTATTACAGAATCTAAAGCCCATCCTTTATGCATACGCGTAACTTCTTGTCTCATAGCAGTAAGAAAGCCTGGAGGATTAAAGAAACCGGTCATCCAAAAAACCTTTGGACGCCCGTTAAATATCCAAGTCGAAAACTGCTGATTTCTCTCAATAAGTTCAGTAAACCAAAATCCAAGAGTAGATGATTGCCAAGATATCTTAACAAATATTATCATTCAATCTTTAGTTAAATTACGTTTAGTTAAAGTACGTTTAATATACATATCAAAGCTCAAACATGAAAACTCTTCATTAAAAACTAATTTACTTTTAAACATGCAAGCTCAATCATAAATAAACCTAAACATCCATTAAACGTTATTATTAAAAATGGATGTGACTTACTCAAAACGACATGTTCAAATCAAAATATTACAGAATCAGAAAATTTACCTTTTGCCAAAGAGTTGGGACACGTGCATCAAACATGTTATCTAAAGCATTTCGAAGATTCTAAAGTAAAAAATGGCAGATAGTTTTAATAGTTCAATTGCTTTAACTAAAATAATTAACATTTGATCCTCGATATAAAAAGTTAGTACCTCGCTCATTATTATTGTTCCTTCAATAGCAAGTTGTAAATCAGTGAGTGTATTTCGAACTAAAGTTATAACTCTTTGCATACGATCAATTTCTTGTCCCAAAAAAATATTTAAAGGTGTTAAGGCTCCCATTTTTTGAAGACGAGCTCGAACCTAAATAAATATAAAAACATTAACTCAAAAACAAATGTTTTAAAATACACATATTTAGACTGGAACTATAATTTTAATATTTTCTTTACCTCAAAAGATACGTAGTTGGAAGGAAGTTTAGAAAGCATTTCTATTGCTTGTTTTGTGACAACTTGTTCTCTTGTTTCCCCAGTGCCAGTTCCACTATCTTTTGGCTGAATGTTTAGAATTGTCTCAAGAGTTTCACGTGTGGTGTTTGTCTGGTAACTATGGAGAAAATGATAAGTTTTGCACAAATCAGTTTTTATTATAACAGATTAACACTAACAAAAACATTTTTCAGTAAAGACAATAAAATCATACGTTATATCGGCATTAGCATGAAGACCATAAACTTCTGGTGAATCAATATTAGGAAAAAGGTTGATTTTTTCTCTGTAATCGAATATAGAATTCACGCGAGGAATATTATAACCTTTAAAGAAACTAAAGTCTTCTTTGAACAACTCGTCAGTAAACCAAACCTGCAAATTATAAAACAGTTTTTTGTAAAAAAAAAAAACTTGAACAAAATTATTAATTTTACAAAAACACTTTTTTGCAACGGAACCTTTGCATATGTAATCAGTAATCGTTTATCATAGTCATCAGTAACACGACCTCCGTATTGAACTTCTCCAATCATATATCGAACTGTCTCCCATGAAATAGACTAAATTAAAAAACGATACTTCATATAAATGTAAATATATAAATTGTATAAAGTAAATATAAAGAAAAATAATTTCTTTAAGTTTTATTTTGAAACAATCTGAAAGAAAATTAACTGACATCTAAAATTAAGTCTAATGTTAAACTTAAAACGATAACCAAAAAAAAGATAAACAAACAAAAAAATAAAATAAACCTTGCTATCCGAATCGTCCAAATGATTCTGAACAAACTGAACGGTTGCAGTAAGATCTGACTGATTGAACTCGTAAGGTATATTCCATCCTAATGGACCGAATTTGCGCCGCTCCTGAAAAAAAAAATTTCATCATGTAACCGTTTATTAAAACTTTCTCTATTTTACGCTGATAAATTAGACAGCAATGAATAACACATTTTTAAAACTAGCTTTTTTAAATTTGCATAATAAAGTTCATATTTTAACAAATCAGATTACCTGCACAACAGTATGCAAAAATGCAACAGCAAACAACATTGGTTTCCATTGCGGTAATGAACATATATCAAGTTGATCTTGAGAAACATTTGCATATGTTCTTTTCAATCCTGCTTTAATACCTTGCGGAGGTTGGTTTGTAAATTTAATCGAACACTTATAAACAAAACAAAATTGAAAATAAAACAGTTAAACAAGTAAATAAACAAGTAAATAACTTTTATTGAGTACAATTTTTGTTTATTGTTTGTTTCACTGCATTTAAAACAACACATGTTTTATTGAGGAAAATATTATCTTGCCTGTTTCCCTGCATTTAAAACAACACAAGTTTTATGTAAACATGGGTTAGAGTTCGGGTGCAGAGTTCGGTTCAGGGCAATAACATCCGTTTTTGCCATGTATAATAACATTCGTGCAACAACATCCCAAATTTCATTGATGTATAATAACATCCGTGCAATAACATACCAAATTTCATTGATGTATAATAACATCCGTGCAATAACATCCCAAATTTCATTGATGTATAATAGCATCCGTGCAACTACATCTGTAGATTTTTCAGGTGTAACTATATCCAAATTTTTTTTTTCTTTTTAAATGCATAATTTTAACCAGATGTAGTCACGCATCTGATTTTTTTCGGATGGCCAAACGTAACCCTCAGTCGATGTAGCAGCACTCCTTGCGAGTCAGGCTATTTGTCAGTCGATGTAGCAGCACTCCGTTGCGAATCAGGCTATTTGTCAGTCGATGTAGCAGCACTTATATAATATAATAATTATATATGTAACTTATAAATGTAACTACATCCGGAATTTTTTTTAATAATGCATTATTTTAGGTGGATGTAGTTACACATTGAGAAAAACTCTCGGATGTAGTTACATCTTTCTAAAGATGTTATTAGACATCAATGAAATTTCGGATGTTGTTGCACAGATGTTAATTCAGTAAGGAAAAAAAGCGGATGATTTTACACAAAAATGTACGGATGTTATTTCACTACTCCACGGATGTTGATGGACAGATGTAGTAATCTTTTCCCCAGAGTTCATGGCTATAATTAGGTTTAACTTTTTTGTTAATTATTTTTATATTTTTCCAAAAGTTATTCTTTATATTTTATAATAAAATATCAAAATAAAAAAAATAAAAAAAAGATGTATTTATGGGGACAAATTGTGTTTTCATTACTAAAACAATAATAATACGATCAATATACAAAACATCTACATGCACACCAAGATGTACCATCGGATTTTAAGTTTTACATGAATAAAAATGTAGCAGAAATGGACTACTATTAAAATTTAGTTGTATGCTGATGTTCTATGCACTTCTTTATTATTAAGTTTTGCTCTTTTTTTTAACCTCAGCTATAATTAAATTGACTAATTAACTGAGCCAGCAGGTCACTAATTGAGTTAAAACAAGACAAGTATAATATTATATTTAATATAGTACTCACGTTCTTTAATCAACAAAATTTAGAGAGTCTTTATTGTATTAATTACACATAATGACCAACCAGGCCTACAGGCCCAGCTTAATTTGACCTTTTTTTATACCAGGCCCAATCTTGGTAAGATAAGAGTATTTCTTTACTAAAGAATAAAAATATTTCTTGCAGAACATGTCTAGTAGGGTTACAACATTTTCACTTTTTTTTCAATTATAAAATGGCCATTGCCCTACCTGATGAGAAATGGTGCAAATATGTTATAAATAGCACTATTTTACTTAGCCTTGACTAAAACCACCTCCAGAACACAGATTTAAATATTTCTATACAAGCTGTGTACCAAAACCAGTATGTAGTTCACCTGTTGTGAACCATATTTGGTTAACTTAATTACTAAATGATTTACAGATGAAATGAATGGCTAATTTACATACTTTCATTCTGTCTTATAAATTTTGCTTACATTAAATTATCTATCACATATTTTTTTGTTTTACTACCTAAAAGTTTGCACTAATTCAAATATATTGTCACGCACACTCATTAGCACTGAGATATTTATTATTTTTTCTAGAAAATGTCATATAAGAAGAGCAGGGAAGATGTTGTAAAAAATTCTGTTACTTGGAGAAAAAACTTGACAGCATACCAAAAGAGTGTAACAAAAAGAAAAATTTTAGCAACAATCACGTGATCCACCTGACAGCATAACTAGAATGCCTAAAGAAATGAAAATTACTTGGAGTTTCAATTTCTTACTCAAAATAAATCTAGAAATGGAAGATTTAAATGGTAGCCGAAGAATTGAAAAAATTGTGAGAAAAAAATTTTCCACTCATAACAGTTAAGTCAATAGTGAGGAAGACTGAAGCATTAATTAATAAATAGGATAAATTTTTAAAGTACCATAATGAATGTGCTTAAGTTAAATTTGCAAAAGTGCTTGATATCACCAAAACAGATGGCATCTGGTTGGCCAATGAAGAACAAATTTATCAAATGCAAATGATATCACATAGAGATGTTGGTTATGCAACATCAGTACAAGTAAAAGTGCATCCATCAAAAGTTTGGACCAGAATGTTAAGTTAATTCCACAATTAGTAATCTTCCTTTATTGAGCAAAAATGTTGCATCCAATCTATCAACATCTTCAGAAACTTCTGACAATGATACTAACGACTGTGATTATACTCTCCTGCTAAAGCAAGAAAAACTAAACCATATTCCACTACAAAAACTGAAATTCAACTTGTAAAACAGACTAATCTAAGTTTCTCTAAGTCAGAAAAAGTTTGCAAACAACTATCAGACCACAGTATTGACATTCCTACACCAACTCAACCTGCCATTTATAAAGCATCTGTCAGAGAACCACAGAAAATGCAACAGAAACAATTGGGCTTTGATGACAATTGAGCTTTGCACAATGACATTTGGGCTTTGCACTTAGATGGTAAGAAACTTAACAACCAAAAAATGCAAGTTGTTGTTTAAAAAAATCAGAATCGTGAAGTTCACTTAGCTGCTTTATCTCTTAATAATGGGAAAGCATTAACAATTTTTAATGGAATAACTGATGTATTAGACCAATATAAATTATGTGAAAGCATTAAAGTTATGACATGTGATACCACAAGTGTCAATACTGGAGTAAGAAATGGAGTTGTTGTAATGATCCAACAAATTCAAAGAAAAAGGCATTCCTATACCTCAGTATATAGGATGTCAACATCATGTGTCAAATTTGAAAATTGTTTTTCCATCAAATTCTTGATGGAAAAACAACATCTCCTAATTTAGCATATGATTTTGTGCAAGAAGTCAGTAACAACTATACAAGTTTAAAAACTGACTTCCAATAAAGTGATGTAAATATAAAAGTTAAAAACATTAAATGGCACTATGATATGCAGTTTTTATAAAAATTGGGAAATGCATACCGATGCTATCAAGAACATGGCACGTTTCCCTTTATTACCTTTAAAACATTACTCAATATAAGCAATGCAAGTATGAACTCTAGAGCAATATATGCCTTACTTCCTTTTGTACTGCTCCCAGAAAAACGTGATATTTGGATCAGTGACCTTTTTATTAAGAAGTCAGTTATAAAAAATTGGACAACAGTTAAAGAAACACAAAAAAACACACACCATTTTTAAGAAACATTGAAATAAAGACAATACAGCAATTGAGATGCAAAGAAGTAACATTGGTGCCAATTAACAAATAAAATCATGCAAGAAATACAGTGTAAAAGTACTGAAAAAATTAATTTGAAGTTTATTTTATCAAACAAGTGATTGTTTTGTGTTAAATTATTCAGCTACTATCACTGTATTGTTTTAAATATTATTATTTATTCATTAGTAAAATTTTATTCAATTATACTAAATTGCAAAATTTCGAAAATAGTTTTTCTATTTACTGGGGAATGTTTTTGAAATAAAAATCATTAATGTATGCCCATTTCATGGTTTTTATTCAAAAACTCATCTTGTAGGATCTGGGCCATATAAGGTTGTAAAAATGTTATAACCCTAATGTCTAGTGTACTATGATATATGGTTGTGAAAATAATAAAATCTTGTAGTCTATGAAACTAAACTACATAAGCTACACAAGAAAATGAAAACAACGATGATGATAACAATGATGATGATAGTTAAATATATTTAGATCTTTTTTGATCTTTTTATTTAAACCATTAAAGCATTTATTAATTTAAGTAGGATTAAGTTAAATTATAATTTAATTTCAAATTATAATTTAATTTGCATCATGTCTCCACAGATGCATCTGTGGTGACATAATGCAAATTTATAATTTAAAATGCAAAATTCTCTTACAATCCTACATAAATTGATAAATGCTTCAAACTTAACCAGCCTAATTTCAGCAACTACACGCCATGGCTGTAAACTTGCAACTACATGTCATGGCTGTAAACTTATAATGGAAACAGATTTACCATCACCTGAAAATCTTGTATCAAAAAGCCATTTCTTTTATTTGTTAGTCAAAACCTGCTATAGAATAAACTTGCTGAAAAAGTAAAAAATCTTTTTTACATTTCAAAGCTTTTTATTAACATTTCTAATGTATTTTTTAACTTTAACAATCTATAACAATATATGTTTTAACTTTTATCAATTTATATGATAACTTTATTTTATATAATTTGAACCAAAAAATAATTACTATAATTTATGATCAATCAATTATTTTGTGTGAGTTTTTGCTGTATTTACCCTAAAAGTCCTATAGGAGTTCCATAAGAAATTGACTGTATACAACTCAGATTTTCTAAAAACTGTAAAAAATGTACATCAAAGAGTACATTTAAAATATAAATGTAACACATAAGATATTGATTAATTATGCAAAATTGATTAATTTATAACAACATGTACACTGTAAAACAACATAGGACAACTTCTCAGCAAAACTTAGTTGTGGATTTAGAAAAAAATGGTAAGACCTACAGAGAAGTTAATAGGTAGGCTGAAACCCTTTTTTAAGCAGTCAGCAACATTATGAAAAAGCATACTTTGAATATTTTTTTAATATGCTTTTTTTTTAGGCAATTGGTTTAAATTGCATATTAAATTTATACCTACAATATGAAACTCATTAATTACCAAAATATAATAGGTTAAACTTCTGAGACTATTTAAAATAAAATTAGAATTTAGTATCAAGGAACCACACCCATGGAGTACCTAGATTTTTATTTAAATAACAAAAAAATTAATCAATAAGTTGTTTTTAGGGCAGATTTACTTAAAAGACAAACAAATTAATAATCAAAATGCAAAAATCCATCCAATGGTCCAAATCACATTTTAGAAATCCAGATAGCATATTGTTTTAAATGTCATTATTAAGCATCAATAAACAAAGGTTTTTGCATTGAAATTGGATTTTTTTTGTCAAAACATAGCTATGTTTTGACAAAATAAATAATATATAATTAGTAGTAAGTAAATATATAGTTTATAACTAATAGTAACTAACATATATAACTAGTAGTAACTGTTTCACCACATGAAAATGGTTGTCACAACTCTTAAAACTCTTTCACAATTATAATGTTTCATGGTGACTCACTCTTTCCTATACAAGATTCTATATACTATCTATGTGTTCTCTATTTTATAAACAATTTATGATTCAAATGAAAAATGAAAAAATGATACCTGAAGAAGACCAATAGGAAACTTTGCATGCTCCTCTGTTGTTATCCATAATCTAAATGTAGAATGTGCTGTTTCTATGGAGAGCATATATTCTAACAACTCATCTGTAAAATCCAAACCAAGATGACAATTCTGCAACAACACCCAACCACCCTAAAAAATGTAAATAAGAAATAAAAATAATTTTTTTATTTTTTTATTGATTGTTTGCAAGAATGGAAAAAAAATTTAATTTAGTTGCAGTAACAATATGTTCATTCCAATGCACAGAGGTAGGTTCTCTTATTCAATGGTTGAAGAGTAATTATAAGATCAAATGGTGCACCTTAATTAGTTATGAAATGTTCATCTTGTGGAGCAGCAGAGGTCTATCAATCTATCTATCTATCTAGGTCTATATCCTTGTATATCAATGTTCATATTTTATTGTCAAAAAGTAGTCTCTTTAAACCCAAAGTAAAATAAAATAAAAACCTTGTTAAACCCAAAGTAAAATATAATAGAACTTAAAAGAAAAAATAAAGTTTTACAAATTCCCTCTAATTTTGTGCCGAAAGATTTCAATATTACAACTCCAATGATAGCTGCAACCATCAAGTTGTTGCAGCCATCATAGGAGTTATAATAAAATTATCAAAAATATTTAAAAAGTTTATTACATAGACTGATTGATATGATGACGATATTTTTATTATTGATATTCTTAACTATCATGTTATTGTTTGCATACATTTAGACATATAATGTTAGTGTCTACTTTAAAACTTTTGTATATTTCTGAAAAATTTTTAAATTTAATAAAATAAAAAAAAATACATTTATATAAACATATATGTTACATATATACAAACATATAATGACTGCAACATTTCCCATATACTATAAACTTTGTATCTTTTTTTAAAAAAGTTCAAAAAAAAAAGGAAATTTTATACTAACAGTTTTTCTTTATAATAATAGATTGCCTGCCCTAATTAAAACACTTAGTCTATGTTTGTACACTCCAATGTGTCTATTAAGTTTTATTAATTTGATCATTCATTTCTGATGAGGCATTGTTGTTGAAACACAGTGTAAAATGAAAAAAAATTTTGTTAAGTGATTTTCTACTAATTTACAATTGCTCTGTTCTTTTAAGAACATTGAGCACTCTATTTTGTAGAATACATTTTTAAAATTGTTTAAATGTATATATATATATATATATATATATATATATATATATATATATATATATATATATATATATATATATATATATATATATATATATATATATATATATATATATATATATATATATATATATATATATATGTATGTATGTATGTAATGTATGTATGTATGTATGTATGTATGTATGTATGTATGTATGTATGTATGTATGTGTGTATGTATGTATGTATGTATGTATGTATATATATATATATATATATACATACATACATACATACATACATACATACATACATACATACATTACATACATACATACATACATACATATATATATATATATATATATATATATATATATATATATATATATATATATATATATATATATATATATATATATATATAAATATATATATATATATATATATATATAACATAATATAATATAACATTTCAGTAAGAGTACTCAACACAGTGTGCTATATAATATGTTGAGCTAATACTAATGTAAAAAAATAAAACTTATGTACACATATAATATATATATATATATACACATAATACAGGGGTCAAAATAGGTGCCAGACATCGCTGCTCCTTGGACCATTCTGTTGTTTATTATCTGAAAACATAAACAATTGTTGGTTTCTCCCCTCAAACAGGTTTCAAAAACGGTTTGAGAGGCGTTAATATCCAGCATTTATTTCTACCTGTTATATATATACACAAAGAGAATCAGTAAACACATACGCTGACTGAAGACTGTTGGAGCAACTTTCTTGCATGTACATCTTGACCTTGTCCCATGGATATTGCTCTGCACTCAATATTAAAGCGTTTTGCAAGACCTTCGATTGCACTTGTTGGATCAGAGCCCATTGATAGCAAACAGATCAAAGGTGTTTTGATATCACTTTCTTCCCATAAAGTTTCAATATTAAATATGACTCCTTCAGCATATTTTTCTCCCATTGATTCTGAAATATAGTTGCGAGCTTGTGATAAAGTGCGGTCTGGGCACCAAGATCTAATGAAAATGATAGCTAAAACCATTTAACAACTGTTGTTACTTCATAATATATTATTATTTCATAAACTAATGTAATGACACAAAAAAAAAAAAAAAACCGTATTAGTAAAAGTTTTTTAAATGTGTCAAGTGAAGTTTGGTAACCATCTGGTATAGGGTGTTCTTCAGGATTGTCTTTATCCAACCAACTTTTCCAAGCTGATTCATTTCGTGAAACCTTGTTATAAAGCAAAACTTATTTTTTACTTTAAAACAGAATGAGTTTGTTTATTTTTTTATACTATTTCTATGAGCATACTGATTAATAACTATACTTTTGTTCTAAAACATGATTTTTAGAAAAAAAAAAAAAAAAACTATTTGTAGCTAACTCATAAAAACTTCCTATTCTAACCTGATCTAAGATCCCTGAAAATGTTGGAAGCTTACTAAGTTGAACTAAATTAAGCCAGGTCATATCAGAAATCCACTTGTAAGGTTTAGGCTGAACTGATTTTAAATCTAAGGCAGCACCCCCTGTTAATGAAAAATATGGTAAAAAAAAGTTATTTGTAGAACTCATATAACTATTTTTCATCCATTTCAAAATAAATTTTTTATAAAAGATAAAAACTTTTATTTGTAAATACTTCTAAATAGTTTCAGAAAATATTATTCATTGATAGTAAAAAATGTTCACAACTAATGCGAGACACATCAAAAAAACTTAACTAACTCAAGTTATTAAAAAAATATATATATACAAAAAATTTAAGCTTTCATCAAACATTTTTAAATAAAAAAATTTAAAAAAAAAAAAAAGCGATAAAATAAACTACTGTAATTAAAAAATCTAACAAGACTAAAAAACTGATAAGCTCAAAATAAGTCAAGACAAGTTGTTTAACTTTTAAATAATAAAAACTATTATAAACCTTTAATAAAGCAAGAAAATTCTTCTGTTTTAACACTTCCTTTTCCAATGTCAATTTTTAACGACAACAACAAAGTAAACATAAACTTGTCTTTTTCATATAATCCACGAACAGCAAATTTGTAAACTTCAAATGTAAGAAATTCAGTAATATTTGAAATACGTTTTGCAGGAATTGGAGATTTCTCAGATCTGAAAAGGTAAACAGAGTTGAAGCCTGTTTTAACTTAAAAGTAACAGTACATATATTGATGGGTTAATTCTAAAATATTGAATGTCCAAAGTAGGGCTATATTGTGTTTTGAATGTTGAACTGTCAATCTTTGTGCCCTCTACCATGTACCAAACTATAGGGAGTTGAGGAGATTTTAAGTTATTCAATTATAAAATTTTTTTTAAAATATTTGAATTCGTATAAAAGTTTAAACTTTAAAAATCATTTTTCTCACAACTGTCTAAAATGGACATACTATGTTTTAGAATTAACCTATCATTATATATATATATATATATATATATATATACATATATATATATATATATATATATATATATATATATATATATATATATATATATATATATATATATATATATATATATATATATATATATATATATATATATATATATATATATATATATATATATATATATATATATACTAGGTTGGTTGAAAAGTTCGCGGAGCGGAAATGAAAAAACAATTTTATGATTCAAAAAATGACTTTATTCTTCAGTATATTCTCCCTTAAGAGCAATACACTTTTTCCAACGATTCTCCAATTCATGTATCCCATCTCTGAAGTGCGATTCCGGAAGGCCTTCAAATTACCCATTTACGGCTGCAATGACTTCTTCATGTGACGAGAAACGCTTTCCACGTAGAAATTTTTTGAGATGTGGAAAGAGGTGGAAGTCGGACGGAGCCAGATCTGGTGAATAGGGTGGATGTTCCAAGCGTTCGTACTTTAATTCGACCAATTTCGCCTTTGCAACATCGCTGATATGAGCAGGTGCGTTGTCCTGGTGATAAATGATTTTTTTATGCAGCAAACCAGGTCTTTTCTCACGAATTTTTTTATCCAACTGGTCCAAAAGATTTTTATAATATTCACCTGTTATCGTTTTACCGGTTTGAAGGTAATCTATTAATAAAATTCCTTTCGCATCCCAAAAAACTGATGCCATAACCTTCTTTGACGATTTTGACGCCTTCACTTGCTTCAGAGCTGAACAACCGGGTTCTGTCCACTCTGCAGTTTGTTGTCGCAGCTTCGGATCATAGTGGTAAACCCAAGTCTCATCCATGGTTACGAATCGACGCACAAAATCTGTTTTATTCTTTTGAAAACGGGCCAAATGTTCTTGAGAAAGTTTTACTCGAGTGCGTTTCTGATCCAGAGTTAGCGAATGCGGCACCCATCTTGCCAACAGCTTTCTCAGACGTAATTCATCGTGCAAGATGTGTAATACCTGTTCATCTGAGATGCCCACAGCCTCAGCAATTTCACGTTTGGTCAATCGTCTATCATCCATAACCATGTCATGCACAGCATTAATCGTTTCTTCAGTAGTAGCACTTTTTGGACGTCCAGAGCGAGGGTCATCTTCAAGGCTTGAACGCCCACGTTGAAACTCCGCAGCCCATTTGCATACTGTTGGTTTTGAAGGAGCATCATCACCCAACACATTTACCATTTCATTATGAATTTCCATGGGCTTTAAACCTTTTTTCACAAAGAATTTTATTACAGCACGATGTTCAATATTTTCCATTTAAAAAAATACTATGACACGTCTAATTCCAATAGCTTGTAAACAAAGACTGAAATGGCATATCGACTTGAAATTTTTTATGCGTTCATACGAAGAATGAATACGTTTAATACAGTTATAAATTTGTTTCTACTACTGCAACATAGGTGCCGCTCCGCGAACTTTTCAACCAACCTAGTATATATATATATATATACACACACACAGTGCTTTCAGAAAGTAATAGCACGGTCGCAATTTTTTTATTATAGCAAGCTGATGATAAAAAAACAACTCAATTCATATCTTGCAACAAAAAAGCATAGTATGAATTAGTTGTTTTTTCTTCATCATAAGAAAATGGTGCAAAGAAAGAGCTGCATGGACTGATGAACAATGGATAAAAGTAAATTTCTCAGACGAGTCAAATTTTAAACTTAATAATTGCAAGAAAAGGGTTGTCATGAGGAGATACAAAAGCGAAAAATACAATTCTTGTTTTATCATGTCAAGAGTTCAAGCAGGAGGAGATTCAATTTGCATTTGGGGCTGTATTGCTGGATCTAACAATGGCCTGGTGCATCTTTACACTGATCATCTTAATCAACATTGGTTTAGAGAGATAACAGAAGATTATTTAAAACCTTCAAAGCATATTTTCAAAGCTGACTTCATCTAGCAATTTCAACAAGATAATGCTCCTTGCCACACAGCACGCTCAATTAAGCAATACATGGAGGAAAAACAGTTTTGCAACAGCAAAACATGGAGGAAAAAGCTTTGGCCTGCTTGCTCATCTAATTTAAGTCATATTAAGAATCTTTAAAGTTGAATGGACTGCAAATTATATATATATATATATATATATATATATATATATATATATATATATATATATATATATATATATATATATATACATACATATATATATATATATATATATATATATATATATATATATATATATATATATATATATATACATATATATATATATATATATATATATGCATATATATATATATATATATATATATATATATATATATATATATATATATATATATATATATATATATATATATATATATATATTCTTGCATGGTCTTTTTTAATTTTTACCATAAAATGTCAGTTTTAGGCTTTTTTTTTAAGAAAAAAAATATTTTAATGACTGGAAAAAATTTCAAAACTTTTTAAAAAAAATTTTTTTTTATTATTTGATACACTGCCTGCCCTAACCAAACCCTCAGTGGATGTAGTGGTACTCCCTTGTGAGTCAGGCTATTAGATAGTCGATGTAGCAGCACTCCCTTGTAGCAGCAGGTTATAAGATTGTCAATGAAGCAACACTCCCTTATAGCAGCAAGCTGTAAGAAGCCGATGTAGCAGCACTTCCTTGTAACAGCAGGCTATAAGATAATCCATCAAGCAACACTCAATGCATGTTTTACAGAAAAAAATAAAAATAAAAACATTCAGAATATTTTTAAAAACATTCTAGTCTTTTAATTTGCGTTTTTGTGGTTTTTTAAAAACACATTAAATGTAATTAGTTCCTCAATTAAATTAATGCGTTTTGTTATAATCTAACTTTAATTATGTCAGTCTAAAAATCATAGACAAGCTATGAGCTGTTTTTGACCACAAACAGGATATTTAAGCCCTTTACTATATATATATATATATATATATATATATATATATATATATATATATATATATATATATATATATACACACACACATATATATATATATATATATATATATATATATATATATATATATATATATATATATATATATACATACATATATATATATATATATATATATATATATATATATATATATATATATATATATATATATATATATATATATATATATATATATATGTGTATATATATATATATATATATATAGTCTTGCATGCAAGTCACAAAGTTTTTCCCATAAACTGTTGTTTTAAAGAGTGCGTTAATAAGCCTGTTTTTAGTTTCTTAGTTTGTTTTGATAAAATCTCTATTAATTATGAATGTTTTATAAAAAATATTTGTATAAAAATGAAACTTACTTTGCCATTGACATGTCAAATATATTTAAAAACTGCTGTAAAGCAATTTGATACATCTTGTTAACCATGCTCATTTCAACCACTAAAAAGTATAATATACTTCCTCTAGTAGCAACAGTGCGAAACTCTTCTCGAGCTTTATTTATTTTTATTTCTGTTTCTCCAGCATTAATAAGTTTCTCGCTGACATCTTGTGCTGTCTCCTTGGTTGTTCTTAAAACAGCAACCAATGACTCATCTTCCACAAGTGAACCCTAATTAATATTATCACAGATACAGGAATATAATGTCTATTCAAGAGCACTGTTGTTAAACTTTTTAAAATAGTTTTTATGATTAAAGCTTGAAATTGAGAAAAACTGCTATAAAATATCTAAAAATTGATAGTATATTTGTATTCATAAAAGCGCAAAAATTCTAATTGAATTTTTTTTTTTAATTAAAAAATCGACATGATAAAAATTGTTTAAATATGATAACAATTCTACAATATAATTCTTCTACAACATTTTTAAAGCAATATGCAAACAATTACATATCATTTTTTAAATGTTGCATAATTTGTCTACCATTTTTTATTTTCTTTTTTTTTTTGCAATTATAAGAATGCTCTGACAAGTCATTCGCTATGTTGGTGAGTTTAAGTGAGCTGTAAATATTATTTTGTTATTTTTTTATTAATATTAAATCATTACTTTCTTATTATGTTGTTATTAATATTTTGCTTAATTTTAGTTGCAATTTGATGGGAACCATGCTGTGTGTGTATAAAGTACCAACGTGTTACTCAACAGTTGTTATTTTAAAAATAAACTTTATTACCTTTGTACTTGTCAAACGAAATAATAAATTGTCTTCTAAGTCCTTCATCTTCCTTTTGTTTGCTGCAACGTCAACCATTAATTTTAGCCTTTCTCCTTCTAACTCCTAAATATATATATACTTAAATATTACTCATTTACCTAATTATTACATTACTACTTAACATTTGTACATAAGTTATAATGGACCTGTTTAAAAGTTAAAACTGACCTGTTTTTCGGTGTTAATAACACGACCAAGTAGCTGGTCTTCCAATCCTTTTATTGTAACAGTAAAATCTATGATTGCTGTTCGTGCATACACCTATAAGCCATATTATAATTGTACTATATATATTTATAAAAAATAACACTAATCAACAACTTCAAATATTATATTTTGATAAGCAAACATTATTATCTAATCCTTGTAACTTAATTCTCTCTTCCTCAAACATAGATCTAACTTTTTTCTAATTTCAGGGTTCTTTCTGGAGGAACTATTAGAAAGTTGAAGAAAGTTTAAAACTTAAATAACATACCTCTGGAGTAAATAATGGATTTCCAAGTTTTGTTGTCATATACAAAACAAATCCATTCATTACATCACACTCTTTATCACCAACCTTGACCTAAAAAAATAAAAAATAAAATACTTGAAACATTACCATTAACATCTTTTATTATTACAAAATAACAATAATAAATTATAGAATATTTCTAACTTTGTAAGTGCTTCCAGATTTGATAAAATTTTTTTCTAAAACGTTGTCTAATGCAGGATCTAATTCTTCACCAATATCTTCTAACAGCAATGGCTTGCCAAGAGATAAACAGTCTTCCAAATGTATACGAAAGTACTTGTGGTTAAGAGATGAGACCTAAATTAGATTAAACAGGTTATATTATCAGCAATTATAAATTTAAAAGATAACTTAAAATGAAATATACCTGAAGTTCATGACACCTTTCTTTATTTTTTATCCAAGATTTACCTTGAGTTTGTGGGTCAATTAACAAAGGATACCTAGTTGCTTTTGTGACAATGATACCATTTTGTATTGAAAGATCATCATTTGGCAAACCTTGAATATTCCATTCGCTAATCTAAAAAAAATAATTTACAAATAAAACTTTTTTTAATAATATTTCTGTACAATTTTTGAAAAAATTAGTGTAGCATTATTTACAAAGATAGAAAAATGAAAATTACTGTAGCATTGTCAACAAGCATAGCGGAAAGATTGATATTTTCTGTGTATGGTATTTTTCTTTTTTTCATTTCGGATTGCCATTTATCATTTAATCGTGTTCTAAATACTTGATTGAAAGGACCTGAATATGATAAGAATCCAGTTGCTAAAAGTACATCACCAACCAATCTAAAAATAATTTTTTCCTGTTTGTTACATGATTAGAATAATCAAAATTTTCAAAAAGTCTTTGATTTTAACATGCCCAAAATTGTTTCTATGTATGGCTTGTGAATAGAAAATATTCATGTTTATATTATTTCTTATTATGAATAACTTTTAAAAGTTTAAAGTAAACTCAAATTTAAATAAGAATTGTACTTGGCATTCTTAATAATTAAATATACAACATCCTTATTTTTCTTAATAAACCAAAAATGGTAAAGGATTCTCTAAAATGGAAAAACTAGTATATATAATATTATTCCTGCATCAAAAAAATATATATTTATAGTATTTTGTAGTAATGATGGATTGGTGAACTTCCTGCATCAAAAAAATATATATTTATAGTATTTTGTAGTAATGATGGATTGGTGAAATTCCTGCATCAAAAAAATATATATTTATAGTATTTTGTAGTAATGATGGATTGGTGAAATTCCTGCATCAAAAAAATATATATTTATAGTATTTTGTAGTAATGATGGATTGGTGAAATTCCTGCATCAAAAAAATATATATTTATAGTATTTTGTAGTAATGATGGAAATTAACTAAAAGTAAGAGCTCCATATCGCAAGTGTAGACTGAAGTGTAGACTGAACTCATTCCCAAGTATTACTGTAGACTTGAAACTTGAATGAAAATATCATCTTAAATGATTAAATATAACTTAAAAAAGTAGGAGATCATTCGAGATATAAAAAATATCACTGACCACAATCATCAATAATTATAATAGTAATCATAGAATCATAATGGTTATAAATATATACACTTTTAAATATTAATAAAATATCACTAAAGATAAAAACTTTGCTATAACTTAATATAATAGCATAAATAATAATAGATATATAACATAAGTATATGTAAAGCATAAGTATAAAAGAGCATAATAATAAAAATAATAATATATAGTACTAAAAATATAAACCTTCCTATAGCTTCCTGAAACTCTTTGCTTTGATGTATCCATCGAACTCGCTCTCCCCCTAACCCATCAATTAATGCAGATGCTGCTTCCATTTTCTTTTTGCACCCAATAGCATCATCAAGCAATTCCTGTCATGTAATTCAAGCAACAAAGGAAAATATTTAACTGAAACTTTTTCTCAAAAACCTATTTCAATTGTAACATATTTATAAACTCTTTAAACCTGTTTTTCATTCATTGCAGCATCATACATTGCTTGCACTTCATCAAGTTCAGCTTGTTTTTGATTTAAAACACCTTGGGCTTCATCCAAATCTCCTTGTGCAACTTTTAATTTAGCCTCTTGAACAATCAAGTTAGCCTAAAACAAAAAACAAACAATTATGCAAACAAAATAACTTTTAACTTGTATAAAAGAAAACATGCATACAATAAAAATATATATACTATTATTAAATATATTTTTCCATAATTTGTTAAGACTTGCACTTTTTAATTAGATAAATACAAAAAAAAAATAATGATAATAAAGAGTTGTAAAGTACTTAAAACTAAAATTAACCTTTAATGGGAGAACTTCCTTATTGACTCCATAAAAAAATGACATTGCTTTGGTCCATGACAACAAACCAGCCACATCACTACAACTCTGTTAAATAGAAAAAATTAAGTGAAATGAGGAAGTAGCTATAGTTTGGTGTGTTGCTTATTTTTTTTTATTTTATTATCAAATTAATTGGTGAATACTTACTTTTTTGGCTCCATCAAAAGTGTAATCTGCCATGTTCAAATATGGTTCAAGCAATTCCACTATTTCTTCTGTAATTGTGTCTTTATCAAACTGCACAAGGCCTTGTAAAAATGTTGCTGAGCTCATCAGCTATGAAATAATATTTTTATGCAATTATCAAAGCAAAAGTATTACATGGTATTTTAAATACTAAAGTAAAATAATAAAACAATTAGGTAAAAATAATTCACTTTAAGCGATTCTGTCCATGAAGGTGTAGGGCAAGGAAAATTAGGATCAGGGATAACAGGAATAAGAGGTCTACGAAAAAGTAATGACACTGCATCCATAATTCTCATAATAAGATGAGGTGGCTTTGCAAGTTTGCGCACAGTTGATATGTGTGCTGGTTTTATTGTCTAAAAAGTTTAATTGAACTTCAAAATATTAATATAAACATTATACATTATAAATGTTAATATAAACATTATACATTATAAACATTATACACTATAAATAGATTAAGAAAAACAATAGTAGAAAAATAACCAAAAGAGCATTTTCTGCTTCTGCTAAAGCAGGCGCTGCAGCTTCTAACTTTTTCATTGCATATCCTTTATCGACCTAAAATGGTCAAGGTACAAGCAATATGACAATTAGTACAACATTAATAAACTTCTCTATCTAATCAAAAAATGAATAACATGTAACTAAACAAAAATTTGTACATTAATATCTTCCACAAGAGACTGGGCTTTGTCTTTTACTTTCTGCACATCTGCTTTGATTTTTTCAGCTATTTGTGCTTTTACAGTTACTTCTTTTAAAACCTAATAGTTTTAAATCATTTATTTTTTTGCTATTTCAAAAGATAATTTATATTAAATGTAAGTAATATTTTTCTTGTACCTTATCAGCTTTTCCAGAAGCAATAATCAAACCTTTTTCTTTGACAACTAATTCTTTTGCAAGTTTAGCTACAGAATCAGTAGCTTCTATAAGTTTATCAAGCCCAGTTTTCATTCTACCTGCAAGTTCTCCAATCACACTTTTTTTGTCTATGTAAATGTTTTTGTAACCATCAATAAATGATAAGTAGGATTTAGGTGTAACATATGTTTGTCTACGAAATCTACAAAAATTAAAATGTTAACAGTAAGTATTTTTATTAACAAAAATATTAACAAAATAGATTAATTTAAAACATAATAAAATGTACTGTTAGATTAAATGTATGTATCTAACAATACATATGTTTAATCTAACAATACACATTACATTAAAAATAGACCTTGTAACTCTTAAAAACAATTCTTAAAAACGGAAAACTATTTTAATCTAAAAAATACAAAACTATTTTTAAAATATAACATTTTGATATAAAAAGACCCTTAGAACATTTTAATAAACATGTAATGTAAATTTTAGAGTTAAAAAATTACAAATTATAACTCTTGAAAACTTAAAAATTTGCGTCAAGTTTAAAATTTCTGTATAATAATGGTAAATATAATAGTAGTAATATAGTAGTAGTAGTAGTAATAGTAGTATAAAACGTATTATGTGTAAATTAAATGTTATATTTAATTATTTTTTTTAGTAGGTAGGTATCTTTTATGATAAATTTAAATTTTTGAAACTATTTTTTCATGTCTTTTTAAAAATCTTTCAAAATATTATATTTTTAAGTTACTTTAAATTATGAATAAGTTAAATCTTCCAATGATTTAATTGCTTTATTATTATTATTTTTTGTTTTGTTTTTATTTTTACAAAGAATTGCTTCAAAATTTTTTTTTAAACTTGACTTACTAATTAAAGCATGAAATGATTAAAAAATTACAATTATAAAAAGACTACATTATTTTTTTAAACAATTTTTTTTTGCAACTTTTTGAAAAAAATGTTTATACAACTTGAAAATATTATTTTTTTCTTTTCAATAATTTAATTTCACTTTTCAATATTTTTAATAAAATTTGTTTATTTATTAAACAATCAATAGAAGTAATTTGTAAAAGCATTTTGTGTAACTTTTATTAAACATTTTAAAAGATAAGTTTTAAAGTAATTTTTTTCAAATGGAATTAAAAATATATCAAAAAGTAATTTAAAATTTGCGTTTTTTAGTTTTATTTTAAAGCTAATTTATTTTCTTGTTCATTTTGCTTTTTCTATAGTTTTTTCAATTTTTTTACTAGTTTAAGTTTAGCTTAACGTTTTTTTTGCCAGCGCATTTCTGAAACCTTTAAATCATCAAAACATCTAAACAGTTGTGGTCAAGTTGTATACAAAAAAAATCATTTCCATGGTCAGCAATAACTTTTGATCACATGCCAGAATTTAATTTCACACAGTCAAAATGTCAGATTGTAAACTAATTAAAAAATCTGAGGTTTTAGCAGGACAGTGTCTGATGTACAACCAATTCAGTCAGTTTTTTTTTCAGATTTTTACCTTTGATTTATAACTTTTTTGAAAAATTGAAGGTATATGAGTATTAATATTAATCAATAACATACATACTGAAATCTGGACCTGACTCAAATTTCTGGATTTCTGCCGACTAAAAAAGCTGCAGTAGTTATCACAAAAAAAGTGGCAGATTGATCATTGGCAAAAGCATTGTCTGCTCAGTTTGAAATAGAGCTTCCATAACAGTTAAGTTTGGAAAACTGTTTCCAATTGAGCATCAAACATGTTGCACCCATGGAATGCATTTGGCAGATCATGGGCAAGTGGCAAGTGGTGTACAAGAAGCCTTTCCAAGAAGTGACAAAGATGAAGTCAGCAATAACAAATCTGAATCAGATACTTAAGTCAGTTTTTTTAATGCACTCATGGACGAAAACATTCCCATTCTAAAAGTGAAAGTACACTGTCATCACATAAATCAAAAAAATTGACAAATTACTTCAAAAATCTTCAATCAAAAATGACTTCCTCCAGGAAAAAATCAAAAAACAGCACAGAAAAGAGGTTTCACTTATCATTGACTTCAGAAGAAGATGGAACAGTCTACTGTCAATAATTCAACAGTTTCTCAAAGTAAAAGATTTAATTAGAAAGATGTTTCTCCACCTTTTTTTTGCAGCAAAGAGTAAACATTTCATACAACATTGTTGCTGCTTTTGAACAGAAGCTCTTTTTCATTAGGATTTAACTCTTCTTTCTGCTGAGGAGTATTTTTTTCAAATTAAAAAACTGCACATAATTTGGTTAAACTTGGTGAAAAAAGTAACATCTTAAAATTTTAATCAAATCTAACAAAAGAAAGTGAACTCCCAAAGATTTAAAATAAAAGCAAGAAGTTTTTAAATACGGAAATCACAAGCTTGAAGAAAAAAAGTGTCAGAACAATGAATTGTTTGATGAATTTGTCAGATTAATGAATAATCAATGAATTTGTCAGATTACTTTTTGGATGACAATTCTAATAGTGATATGTCAGTTCAAACACAAAAACTTTTACTACTTCAAAACATTTACAACATTTTACTTAGGACACTATTCAACTATCAATTATAGTGTCTTAGTTGTATTTTCAACTTTTCTAGGCAGCGTTAGCCCAAACCAAAACAGCATACAAGCCCTAGTTAGGATTGATATTAATAGCTAATATTAGGTTGGTATTAATAGCTAAGATTCATGTAAAATAATTAACATTTAATTATTAACATAACAGAAGCTGTTAAACTCAAGCGAAATAATTAACATAGCTTCAGTAATTGATATGAAGATTAACTATATTTCATTTCAACTTTAGAAAATAATTATTGCCAAAGAATTCTTATATCAGTTATAATAACAGGAACTCTACCTAAAAATTGTTTAATGCTCACATCAAGTAATACAGAAATCTGATACTTGTTAAATATTTTATTTAATAAAATAAACTACATGAAAAAGAAAATTAAAAAATTTAATAACCACAAGTAATAAATCATGTTTTTTTTAACTGAATACTATAATAATGAAAAAAAGTAAAAAGGTTAATCAAAAATAGTTAATTTCATTTTCAAAAAAAATCAAAAAAGTGAATATTTTACTTATGATTTTTTTGAAATAAAAACTAAGCAACATGTTTTTTTCTTATGTAAAGCCACTCCACAAAATCCATTTATTTAGAAATTTAAGCTTTTCTTTTTACCCACAGCACAAACCCAGCACTTTCTCTGAAGTTTTTCTTCAAAGTTTATTTGTAAAAATATCATATTATCTCTTTTTGTATAATTCTTGTTACAATGCAGCATTTTTTTATACTACCAATATTTATAGGCAATCTTTCATAAACATGTTAGAGTTTTTCATTGCCTCATAGCTTTGCAATAAAAAATGACTGTATTTTACAATTTATTTTTAAATGATCAGCCCACGGAATTAAGATTGACATTCAGCAATGCCGACCTAAAAATGTTTGAGGTTAGCAAAAAATCATTAACCTCGTTTTTATGTTTTATGGTAAAACCTTTGTATTAAGTTTTTTCCTAATTCTGAGGGATGATGTAGTAAACGAATGGATGGAACTCTAGAAAATGAAAATGATATTGTAGGTAGTTAAACAAAAGCAATTATCTTGAGATAAGAGATGTGTTCTATTTTTTAAATTTATTTTATTTGAAAAATTATAGGGTTTATATAAAAAACAGTTTTATAAAAAAAATTTATCTATAATTCTTAATTTATTTATAATTTTTTTTTAACTTTTATTAAAAAATATTATGCAACTTTGAATTAAAAAAAAAAATTTATGGAATGATCTGAATTTCAAACAAATACAAAGCAGGGTTAAGCTTTTAATAACTTTTAAATTTACCAGTAAATCAGTAAAAAAAAAAGCATAATTTATTGGTAAAATTGGTAAAAAAAAAAAAAAACAACATAGAAACTCATATAAAATTTTATTTTGTTTCAAAATAAAGTCTTTATGTTATATTAATAAAAAATGAGCCTTGAGTAAACATAGTGTATCAAGTATGTCATCATCTATTCCAGATTGAATTTTTGTTGCAAATAATCCTGCAGCAGAAAAGGCTCGTTCAGATTAAATACTTGTTAAAGGAATATTCTCCTATACATCGAATCTGGATGCACTGGAGAATATATAATGGAATCACTAATTATTTATCTAGTAATATTTTTTTTTATATCTAAATTTACATATCAGGACACCTATAGACAACCCATCTTCTAAATGCCCATCATCCAATACTGTTTCTATGATTATTGATAGCATACTTACCAACATTTATTGTTTATTGTACAATGTGACTATGGTAAAGATGTTGTTGTTGTCTAATTCTTTGACTTTATTGATCAAGTCTTTCTGTGTTTGTAGTTGGGATTTAGAGAAGCTTTTTTAATGGTGTCTAATACAAAACCTTGTGTGTGTGTGTGTATATTTATAATACTTTAAATTTACACAAAAAAGCACCTTTCAAAATAGTCATTACACGATTGAGCTACACCATCGTGTATAACACCCATGGTTTCAACAACAGATCTTTTTGTTTCTACAGTACACTCAATGTCAAATTTAGACAAGAAGTAGTCTGCTACTGCTATCAGAGCATCTTTCGGCCATCTACTAAACCAATCCATTGTGCACCCACTAATTAAACCAGGAAATTTCAGGGCACGAGATCGAAACTTGTCACCAACCTGAAAATAAAATAAAGTTGTTATTTTTAACTATGTAATCTTGTAAAAAAATAAAAAAGGTATGGTCTTTGACCAATTAATTCTTGTCTTATCTTTTTTTACTGCAGAGGTGTTAATGTATTAAATGTGTTAAAAAAATAAAAAATGTGTTAAAAACAAATTAAATAACTGACTGATTCATCTAACCATTGTATTAGATATCAAAAAAAAAAATTTAAAGCAAAAAAAAACATTAGATAAACAGAAAGTTATTAAAACTTTTGTTTTTTATTAAAAAAAATTAAACCATAGTCTTTAAATTTTTAAAAACTGAAGTGGAAAGATTTTAAAATTTTGCATAGTTGCTCAGCTATACTCATACCTTCAAACATTCATACCTCCAATGAAAATCATTATAAATTTTCAACACCGTTTTTCAAAATATATTTAATAGGATTTAGAAAACTTTAAAAATTAACATTTTATATATAATATTTTTATTAATTCATTTATAATTACTTATACAGTGTATTTTATTTTGTATAAATATTTTTAACTACATATACATAAGTCCAAACATTTATACCTCCAAAGAAAATCACTATAAATATTTAACACAATTTTTGAAATAACATGTGATACCTAGAAACCCGGACAAAAGTTTGGTCGACATAAATTGTTTAAAGAGTGTTGCAAAGTTGTTGCAACTTATGCTACGTTGTAGTAAATTTAATTGTCTACAAATTGCAATACATCTTTTAGCAAAACAGAAAGACCTCTGAAAGCGCGTGTACGCGTTAATCGATTTGCATCCGGATATAAAGAAAAGTGAGATTTTGAGACACTTCATGATCGAAGGCGCATCAAGGTGGATCTTGTATAATATTCTGCAGCGTAAGATGCGCAATATAGGCCCTGAAAGACAGCGTTGAACTGGACGGGTGGCAATTAAGATGAACGCAAAGCGAATCACCATGCTGAAAAAGCGAATCGATCATAGTGACGGAGTTAGCCAGCGTCAGCTAGCCGGCGAGTATGGTATCAGCCAAAAGCACATATCAAAAACAATTAACACCAAGACAATAACCAAATACAAAAAGAAGGAAAAAGCTCTGGATCGAACTCCACAACAGAAGTCAGCTATTTGTTCGAAGTGTGCCCACCTGGTCAGAGTTTTCCTGAAAAATCAGGTGATCATGGAGGACAAGTCCTAGTTTTCATTGAACAATAACGAGCTATGTGGAAACGCTGGTTTCTACACACGCTGTTAAACTCAAGCGAAAGTCCAAGTTCGAGCCAAAGGCACTTGTTTGGATTGCTATGTTCGAGGACGGCCTGTCAAAGCACCTGGTGATACCTTCGGGCCAAGCGATCAATCAAGATGTCTACATCCAGAAGTGCTTGATGAAGCACTTGATTCCATTCATCGAAACAGTTCATAAGAATGATGAGATCGTTTTCTGGCCTGACCTCGCTACGTCTTGTTACGCAAAAAAGACGCAGGAGTTCCTCCAAGCGAATAACATTGAATTCGTGCCTAAGGAGCATTACCCTGCCAATGAACCAGAACTCCGACTAATCGAAGACTTTTAGTTAGAACTCAAATGAAGAGTATATGATTGTGGCTGGAGAGCAAAAACCGTTGACCAGCTCACTGACAGGATCAACTACTGCATAAAACGGATCAGTCAAGATCATGTACATCAACTTGGCAATAAATACATAAGTGATGTATCATAGAACCTTAGCCAATTTAGCTTTTGGCTAAGGTTCTACAACATGAACCTTAATAAGGTTCTGAATTTCAACCTAAATTTCAGTTATACTAAGCAGTAATAAATAAAAAGAAAATATCACTTATACTAAGCAGTAATAAGTAAAAAGAAAATATCAGTTATACTAGGCAGTAATAAATAAAAAGAAAATATCAGTTATACTAAGCAATAATAAGTAAAAAGAAATTATCAGTTATACTAAGCAGTAATAAGTAAAAAGAAATTATCAGTTATACTAAGCAGTAATAAGTAAAAAGAAAATATCAGTTATACTAAGCAGTAATAAGTAAAAAGAAAATATCAGTTATACTAAGCAGTAATAAGAAAAAAGAAAATGTTCAACAGGTTGGTCAATATTTTTTTATGCTTTAAATTCTTTTAATTTTTCACTTTTTAATATTTTACTAAATTGCTTGACTATTTAGTGTAATTCCACTATTACAAAAAATAGATAATAGAGTCTAATTTTTACTAAAAAAATTAAAATCAATAGATTTTCTGATACCATATAAGAAGCTTTTTAAAGAAAATTTATTATAGATAAAAACATAAACATTTGAAATTCAAGGTTTTCACAACTTTAGCTTCTTTTTGCTATATTAGGATCCAAAATACAAATTATACATATTCAAAAGACAAATTTTTGCAAGATATTTGATCTTCAAAAAAATAATTTTGTTAAAATCAAAATTATTTGTCTTAAAAACAAACAAAAAAGCCAGCATATGTTTGAAAATCTATTAAAATCTTATCTTAAAGTTAGGGGTTGTCCATAAAGTACGTTTGCTTTTTTTTCACCTTCCCTCCTCCTGCAATTTGCAACACGCTTTTTTAAGTACCCTCCACCTCCATAAAATTACCTACGCTTTTAACATATCTAACATTATATAATATTCTTTTTAATTTAGTGTCTCCTTTCTTTTATAATTGACCCACTGCCCTCAAATCTCATATACGCCATTTGCAGACCCCTCTTCCCTTTCGAATGTACGTACTTTATGGACAATCCCTTATATTAAATTTTAAATACACAAGTTAAAATAAAATTTTTAGTGTAAAAATGCTCATCTACAAAAAAATACTATTGTTCTTAACAAAGTATAACTTTAAAGTTTGAAGACTTTTTCAAGATATTTTATTTAATTTCATTTATAAGGTTTTAAAAAATTTATTTTTAAAACTTTAATTACTCTTAAAATAAATATTGAATATAGTTTAATAAAGAAGAACTTACAGGAGAAAAACAAAGAACCACATGAAGATTATTTTTTGCTCGAGAAATAAAGTATTGGTAGAGATTATCCTGAGTAGGAGGTACTCGAGGATACTCTTTCTTCATGACAGAAACTAGGTTATTTGTGATTTCATCAAGCTCATCTTTTGCAAACAAATTTGATACCTAAATGTGAAAAATAGCATTATCATTAAATTTTCTACTCTATGTTCCAACTTTATGTACTTAGTTAAAAATTATTTTGTACTACAACTAAAGGATTTAATGGTCATCCAGAATATCAACCTTAAGCAAAACTATTTTTTAAACCTTTTTTTTTATATTGTATATAAAGTACTATAATAAACATAGACTGAATAAACTGTAAAACAAAATATATGCAATGTGTGTGTGTGATTTTTTGAATTAAAATAACAAATCATACTTCACCAGATGAAAGAACATTATTTATGTACTCAAGAAATCCTTCACTTTTTATTTCATTATCTGTAAACAAAAATGTTATCCCTTTTCCTTGAGCTCCTGCTACTCTATACAAAATTTTCAAATCATCCACCAAGTTTGTTTGGTTATATGATCTATAGATGATTATAATGTAAAATAGTTTTAATAAGAATACCATATATTTAAAACATATCAAAATTAATTTATAATAACAGAACACAATAATAATAAACCTTGTCAAGGTTATCTGAAATATCTGGTAACCAGCAATATATGAAGCCAAACGAGTCAAGCTTTGCTTACCAGACCCACCAACACCAACCAGTATTGCATTTCCTCTTGGTGTACGTATTATTCTGGAAATCTTTTATCATAACAATTATTATAAAATTATTAAATATACAAACTTTTATAATAAAAAAATAAACCACAATAAAATAATATAAACAAAAATGCACAGAATTATTATTTATATATTGAAAATAAAAGTATATATTTATTTTATGACAAAATTTATTTTAAAAACTTACTTTAACTAAATGAGTCATAGCATCTTTAAAAAAGACTAAATCAAGAGCACCTCCTCTAACTACTTCATTGTAATGTGCCATTGACTGGGTAAGTTTTACAGAGAGAATGTCAAGGCTTGATACCTATAAAAAATATAAATACAATCAATTTTAAATGAAGTAGAAGCTACCTGAAAACGAAGTTAAAAAATTTTTTCAAAATGATTTTGACCTGCTCATAGATTTTAGGTGCTTCAAGACTGGCATCATCACTCTCTTCTCCTGTGGCTTCTGGAGCATCACTGTTATCAAAAATAAAACTATTTTCATTTTAAAAACAATTTTATGTTATATGCAACTTTTTACAATTGGATACCTTCCTGACATTAAACTATTTTTCAGATCAGGACTGAGTATTTTAACTGTGATACTACCACTGTAAAGATTCTCATAAGTCCTCTGACCCTTACTTAGTTGGAGTTGTCTTTGTCATAAGTAAAATTCCAGGTGAGATTCTTTAGCCATGGTGTTTCTACCATGGCTAATAAGCCTCACCTGTTCTATGTATATATGTTATATGTATATATGTTATATATATATATATATATATATATATATATATGTATACATATATATATATATATATATATATATATATATATATATATACATATATATATATATATATATATATATATATATATATATATATATATATATATATATATATATATATATATATATATATATATATATATATATGTATATATATATATATGTTATAAATATAACATATATATATATATATATATACATATATATATATACATATATGTATGTATATATATATTTAATAGTTAATGTCATGGTGTATATATATATATATATATATATATATATATATATATATATATATATATATATATATATATATATATATATATGTATATATATTTATATATATTATATATATATATAAAATATGCTCAAAATATACACATATTATAGGTGTATATATAATTAACATGATTACCGTAAAAAATCAACAAAGTAAGGTTCACTATCCATTAGGTCATAAAATTCAGGAAAATTTTCTTCAACAATACTACAAAGAGCCTTTTCAAACCAAGATTTGTCTTCAGAGTTTGCAAACCTATCTGCAATTACACGAGTGCATTCATGCTTCCATAGATTAATTAAACTTTTAACAGTTGTTACACTATCAGTTGATGAATTCAACATTCCTTCCCAAATTCTAGATAAGTCACGCAAATTAAAAACATAGTGAAACTTTGCTGGTGTTGGTAACATTTTGATCTATAATTAAAAAAATATTCTAAATTATAAAATTAAAAAATATTGATAATATTGATTTAATTTTATTGATTATCAACCTTTGTTCTTTGCCAAAGTATTCTTGTTGATGAAACAAGTCTGGATGTTAAATCGGCTATATCTGGTCCAAACCTCTTGGAACAAAACCAACCACAGCCAATTACTCCTTAACATTTCATATTTTAAATTACTTTTTAGTTCATTTTTTATTATAGTTTAAGTATAAATAAAAACATTCTTAACAAAATTAGTCTACCAAATATTTTGTCAATAGAGGCATTAGATGGAAGAGTGCAGTTGAATATAGAAAATTGTCGTTTTAAACGTTGTGGAATGTCATTACGCCCACCACCTGGATGAATCATAGCTCCAATAAACTGAATATCAACAAGTGATGTAAATTCTCCGGGTTTATCAAGATTATAAAACCCATGAGCTTCCATGGCTTGACGTGTAATTTCATTTGTAATCTGAAAGTAAAAAAAATATATATATATCAATATATATATATATATATATATATATATATATATATATATACAAAGTTTTGTGTTTTAGAATATAGTAATGTTAAATCTCAAGTTTGATTTTTAAGAATAAATACATGAGACCTTAAAGGATTAAGAACAAACAATATAGTTATAAAGGAGTCATTGTTGTGTCTTTTTTATAACTATATTGATTTTTATAACTATATTGTTCTTCATAACTATATTATTCTTTATAACTATATTGTTTTTTATAACTATATTGTTCTTCATAACTATATTGTTCTTTATAACTATATTGCTTTTCATAACTATATTTTTCTTTATAAGTATTGTAACAAACAATATAGTTATAAAGTTTTATTTTTACTTCTTAATCAGTAGAAATAAAAATTTTAATTGAACACTCTTTACAACTGAACACTTCAATACTGAATTTTAGATGGTAAAACGTCACCACTTTCTTTCTGAAAATCTAATCCCAATAGACAGAAATAATTCTAAATGGTTTTTATAAATGAAATGTCTCAAATTTAGGGAGAATTGAAAGTTAAATGCCTTACAGAAGAGAAAAGGATCTAAATAAAGAGGTAAGAAAAGTCACATGCTTAAATCTTCTGCCCTAATGTTTTTGAAATCATTTTGTACTTTAACAAAAATATATATATTATTAAATCAGAATTAGAAATTCCAAAGAAACACTGAATTGTCAATGAAGTATATTAAAAAAATACCTGATCACCCCAAGCATTAATAGCAGGCATATTTATATCATCAATAAAAACTGTCATCTTTCGACCAGCAGGAGGGCCATAAGTTGAACCAACACGTTTATCTACATAACTCTCTATCGTTCTCTGAAATTTTAAATACATATTAAGGTTCAGACTTTTTGTAAAATAATTGATTTCTGGTATCATAAGTTTTATTAAAAAATTATGATCATAGTAATTGAAAACATATCGCAAACAAAACCCTTAATAAAATCTTTGTTTAATTCAAACTTAAAACAGGATTTTAAAAATTTTCTTTAAATTTTTGTCTGAAGTAGGAAATGAAGTTAAAAATTTTTTCAAAAAATGAAAAAAAAATGACTTTGAACTAATACTTTTTTTTTCCATTCTTTTCTTTTTCAAAATTAAAAAAAAAATGTTAAATTTAGGTAAAAAAAATAGTTAAAATTACATCTAATATTAAATTTTCAAAAATATTTCAAAAATTACATCTGATAGAAAATTTTCAAAAACATTCCAACAACATATATAAAAAAATTTCTGAAAATATTCCACTATTGAAAATATAAAAGTCTTTTACAAAAAAATTACATTAAAAAACAAACAAAGGTGTTAAGTTTAAACTTTCATTCAGTTTAGCCAGCATTTTCTCTATTATATATTTAAAAAATAAAAAGCATTGTTCAAATTTTTTAAATAATAAGAAAATAAAACAATGTTGATGTCATTGGTTGGTTTAGGTAAACATTCTCAAAAAGACTGTAATCATAATAGAGTTAAAAATTCAGATAAAAATTAACATTTTTTTTAGTGTAAATTAGTAAAAGTAACTAATAATAGAACTTAAAAGATGCTAACAGAAAAAAAAAAAACGTGTGTATGCAAAAAGGATCACTGTAAACTCATTATTAGTAAAAAGTAAAAGGATTAAACATAAATGAACTATAAGTCATATGAGACATTGGTAAGTGAAACAAATGTGATTTTAAAACAGTATTTGTAAAATATGAAAGCAATCAATATTTCTGGACCTGCTAGAGCAATAATGGTCCTTAGGAAAGATACTTCTAGAAAATGTAAAATTTGTTTCAACACTTTTAGTTAAAACTTTTTTAGTTAAAAATTATCAGCTATACTGATCAACCAAAAAATGATCATCATATTCATGTGGCTTCCAGTTTAACCAAAATGTTCTGACTTTTATTAGGGCAGAAATGAAAGTTGTCAATCAATGAGTTTGGAGAAAAGATTATCAAGAGATCAATGAAAATCAGGAACTAAAAAAGCAAGCAAAAGAAGGTACCATGAAATGCCTCTATGTTTATTAGAAATAAAAAATGAGCTTTTAAAAATAGAAATGGAAGATGTCAAATCTTTAAAATTAACTTTTAGTTCAAACTTATAAAGTTTGATTGACAATCAAAAAATAATGAAACTGAGCCTACACTTAAATAAAATCAACTTTTCTGAGTAATCATTTTTCACCATTCAATAACATGACAGAAACTTTTACTAAAAATTTATTTTATGTTTGTTTAACCATAGTTTTAGTGTTAAATAAAAAATCACTTTAACATACTGTTAAAAAAAACAACACTGCAAATAAGATTTTATTAAATTTCTGTAACTTCATCTAAAAATGTGATTTTTTTGTTTATTATGGTAAACATTTAATGTTGTCTTTT
This sequence comes from Hydra vulgaris, assembly GCF_022113875.1. Lineage (NCBI taxonomy): Eukaryota > Metazoa > Cnidaria > Hydrozoa > Anthoathecata > Hydridae > Hydra > Hydra vulgaris. The sequence continues at coordinate 22,897,800 of NC_061156.1, read as the reverse complement.
TCAGAAGGCTTTCATAAGAGGAACATTTTGATAAATATAAATTATGACAAGTCTATTTTTATTTTATTTCTACAAGCCTATTTTTATTTTAATATCTTTAAAAGAAAAACGTTTATTAAGGCCATTTTCCACAAGACAAAATATTCTTGCAAAGCGAATTTTTTTGTCGATAAGTATGCACAGATAAAACGTTTCTGGCAATTATGCTGATACACAGTTTCGCTGCAGCAAAAAATAAAAGTCAGATTTATTTCGACTTTTTGTGAATCGTCATAGGCAAAAACCAATCAAGTTTTAAATATTATATCATGTGATATCAACAGTAAAAAAAGCAAAAGCAAAATGGCAAAGAAACAAAACGATTGATACTGATTTTCTATAAACTCACTATGAACATTGGCAAGCATTAGTTAATTTATCAAATAAGGAGCAAAACTCAAATCAAGAATTCACAAATGTAAATTTCCACACTGTCAATTCCGAAAGTTATACTTCACAATAGGGTTTATCTTCGAGTGGTCATAAACGTTTTTGTAAAAAACCCCACATGAACTTGTTCGTTTGTACAGTAAAAGTTTTTTTAACAAAAATGTTTATATGAGAGTTTAGCATTCATTTTCTTATAATATAATATAATATAATATAGGACAGAAATTAATATATTATAAATATAAGACAGGAATGTTAAAATTAATGCATGGAATTAAATTTCCACATGTTTTAAAGTAGAAAGTATGCAAAAAAATAATAACTGCTTTTAGTTAAACATACAGCGTAAACATAATGCTGCCATTCTGTTGTTGATAATGAAAACAATTAGCGCAAAAGAAAATAAGTGAAAATCAAAACAGCGTTTTGTCATGATGAAAAAATTTGCTTCCCGCAAATATTGCATCTTGTGGAAAACAAGCTTTAAAGTATTTTTAGTATACTTTTAAACATTTTTAACACACAAAAACACTGATTTTAAAAAAGTCATTAAATTAATGAAATTTTTTTTCAAAAAAATATTGTCATAGAAAACTTACCTGAAAATTGTCTGGAGTAGTTGCAGACGAAAAACTAAAGGATTTACTCATATGCTGTTCAATATCATACTTGTTTGTGTACCCTTTCACTGTAACAGTTTTTGCAGTACCTTGTTCACCAATCAACAATACTGCCTAAGTGAAAGAAATGTTCTATTAAAAAAAATTGTTCCAACTTTGAACTTCAAATATTTTAGTTGCATTTTAACTAAAAACCAATTTATAAATGTTTAATTTAGTCTTCTCATACTGCTTACTTTTCCCTGTTTTGCAATAGTATTTGTAAGGAAGTCAATACAAACATTGTCAACATTTGGAACCAGAATAGATGAATATGAAGGTTTTGAGTCACTTGGATATATATACTCTTCAACTCGATTTCTCCAATGTTCCCAATCACCTAAAAAAAAAGTAATAAAATCATATAAAGCATATTCTAACAGTAAGAAAATCACCATCATGCATATGAATCAGTCTTCGAAAAGTATCTTTCTCTTTCTTCATTTTTATCAAAATTATTTTAAAAACGATTATCTAAATTTTGAAATATGTTATATTTCAAAATTATTGTTATAACCTTTTATAAAAGTGGCAAAGCAGCACAGATCCAGCTTTCTTACCTGCGTGGAAGCAGCATAGATGTAGCTTTGTTTCCCGTTTGAAAGTTGTATTTATGTCTTTCAAACAGGAAGGAAAATTCAAAAAATTGTTCTGATCTATACTACTATTTTTTTTATCTTTTTTTGACTCACCTTGAACCATATAACTTTCTGACAATTAATAAATTATGATTTACTAATTTCTCTATAACTATAAATGCGTGTTTAAATAATATCTATGACGTCAAACTGAAATAGCCTGCTACTAGGGGCTTCAGTACAAACATCAACAATCTTAAAGCTTACTGCCACAAGGGAGTGCCACTACATCAACTGAGAGTTTATCATGGAGCAGCATGAATTATGGCATGAATCTTTTCTTTCATTAATCTTCAACTTTTTCTTCTTTTCCTGAAAACGCTGTATAAATTAATGTAACAAAAATAGGATAAAAATTTGTTATCTAAACATTCTCTAGTATATATATATATATATATATATATATATATATATATATATATATATATATATATATATATATATATATATATATATATATACATATATATATATATATATATATATATATATATATATATATATATATATATATATATATATATATATATATATATATATATATATATATATATATATATATATATATATATATATATATATATATATATATATATATATGTATATATATACCATACCAAACACTGCAATCAGAACTTGGATGATTAAATCTAGTAATTGTGTGAAATATTTAGAAATTCAAACCGATCACAAACTTAATTTTACTGACCACATCAAACATATACAAAGTCAAAGAAACCTGAATATCTAATCAGATTAAGCAATATTTAACTCAATGGATCAAAGAGTTAATCTTTCAAACCATTATTGCTCCTAACTTCAAATACTGTGCCTCTATTTTTCTTAATGGTAATATTTTAAACTTTAATATCTTAGAATAACTACAAAACAAGACCATGAGATTCTCATGGTCTTGTTTTGTTGTATTATAACCAAGTGGGTCAAACATACCTTACCAAGGCCAAGAAGGCCACTATTGATGAGAAGGCTACTTGTGATTATAACCCTCTCTCAACTCTATAACTCCAAAACAGGAACCTTGACGAACAAGGCTGCTGCACGGAAAAACAAGTATATATATTAATAACATTTCCTGAAGGATAACTGTTAAATGTGACTCCAGTTAATAATGGATCCAATAACTATTTTACAGTCTTGGTTATTAGTTTAGATTAGGAACTATTTTACAGTCTTGGTTATTAGTTTAATACAGTATATATGTGTATAAGTGCATATTTATATATATAACAGCTTGTTTCATTTCCTGCTGCCTTGTAGGATACGTTTTAGACAAAGGCTAGGAGATGAAAACTCTGACTACACCTGCCTTGTGGCTCTTGGTTGAGTAAAGGCTAGATATAGTGTCTCAATAAAAATATTCATCTTGGGCAAACGCTAAATGCATCCAGCTACTGTCTTTTAAAAGATCTCCTAGGCAAAGACTTAAAGGGTAAACAGATTCTACCTGTTGACCAGTTTTGCACCATTTTATCATCTATTAGAATGGCATAGATGTATTTATAATGTATTTTTTAAGATATTAAATGTTAGATCTTCTTGACTCACTGCATGGGTTTTGCTTGTGTCTGTTTTTATGACTAGGCAACTCGTTACAATATCTCCTAAAGGTACAGCTTTAAAACTCATTTTTATGGTTCTGAGGCCGGCTGGTAGTCAGGTTTCCTGAACTCTGTGGTAGCTCTCAGAGAGGCTGATTCATTCAACAGTTTTAAAGTATCTAACTATGTCTAACAGCTGTAGAGTACTAACAATGCAATGTTGTGCATAAATGATGTCCCTGTTCTTACTTATGGTGTGCATTGTTGAGGCCTTTGTTATGGCTCAAGGTTTATTAATAGTAAGAAGGATATTGCTTGGACTATTAGATAGTGTACTGAATACTATCTGTGCTTTGAATCAAGTTTTTTAAACAATTTAAAAAGTGACAAAAGTATCAAAAACTATAAAACACATAAAACCATTGTCACCATCAGGTTCTCTAAATCTATCATTCACTAATATTCATGTAAGTAATTTTTCTTTTGTTGAGTCTTATCTCTTGCAACATTCACCAGACATACTTGCTCTTTATGAGACCAATTTAAGATCAGCTGTTTCATTGTGTAATCTTAGTGTTTATGGTTATCTTCCTTTAATTTGTAGACTCTGATAGTCACATGCTTTGCCTAGACATTTACATTTGTAACTTTAATGTTTATCACACTGAATGATTCGGTTCTAGTGTCAGTGACTCTACAGGTGTTAAGGCCTACAGCTTTTGGCTTTTTCAATCTTTAACACAAACAGTCAACTTTCCAACTCACTTCCAATTCAACTCAGACAATCCGAATCATCTACCTTATTACCTTTATCCACTACATGTCTTGTTTCTGATCCTAGTCAGTGCTTAGTTTCTCCACATTCACTCTTGGGTGCTTCTGATCTTGATTTGATCTCTCTAAAACTATTATCTCATTCTTACTTCTTCTTCATCAAAATTCCTCTTCATTGTGCCTCTTACAACTACCTTAAAGCTGAACTTTAAAAATTAAATGAAAAACTCCTTCAGATGCTATTACAATTCCACCTCGTTTAAAGAAAAAATGGTTATCCAATGCAAACAATTGAAACACTATCTTAAAACCGTTGCAACATCTTTTTGAAATCATACAGCCTAATCTAAATAAAACTGAATACAGAGTAAAAATTTTATCTTCATTCATGTCAACAGAAACAAATTTGTTACAATAATAAAAATCAGGTTACATATTGTTTATTACACAATAATAAAAATCAAATTACATATTGTTTAAGAAAGGTGAAATCGCTATCTTATGATGGCAATTTCAACTTTCTTAAGCAATATGTGAAGTTGTGGTGAAAATTTAAATTATAGTATATTCTACCTCTATTGCTACACCATTCATCACCTGTTAATCATCAAATACTTATTTTTAATTAAATTAAATTAAATAACTTAGCATTAAATTAATATAAATACACTAATGTAAATACACTAATATAAATACACTAATATAAATAAACTAATATAAATACACTAATGTAAATACACTAATGTAAATACACCAATGTAAATACACTTTTACTATTAGATAAACTAACTTAGTATTTTTATTTTTTATTTTTGCTTATAAATATAAATTTTTAATATTATAAAGTTCTTTGCCAATTGTGACGTTACATTTGGTTGTTGAAAAAAAATCTAAAGAGCGTACAATTTCAAAACAACAGCTTAGAATTATTGTAAAAACAACGTAGAAAAAAAAAACTTAGTTATTTTACCAGTAAAAAAATGATATTTTTCAAAAACTTTGTTAAAGTTTTGTCAAAGTTTCTCGATTTTTCTAGAACTCAGAAACTTGGACAAGACGGAGTTCCAAATGGATCCTTTGGTTCTGAACATAACATTCAAAATGATATTTTCTTAATAACATTTTTGAATAAAACAGACATTGATGTAAACAATATCTGCATATTGCAAAAAATTATAAATATTTGGATATTGAAAAAAACTATATTGCCCAAGACCATCATTATCTCAAAAGATTGACACCAAAAATCTAATTATTTTACCATGGATACCAAGATTAAGACTTAGAAAAGAATTTTGTAAAGTTGGCATTTGGGGTGGATAATTACTTGATTGGTATACACATTAAGGGAGGTCGATTTTTGAAATCAACTTACCTGTTCCCAAGTTTTTTAACAAATTTGTTTCAGTTTTTTTGCGTTTAGGATTATAGCTACAGTTTTTTTCATTTTTTACGAAAGAAACTAAAAATCTCTGCAGATGCGGGGAAAGTTTTCTAAAAAAAAAAATTGTAAACAAAAGCTATCAGCTGAATAATTTTATAATAATTTAAAAGGTTTTTATTTGGTTAAAACTTGCAATAAATGGTTCCAAAAACAAGACAAACCACTAAAAAACTCCTTGGAGGTATTTTCCTTAAGTGACTTACCAACTTATTTCGTACAATCGGAGTTTAAAAACAAATCTAACATAATTGATAAAATCCAACAAGAACTTGTGAAAATTTGGTTAGATGTGAATCCAAAATTGCATTTGATAAAAAATGAATCAATTTATTTAAAATTGGTCAAAACATTTAACACGATGAAACTTATTATTGGAAGAAAAATGCAAAAAAGGACCTCAAATTGCAGCACATAGTGTATTGAAAAGTCTATACGATATATCTGCCTGTAGATGTAATTTAGATGAAGTTCCCTGTCATGATGATAGAGTTAAATGCAAAAATCTAACCTGCAGTAATAAACATTTTTTATGTGTTTAACCGCCAGAGTACAAGGTTAGTTAAGAATTTTTTTTTTTATTGAGTTTCTTTAAACTTCCTTCACAAGAGTTAATCTACTTTTTATGATATTTTATTTAAATTTTCTTAGATTCCATTTGAGGAACAAGAATACATCAAAGACCAAAGATCAAGAATTGACACAAGAGGAAACATGCATAGATTAGAACTCTGTAAAAAAAGAAAAAAGAAGAGTAGAAAAGTGTCCGAATGTTAAAGTATCTTTATCTATAACTGCAAATCTTCTTCTTTTGATATAAACTTTGAGTCTGATTCAGTAAGAATAAGAATAAGTTTTTATTTTTGATACTATATATATATATATATATATATATATATATATATATATATATATATATATATATATATATATATATATATATATATATATATATATATATAAACACACTAACACTTTGGATAAATGCTTTAATATCCAAAAATATTAAATTTTAGGAATCATCAGCAGATATATCAGAATATATGGAGCCAATTGCTATTTCAACATATAATTTTAAGAAAGCTAGATAACTTTGCTTTAGAGTGTGTTTGGTTAGTAAGTTTTACTTTATTTAGTTGTTTATTATTATATAATACGCAGTTATTTTATTAATTTAGTTGTTAAAGTTTTCTTTTGATTCTGTTCTCCTTAAAATCTTTAGATATTTAGAAATTTTCCAAATAAAAGGGTTATTAAAAATTTTTCTATGAGAAATACAATGTAAAGACTAAATTGGTGTTTTTATGGATGTCTTAGCAATTTATATTTGAACTTGGTTATAATCTACTTGATTAATTTATGTTATTTCATTGTAAATTTTTGGCTATGTGATATCGAGTGAAGCTGCAGCAGCTCTTGGTGATGGACTTTTGAAAGATATTGGAATTATTATTAAAACTGATAAAACTGATGTTTTAGATAAGAGTAAAATGGACTGAGCTAAAAAAAGGGTTTGTCTTCAGTCTGTTGCTAAACATGATACTACTGTCCAAAATCTATCATGTATTGGATGTGATAGTAAAGATGATAAAGGTAGCCTGGTTTATAGAAGAATGTTACCAGATAGTCTCAGCAAAAAAAGCAAATTAACTGAAAATGCCTATCATCTAAGTTTTACAGTAGAATCAGGAGAAATGAAAGGTAGATATCTGGCATGCAAAGACATTTTAAATGCGACAGGAGAAAGTTTTGTACAGTCTGCTTTTGAAGCGTTAATACAATACAACAGTGTTGGTTCTTTGTTAGGAATTGTTTTTGTAAATACAAATGTCAACACTGGGTATAAAACTGGTCTTTGTGCCAGTCTTGAAAGAAAACTTGGCAGAACTTTCCATTGCACAGTCAGTCTGTTGAGCGTGCTGTAAAGCTTGTTTCTGAAGTTTCAAAAAAAGCGTATTCTTTACAGAATATGCATGAGTTAGCAGTAGGAAAACAAAAAAGTCGAATTTCAAGGAGAAAGTTTTATTCAAAAAAAGATTATGATATATTTATTGTTTTTAGTTTTCTCAACACTCCTATTTTATAATTCACAATGTTATAATAAATTTAAATGCAAATAATTAAAAAATATCATAAATAATATAATTTTTCTAAGTTTAAAGTCTTTTATTTTACATAAAAATAAAACAAATTTTAGTTAAAAATTTATTTTTTAGTTGCTATTTTTTGGAACTATTGTTGGATTATACCTAGGGAGTAGCTAATAGCTTAACATTGCACTCTAATAGGATCTGAAGACATTTTGAAAACTAAATTTTTTTAGCCTAAAACTATATACTTTTGTTTAGTTGTAATGCTGTAAATAAACGCTGTGTGTTAAATTTATTTTTTATAATACCTGATTTGATTTAAAAAAATAAGAAAAACGTAATGATTTTTATTGAGATCCATAAGCTTTAGTATTTAAAAAACTATTTTTTCAATTAAAGTTCATTTACGGCTGCCTGTTCCTGCAAACCTGTAAAATATAACACTAACTTGTATATTCAACTGTTATATGACTAAAAATATAATTTAGTTGATGGGTGCAAAGTAAAATCAGCAATGCCCCAGTTTTCATTTTTACCAAAAAAAATTAGGAATTATATAACAACATTCATTTTGCAGTTTTTAGGTGTAAAATTAGTGGTAACTGGAAAGTTTCGTCAATGACTTTGCTTCTTTGTAACAATACAGCAACATCCTTACTGTAAACTAGGCATAGGATCTCAAAAATTAAAAACTTTAAACTACTAGTTTTCTATGATACCCTTCAATTGTTAAACACATTTTTAGTAAAGTTGACGTTTTTACTGAATTTTCCTAATCAATTACGCAAAAATTTGAGTAAAGTAGAAAAAAAAAGAATCATTGTTCTGAATTCCTGACAATATATCCCAGCTATCTGAGGGCACAACAAGTTAAAATTTTGAAAAAAGTACAAAATCGACCTCTCTTAATATACATGTACGCATATATATATATATATATATATATATATATATATATATATCAGGGGCTATTCTAGACCGTTTTCGACAGCGCCGACCGTATTTGGGCGCCGATTTGGACGCCGCCCAAATTCAGGTAATTGAAGACCTTTTTTTAAAATTTATTTAACATATATGTAAATATTTATAAATATGATAGAGAAATATATATATATATATATATTTATTTGGCATTAATTTTGAATAGATCCGTTGTCTTGCAGCCGTTATATAAAAATAAATGAATATGAAAATAAGTTTCAATTTATGGTTTTTTATTTTGAAGAGACTTGGACAAAACTTTTTAATTTAGCGCGTATATTCACCGGACCACCAGTACCATTGTTTTTAAAGTTCGTACATTGGTAAACGCATTTAGGTTGATTAAAGTAGTAATGTTTTTTTATTTAGCTTATATTTATTTGTTTTAATTTTTGGCAAAAATATGGCAATAATTATTTTAAAGATTTTTTTTTATTAACTACATCAACAGCAGTTTCATAGAATAATTATTTTATACATGGAAGTTATACATATAAGTTATGGACTCAATGAGATTAGTAAGTTTGTTGCAGTAAATATGTGGGTTTTTTTCCCCATAAACATTTGCAATCTAGTAAATTTAAGGTAATTTGGCTATTTGTTAATTTATTTTTATTTCAGTGAAACTTCTGTGCAATATTTATTTTTAGGTAGCAACTTCCTTATAAAATTTATGTAACAGATCATTTTAACAGGAATGAATTATAGTGAATTATTTCAAATACATTTAAACATAATAATAAAGCTAAAAACTAACTAAATTTTTGTTTATCTAAAAACAAAAATTTTGAAATTTTCTAAACATGTTTCGGCCCCCCCCCATTACTTAAATTTTAAGAGGGGGGAGTGAGGCAGAGGGGTACCGCCGCCCAAATTATTTTCCTAGAATAGCCCCTGTATATATATATATATATATATATATATATATATATATATATATATATATATATATATATATATATATATATATATATATATATATAATGTAAAAACAATCAAGACAAATAATTAAATTATTCAAAACCTACCATTTTTATCAATAACATACTCAAAGATTGTTTCTTGTGATCCTTCAGTAATTTGTGGTAAATCAAGACAATTGCAAGATCTTAAATAATGCTCCATTTTAACACGATCATCCAACTCCAACAGTGCCCCTGCACTCCACATAATAGAAAACACAATTAGTTTATTTAGGTGATTTGTTGGAAGAAGGCCATGCACCTGCCGATTGGGAATTAATCCTTCCATCAGGTCAATAGCCTGCAAAAAAAATTTCTATTTATTTTTGTATATTAACAATATTGACAACTTAACGTAAAACTTTAATAATTTTACACCAAACAAATAAAAAAATTTATGAATAGAAAATTAATAACCTTTAATAATATTATAATAAAACAATATTCTAAAAACAATAAAATTATTTGAAAAAATAATTAAATAAGCACTTGTTTAACAATATTAATTTGAAGCAAGTCCATTTTAGGATTTAGACTTTGATAAATTAGAACTAATATCCCATCAAAAATGTTATCAAATATTGACTGAATAGCTTCAGCTTCTGTAGGAGCACGTGTGGATCGCAACCAACCCTAAAAAAAAACAATCAAAGTTAAATAAAAGTTTTTAATTTTCTCCAATAATTTATTACCGATATTAGACATACGAAGAGCAATGACTAAAGTCCACTTTTTCAGAAATGCGAATAATGGTTCCACTGCCTACTCAATACAGTTATATATTTATTCTGACAAATTTTGCATGGAAAAATTGCCTCAGTCCAATGTTATTTTATTCTGAGGTTTACAGTGTTTTTTAGTTTCAAAGAAAATAATACAACTTCATTTTACTCATTAATTTCTCTACTTTTGTCAGCACATAATCAAAACAATTTATTTTCAATTTCAATATTTCAATTTTTATATTTTACGTTTTCTTTTCATGTAAACGTTAGATTTTGTGTGTTTAACTGTTTGATCATTAAATTCTACAGAACATTTACATGGATTTTGCTATATATTTTATGCTAATTGTCTAATACTAAATATATATATATATATATATGTTTTTATAGCCTCTTTCAGATTAGTTTTGGTAAAACTGTCTGGGCTTTGTCGCATAGAAACTTAGTAACTTCCTGAAAAACAAAGTCTCAGAAACTGCGAAAGAGTTACTCATCTTTGTGATAACTGTGCAGGCCAAAATAAAAATTATACTGTTATTCATTTACTGCACAGCCTAATTGGTAGATAATTCCAGAAAATTCATATGACTTGAGTGTGACAAAGATATGGGTCAGACCAGTATCAAGAGCATAGTTAAGACACTAGATGATTAGCATGATTGAATCTTTTACTCGAGACTCTGCTTATAAACATTTGTTGTGAACAATAGTTTAAAAAGAATTATCTGAAACCTGACTATAATGTAAGTCTGTTTCCAAAAAGTCCTGTAGAGGTTATTGTGAGTCTGTTTCCAAAAAGACCTGTTTGTTACTAAGAACCATTTAAATTGGACAGCTATTTTTTCCTACTTTCTTATAAAAACAATCTGAACTGAAATCAGAATTTTAAAACAACACAGATATTTTGTGACAATTACAATGCCAATTCCAGTCATGTACTGTTAAGAAGAGGATAGCTAAGAATCACACTCAGCAGCACAACGAGCTTGTAAAACCATTGTAATGGAGCATTGACAACAAACAGCAAGAAGTAGAATCACATACAGAGTCTAGTTCATTTCTGCAAACTGCCTTATATATATATATATATATATATATCTATATATATATATATATATATATCTATATATATATATATATATATATATATATATATATATATATATATATATATATATATATATATATATATCTATATATATATATATATATATATATATATATATATATATATATATATATATATATATATATGTGTGTGTGTATATATATTTATGTGTGTGTATATATATATATATATATATATATATATATATATATATATATATATATATATATATATATATATATATATATATATATGTATATATATATATATATAACAGGGGCTATTCTAGGAAATTAATTTGGGTGACGGTACCCTCCGCCCAGCAATATTAAGTGAAAATAATGCCAAATGTAGGCGTTTTTTTTTCAAAAAGAACAATATTTGCTATAAAAAAAAAAGTTTTCAATTTTGAATTTGGGCGCAAATACGGTTGGCGCTGTCGAAGAGGGTCTATAATAGCCCCTGTATACATATATATATATATATATATATATATATATATATATATATATATATATATATATATATATATATATATACACAAATAATTTTAAATGTATTCTACAAAACAGATTGCTCTATATTCTTAAAAGAACAGAACAATTATAAATTAGTAGAAAATAATCAATCCTCTTTTTTTTTTGATTGATTGATTCTTTTATCAGTAATTTTTTTTAGTTGAGATAAATATTCCTTTTTTTTAACTATTGTACTATTCTTTATATATAATTACAAACAAAAATTATTTTTACCTGAAGCACTGGTTTCCAGTTGAGTATAGAAGAACTCATAAACACCATTCCTACTCTTGAAACAGTAGCTGGCGATGCATTATCAATATTATGAACTTCAAATAATATTTTGCATTGAGGTGACATAACTATGCGATCACCATTTGCTAATGTTAGAGTTTTATTATCATCCAAAACAGAATTTAAATTTTCAATCCAGATAGCATCAACTGGTCCATCAAGTATTAGCCAGACCTTCTCTCCTAAATTCATATTTATAAAATAGAAAAACTTTTTCTATTATATACTCTTAATGCTAAAAATGTACTTTTGTACTTTATAAAAAGTAATTGTTCATATTGTACTGAAACAGTTCCGAACGTCTGAATTATAGTAAAAAAACAAGTAAAACGTTAATATTGCGGAGATCTTTAGCACAATACACTTTATTTTATATGCTAATTTAACTATTTAATTTTTATTATAAACTATTAATTAAATGTAATAATTTCTAATACAACATATAACTAGGTTTTTACTTATATTGTAAGTTATTATTTAAAAATGCAAAAATTTCATTAAAAAATATGAAAGTAATTTAATTTTTTTTTTTATTTCAATTTACAAAATTTTTTTTGATTATTTTCATTTTTAGCATACGTTTTGCTTTATTTTAAAACAGTATTTTATAATAAAATACAGTAAAATACAATAAATTAATTTTACAAAGTGGAACCATTTAACAGAATGGTAAAAAAGCCAGATCTTTATTAATACTGGAATGTTGGCAGCACAGTATGCAGATCTTATTATACAAAGAGATTTAAAATTGTAAGATTCATAAAAAAACAAAACAAAGAAAAAAAATGATATTAAAAAATCCATATAAAACAAAATAAACACAAAAATAATAAAAAAACTCAAAAGTACTTTTCAATTGGCTTTTACTCATGATTTTTAAAAGAGATTTTTACTTTAAAGACTTTATAATAAATGTTATCCTATTATAAACCTATATAAAAACAGCATAACTTTCCAGAAATAATAAAAAACTTAAATATTTTTGTAAAAACAATTTTTTAACAAACAGATGTACATTAAATAAAATTTTACCAGGTTTTGTTTTCAACGTCTTTCTCCACAGTGTTGAAAAAATTCCATCAGTCCAATCATTAGTTGAAGCATCTAAACGGCCAAACATTTGTGGTGCAGTTATAGCTTTTGGATTCATTCTCATTTCTCTGTGTGGCTCACCTTGATCTCCTAAAGCTTTCATTAGCATAGTTATACATACTGATTTCCCTGCACCACTAGGTCCCAAACACATAAGACCATGGCGAACTCTCTGAGTTTCAAACAACTATAAAATACATAGATTAAACTATGACAGAAAATTATGCAAACAAAAAAATTTTGCTAATAAAATAGCATAACCATTTATAATCCTGTAAAAAAAAATCAAAATAATAAATACTTGGATGACTTTGAGCACCCAAGGGGGATGAAAAATAAAACCATTATCTTCAACATTTTTTTGTATAAATGATTCTAGTTGGGGATACCCAGCTTTTTCAAGTTTAATTCCAGGAAATAAGTCATCAATTAAACTCAAAAACAATTGAGCATCTTCATCAACCTAAATTTATAAACATATTTTATAAAACTTGTTTTGTGTTCTCATGATGTCACATATTCATTTGTTATATAATTTAGTTTTTTAAGGATTGTTTTGTAATTTTGCAACAATCAGTTTTATACTGTTAAGTATGTATAACTTTTATACAATTTAGCTTTTATTATTTCTATTTTGTTTGAAAAAATAAAATGTATAACATCTTAATTTTTATTTTAAATTAAAAAAAAATACCAATTTAGAGAGATTCATATCTCGTAAAACTCTCATAACAGTTGTACTTTCACTGTCTGTAGGATTTAGTCTTTTGTTTGAACCAAGTGTTCGCAAAACAGAAAGAATATTTCGTAAACCGAAATCATAATGCACCTAAAATTTAATGTAATTAAAAATTAAATTTTTTTAAAAAAACTTTTTTTTAATGCAAAAGTTTTTTACGTTATTATTTGTCATAAACATAGTAAAACATAGTTATAGGTAGCTAAGCAATTAATAATTACACATAACTATACTATAATTCAAGTTTAGTTTTTATTAACCAGCATTTCTGCCATTCAATTAATATTTACTCAACCAGTTTAAACTTCTAACATCTGTTATATCAATATGAACTGTTGTGTCATATCATATTATGTATTTTTATTACTCTCAAATAATATCTCTGTCAGCTTACATCTGTCCTTAATATAAATATCATAGATCATATCCATATTTAAATGTGATAATTTTAATAAAATAAAAAATAAAAAACACTATTAAAGGATGACAACATTCTCACACCAATTAAAAATAGCTACATTTATAACAACAATAACATAAAAACAAACTTGTTTAGTAAGTTGCTCTTCGCATAGTTTGTATAGCGTGTAAAACTTTTGAGCAAGGATAACATTTTCTAGAAAACCACAAGCAGCAAGTTTTACTCTCATAATAATTTGTCTATCAGGGACCATCATTGCAACAGTACGGAACTGAACCTTTAAATTTTCTGGAAGCTCTTGTCGACCAGCATAACCTGGATTCTAAAGACAAAATAGAGTTATATTATATCTTTTATATTATATATTTTTATACTTTTTTTATATTTTTATACTTTTATATTATTTTATATTTTTATACTTTTATATTATTTATTATACATTTTATATTATATTATATCTTTTATTTATCATAGTAAAAAGTATGAAAAATAAATACACCATTTTTTTATATTTTGAAAAATTTATTTATTAACTGTAATACAAAATGTAACAATTAATTAACTTGCCATTGTTAAAAAGATTCCAAATTCTGTATTTAATTCAACAACATCGCCATCAGAAAAAACAAATTCCTTCTTTCTTTCTTTTTTTGCTGTCAGTATAATATAGATTTGTTGAGCTGCAACAGATAATACTGGCAATTCAATGCGATTAAACTCATCGAAACATCCCCATGCACCAGCCTGAGCTAGTCCTTTGTAGATTCTTCCTAAGCCTCTAAAGTCCATTTGATCCGAACAATTAAAAACAACAACATACTTTCCAAGAGCTTTACCCATGTCTTTCACAGTTTCTTATTAAAGAAAAACAAGATTGCAAATCATAAAATGACTTTAAATAAATAAACATTCTTTAAAGCTATTAAATAAAGATTATCAATAAACTTTCTTATTTTAAACTATTCAAAGCAGATTATTAATATTTAAAAAAATATATAACTATCAGTGATTAACATAAATACACACAAAAAGCAAATTTTTATTATGTCATTTTCTTATTTAAATTTGACATAAAAATGAGAAATAAAGTTTTACAACCATTATTAGGTAACTGATCAATTTAATATAATGAATTTTTTTAAAGAATTGATAAAATTTTATATTCCTTTCTTTTTTATACATAGTATTTTTTAAAGTTTTTTTTTAACTATTAAATTATCTGCAACTATTAAATTATCTTTTTTAACTTTTAAATTAAGTGCAACTTTGAAATTATTTTTTCCAACTATTAAATTATCTGCAATGAATTTCTTGTTCAAAAGTTTCAAAACTGTTGGCCTATGTTTTCAAATACTTTACTAATATTATAAAAGTGTTTTTGCATCATGGCTTAGTTAAAACAGTTTAGCTGACTTGAGATATGAAATTTCATTCAATTAGTATCCAATAATCTTTTTTATTATTTATTACATTAAATTTACATTACATTGCATAAAAAAAGCTTATGCAAAATAATTTAAAAATATAACACTCAACTTTTAAATAGACTTTTTAAAGAGAAAGAAATAATAATAATATTGTATATTCATTTTATGAAAAAAAATAAAATTGTTTGTATATTAACTTAATTCTAATTGTAAAAAAATGTTTAAAAAATATCAATCATTAGTTAGATACAATTTTGGTTGGATTTTAGAGATGTTTTATTAGAAATTTGATTTAAAAATACTATATCGAATTAGCATAATTCAATGTGTTGTCATTCACAATTTTACACAGATACAAACTTTTTTAATATAAATTTTAGAAAGTGAATATAATCAAACTTTTGTCATTTAAATTTTAGAAAGTGAATATAATCAAACTTTTGCCATTTAAATTTTAGAAAGTGAATATAATCAAACTTTTGTCATTTAAATTTTAGAAAGTGAATATAATCAAACTTTTGTCATTTAAATTTTAGAAAGTGAATATAATCAAACTTTTGTCATTTAAATTTTAGAAAGTGAATATAATCAAACTTTTGTCATTTAAATTTTAGAAAGTGAGTATAATCAAACTTTTGTCATTTAAATTTTAGAAAGTGAGTATAATCAAACTTTTGTCATTTAAATTTTAGAAAGTGAATATAATCAAACTTTTGTCATTTAAATTTTAGAAAGTGAATATAATCAAACTTTTGTCATTTAAATTTTAGAAAGTGAATATAATCAAACTTTTGTCATTTAAATTTTAGAAAGTGAATATAATCAAACTTTTGTCATTTAAATTTTAGAAAGTGAAATCAAACTAAGAATTATATAATAAGTTTTTTATTATGGTGTTATAAATAATGGAAAGCGCAAACAACAGAATTGTACTTCTTTATATACTAGTTTAAAAAGTTCTCATATTTAACTTTTTTTTTTTAATAAAAATTTTCATAGAAAACAATATTGAACATAGTCAATAACAATATTAACATTATGTTATTTAATATTGTTAGCTATGAAACAATGTTAAATAACATAATCTGTTATTTAATATTATTTTATAGCTAACAATATTAAATAACAGATTATCTTTATATTTCTGCAAATTTATCAAAATTGATCAAATAAAAATTCAAAGTTCTAAAACATCAATTTCATAAACAGTACTTAAGACTCGTTTTGTTGCTTAATGTTACATTTGACGAACACAAATATTTCATTGCTTTTCAACCATAAAACTGATATTAATAGTAATATAATTGTTAAAGAATCAGACAGAAAAGTGTCAGTTTCAAACATGTCTTTAATTAAGTCTGGGTTTAATTTCAGATTTGATGCAATTTTAATAGTGAATTTCTAACTTCCATGCAAAAATGGTGTTGATAAAGGCTGAGTATCAGCTTTCAACATTTATTTCAATTTGTTTTATTTTTTAATTATTGATGGTTGTAGTGAAGGTGATGAATTAGAGTCTGATGGTGTAAATGAAAGGTGTTTTGCTTTGAAAGATAATTTTGTTTGATTTGTTAAAAAAACTAATTTGGGTTTGGAATCCTTGACAATTGTGCTCACTAGTGTAGGTGCTGAAAGATCATAAGGTTTTTAAGCATCATTTATATTCTTTATGGTATGTAAGAAAAGACAAGGTCATAATTAATCAAAGTTAATTGCTATGCTGATTGAGTCAAAAGATTGTGTCTATTTACTAATAATTCAACCACTTCCACTAAACTCACTAAAGCTTGATGCCACTTTTTTTATAACAAGAAATAAAAACTGTTACCTTTAAAAGACAGGTGAAGAAGATTTCTGTCATTTAAAAAAAAAAAAAAAATTTATAAATTTACTTTTCCAGGGCTCCAGAAGGGGCCAGACTGCTTAGAACAGGCTGCTAATCTTGAGTCTGATCTCTCTTCTGTGATCAGCTGGAGTATATAATGACTTGTAAATTTTTACCCAAACAAAACTTTGTTATTTACTGCTAAGAATTATAACAATATAGTTGATATTTTTATATTGGTGAATGACAACACTCTTACTGACTCCTCTAATTTACATCTTTTTGGTTTGTCATTCACTCATGGAAATCGTATATATAATCCATTGCAAAGTAAGCATTTTGTAAGATTGTTTCTCTTTATTGTGCTCACCATTTTTTCTCTCCTGATTTTATTTTCTACTGCTATAAGTCTCTCATTTATCCTTGTATGGAAAATTGTTGTGATACTTGGGCAGGTTTTCCTAAAGATCCCCTTTCTTTTTTAGATAAGGTCCAAAAATGTATTTTAAATGTAGTTGAATCGTCATAAGGTTGCATCTCTTTCTCTTTATTATAAATACAATCATAGTTGTTGCTCAAACTACCAATTATCTCTTGCTCCATTGATCAAAATTCAATCTTGCATGACACATCATCAGCAAGGTCAAATTCTTTTATTGTATTTATCTCTTCATGCTCTAAAAACTTTTTTTTTTGTTTATCTAATTTTTTGCTTGCACATTAATACTTTGGAACTCTCTCCCATCTTCATATATTCTGAAAATTGCAGTATTTTAGTTCTTCTGTCAACAGTTTTTTTACTCTTTAACAATTTCTTTGTTTTCAAGTGAAAAATGTTATTACTTTTAAATTACTTTTATTAATAAATATTAAAAGATATTAAAAAATAAAAGGACATATTTACAAAAACTAAGGTGTCAAACAATTAACTCATTTAATTTGACAATTTAATTTGACAATTTAAGAACACTTAAATTAGTTAAGGAAATTAACTAAATTAAATCATTTTTTTGAAAAAAAAAAAAAAAAAAAAAAATGGAACTTTATTTTTTGTTTTAAATATAAAAAGACAATTGTTTATTTTTACAAAAAACTTTTGTTTCGTATAATACCATAAAAAGATGATAAAATAAATTTCACTTCATTAAAATCAAAAAAAACTTTAACTTTTTTTATAAAATTAAAACTAAATTGTTTTATAAAAACAAAACAAATCAGAATGAAATAAATTCACTGTTTTATTTTTTTTATAAAAACAAATCAGAATGTTTTATAAAAACAAATCAGAATGTTTTATAAAAACAAATCAGGATGAAATAAATTCACTTTGTAAAAGTATGATATGAATTAAAATAGCTTTTTAAAAATACAATAAAAAACAAAATGATTTTTCAGTTTTTTTTTCAAAAGCAATTCAACACAACAATTACTTTTTTAAACTAAACAACTATTATCTTGTCAAACTAAACTTCCAAGAAAATAAAGAGATAGATGTGTTCAAGAACTAGTTAACTGCAAATTGTTACTTCAATTTGAATTAATTTTAGGGAGTAACTGGAAATTATTTTAAGGATTTATTATTTTAAAATATTAAACTTAATTTTTTTGTATATATATATATATATATATATATATATATATATATATATATATTAGGTATGTCCAAAAAAAAAAATTTTTGAATTCAACCTAGCACAGTATCTCATTTTGTTCCTTTGATGGAAACTAACTTTTATGCAAATTTTGGCATTTATATTTTGATATTTACAAGTTGCTCAATGGAGGTGAAGTTTAACAGTACAGATAAACTTGCCGCGGCTGCACTTTTTTGACTGAAATCTTCAAACTAGAATCACAAGATGATAAAATGTGATAGATACATTACTATTCATTTCAAAAAGACATACTGGTTATGACACAGACAGTGCAGACACAATCAGTCACACATTAACAATTTTTAATTTATCAAAATTAATATCAAAGAAATTAACAGCAATTTTTAAACATGTTCGTTCAGATTTTTATTGCATGCTCATTTATTGTTCACGTGTTCAAAGTTCAACTTATTTCAGTTTTCAAGCTTGCGACGTCTACCGAGGGGCATATGCCATCAGGGTGCTTTTACGGTAATCTGGAATGCGCTTCCTGTTGTCCTCAACAACTTGGAGGAGTTTCTGCATTTCAGACTCTGTCTTTGTTATTGACTGGTTTAAAGAACTCATCAGTACAATAGAGCGCTCGGCAGTATCATTGATAACCTTGAGAGAAGCAACAACAGCTTTGGTTTTTCGAAATGAAGCACTTTCTTCCCAACTCGGGGGCTCAAGTCCTGACAAGGTAGTTATGTCAAGTCCAAGTGACTGCAATGCAGCTGTTGATGATGATGTTACCAGTTCATGTAGTTGCTTTTTCTCCAACTCATTACATTTTGATACTGGAAACTTGTTTCCCCTGACACTCCAATCATCTCCACTGAGGATCATGGCTTCCGCAATCAACTTCTTTTCTTCATCAGATACTTTGCTGGAGAACAGTGAAAGAGGAACCATTTCTGTTCCAAGATACCACATGTGATTCTGCAATTTCTTCAAAGCTGCTTGTGAAACAATCTTGTGTACCTCAGCATATCTTTTTATTCTCTGAAACAGCATCAAATCATTCAATGGTGCATCACTTGCCACTGGACAAGCAATCCAAGCTGGTACATAAATGTGAGCTGCAAAAATGCAAAATTCAGACAGGTTTTTCACCTCAGTTGAAGTCAGTTTGAATTCATTCCTGAACAGGAAAATCTTCATGCAATATATGACCTTTGCCATCCATCTTGCCATATGGTAGGCACCCGGCTGTCTGAAATGAT
The DNA here is from genome assembly GCF_022113875.1 of Hydra vulgaris. Lineage (NCBI taxonomy): Eukaryota > Metazoa > Cnidaria > Hydrozoa > Anthoathecata > Hydridae > Hydra > Hydra vulgaris. Next base: position 22,877,258 of record NC_061156.1, on the reverse strand, counting down.
ATGGCTTTCCACCAGCTGGATGGCTTGGTAGTGTGAAACCCAATATCAAGAGGCAAAGTTCAATCATTTCCTTGTAGTCCTCTCGTGGTAGATATGACGTTTGACCTGACAGAAAAGACAGCAAGAAAGGACCAAATTCTGCTCTGAGTTGTTGCAGCTGTGGAACTGTAAGTCGCGTATCATCAAGTGGAACAAAGTTCATTTGGTCAATAGTTGGCCAAGACTGCTGAAAACGTTCAAATAGAGCAATGTTTGGGCCACGGCTTGGGCCAAGCAAAACTGTGAACACTTCACCAATAATCACTTCATGCACGTGGTGTCGACAAGCTAAGTATAGAAGGTTTCTCCCAATTAGTTGTTCCAGCAAGACACATGCACCATTTTTGGAGCCCGTATTCGAAGCTGTGGTGTCAAAGCACATGCCAACGATTTCACTATCAACATCCCATATTTTGGCCAACTGGAATGTTGCCTTGGCTTGTGCTACCCCAGTGCCCGCTGGAAGCTTGACAATTCCCAAGATTTTCTCCAAATCTACACCAGTCACACTAACACCAATTCTGTCAACATTGGACTTTGGATCCTCTAAGTTCGTGCTGTCTCGCATGATTTTACCGTCCCAGTGGACCACCAGAGGCGGTTTTTCACTGGAGAGAAACTCCTGCCGAATACAATTTTCTGTTGAAGATCGGTGTTCAATACGTTTGCGACGTACTGTTGATCTTGACAATGGCGTGCTTTGTAGGTCCTGTCCACTGGCTTTAGCAATTGCTGCTGCCAAAATTGTAAACTTCTGGTCAGATAAATTTATGCGATCAAGTGTTGATGAAACATCTGGTGACGACAGAATGTTCTCCAAAATGCGTGGTCTTTTGTTAACTGTAGTCCATTCATGTCCAGCATCCACTACCTCACATAGCTGCTTCTTGTGATATACTGGTATCTCTATTTCGTAATCATCATCTTCAATATCCTCCTCTTCTGCTCCGTCACTGTCGCTTTCAAGACCATGATTGTGATGGCTGCTTCTGGCACTTGCATCTCTCCTTTCTTCCTCACGCTGTTTCCTTTCAGCTTCAGCCTGTCGACGCTGTGCTGCTCGCTCTTCTTGTTGTGATAATCTTACATCTTCTCCACTCATCTTCATCATGCGAGCATTCCGCTGATCCTCCAAAAACAGCTTGTCTTCATCGATTTTGATTAATGTACCTGTATCTTTGTGAGCAATATCAAAGAGTAGATTCAGTTTGTCTTTAAATGCTTTTTCTCTAGCTAGCTGTGATTCACTTTCTCTTCCTTTATTCTTCTTGATCAAACTGTATTCATCAAAGCATACCTTCACCTTTGACACGATATGTGGTTGATAGGTCATTGGTATCCGTGCCTTGCTCCAAATTTTTACCAAATCAGATGAGGTTGACTTTGCACTGGCAGATACTGTCTGTTTTATTGTTTTGTGGTAATGGAAAAATGTACGAAGAACATCGCCCGTTGTCGGAAGGACATTACTCGGTAGGTCCTTTTCAGGTTGACCAATCAGCCAAACAGCAGTTCGAGTGCGTGTCAGTGGTACAGCGTTTGACTTTGCAGCCATTTTCAGCAACAGTCTAAAATTAAGATAGAAGCATTTTAGAATTAATAACAAGATAGGCCTATTAATTCAATGAATTCATATAAAAATGATTTATTAGAATATATTTTATTATTTTTATAATGGATTCGGATTGTCACAAATAAAGTTTGAAACCCTACTAATGGTTCAACACAGCATTAAGCAGGTTGTCTATAGTTCCTACAACTGTTTAATAGAATGATCAAATAAATATGAAATCAGCACAAAGTAAGAAACTAATTGAAACTATTATAATTACCTTTATTGAGAGTTTATATCAATGTATTAAATAAATTCTGTATAAATTCACAAGTTTGCTGAAATAATTCTCATTTGCTACATTGACAATGACATCATCATAGAATATCTAAATTCTAAAAACACTAAATAAATAAGTAATGCAAATGCAATGGTGCTTTACAGTCAGTAACCTTATCATAAAGATTGGTCAAATGGACAGATTATTTTCTGTTGTTACAATTTTATCGCGGACTCGCGGGTAACCCAATGCTGATGCATATTGAAAAACCTTTGGGGCCATTGAGCAACCCCTAAATATTAATTGATTAGGGATCTTTTTGGAAACATGACTAAATATTGAAAAACGAACAAAATGAGCCTATGTGCACTAAAATCGGAAGAAATTTTTTTTCCTCCATGTATATGTGGACATCCCTAATATATATATATATATATATATATATATATATATATATATATATATATATATATATATATATATATATATATATATACATATATATGTATATATATATATATATATATATATATATATATATATATATATATATATATATATATATATATATACATATATATATATATATATATATATATATATATATATATATATATATATATATATAATACAAATTATTATTAATTAAGTTATAATTAAAGTTAATGATTTTATTTCAAATACCTGTTTTTCCTGTTCCAGCTGGACCTGCAGGAGCCGCACCCATAGACATACCAAGAGCTTGAGCAATTGTTATGTAGCAACGATCTGTTAAAGGTGTAATTACCAATCTATCAGTACATCCAAGAAACTCATTCTGGTATTCAAAATTAACATTAGTAATTGACACAATACACTTGTCGGTATCTTCATGAAAATAAAATCGAGACTGTTTCAACCAATCAAAATCCTGTGTGCTATGAGCATGCATTTTTACCTTTAAAAAAAACAACCGCAAAAATAGAAAAAAAAAATTTTGTTAAAAATTAATGGTTGGCTTAAAATTAGGTCAACACTGTGCTCCATAAGACTTTTCTTAACAAAACTCAACTTTTCTTTTTTTTTTGCAAGAAGTACAACTTCCTAAACTCCTTGTAAATTTATAACTTCCCTAAACGCTTTTAAGTTTATATAACTTCCTTAAACTCTGCGTAAATTTTTAAAACCTTAGAAAAACTGTAACTTGAAAGAGCAGCATGCTCTAAAAGCGCTTTCCTATTTCAAGGCTCTGTTGTTTCAAAGAAAGTAGTCTTAAAAAGATATAGAATCTTAAAAATGAATCATGGTCACATGTTCATAATTTTTTTTTTTTTTAAAGCAGCTTTACAGAGCAGAGCCATTGAATTGTATATTTTTCACTAAATCATATTTTTTTAAACATTCAATAAATCTATAATAAGCTTGAATCTGTTACAAAGAATTCATATCATTCATTTCAAACTATTTATTACTTAAATACTTACAAGATCATCAAATATATCTCTTTGATGGACATGAATTGTTACAAGAGTTTCAAATTTTGTTCTTTCCACTTTAGTAAGATCTCGTATGGTGACATCAATAAGGGAATTTAAGAGAACTAAAAATGCTTGATTGGTTTGCTTCATTATAAGCTTGTTTTGTTTTGAATTTTCTAATGCTTCCTCTGCATCTCGTGTCCAAATCATTTGAATGCCAAGTAAACCAACCTAAATAATACTATCAAAATTTGGTGATTTGTTACTTTTTGTAACTTATTACTTGTTGTTAGTTATTACTTAATGTTGTATATTAGTAGCTGTAATTCGTATTTGATTATAAGTTTTTGTTGAAACTTTTCTGTTATCACTAACAACTTAATGTGAGTTATAGATGTAACCTTGATATTGATGTAACCTTGATATTAATGTAACCTATTACATAAAGTTGCAACTACTTAAAGTAAAAACTTGAATTTAGAAAAAAACAACAACCTGTGAAACAAAGGTATTAAAAAAATTCATTATATCAATTCCAGGATCTTTGAGAGCAATAGATGCATCACGAATAACATTGTGAAGAGAATGCTGTGCTTCATTAAGTAATTCTAATAACCAAACTTCAACATTACCCTTGGCAACAACATGCTTGTCAAGCTATAATTGAATTTTATTTATTAGTAACCAATAATGCCTTATAAAAATAATTTTGTAATTCCCTAAAAGCGCATAAAATATAAAACAAGATGCAAAAGCTTGCTTGAAATAAGTTATTAATTCTTAGTTAAATACCATACTTTCCATCCTTACCTTTAAAGTTATGTTTAGATTACATTACATTTTAAAACATAAATTTGGATATTAAACTTGTTTTTCAAAAACCAAAGTAGGCATGAAATTATTTTTGTTCAGGATTCTGCTATACACAAATTATATTATAAAATATAGTGTAATTTAAATCACAATAGAAATTTAGATCTAAGCTCTTGTGCATTTTTTCTATGAAGGTCACCAGCTCTTACAGAAATAACATAAATAAATTATTATTTTCAGGGTAACGCTTATCTTTGCAAATAGGCATAATTTGAAATATTATAATACTAGTAGAAGCAAACTACCTAACTAAATAATTCTGAAAGTTCTAAAAATGTTTTTTTTACAAAAAAACAAAAAAAGATGAGTAATTCTTTTACATTAAAAAAAAAATAATAATTCATTTATATCTTTACCACCTAAATCAACAAAGCTATCTAGTATATTTTTCTTAGACTTGTTCTTCTTCTTTCTATATTTTAAAGAAATATTAAAAACATAATATACAGTAAGAGAATTTTTAATCAATTTTTTGTTGTTGTCATAACCACTTATGACTTGAACTTGTATTCTTGAATTTCATAAGCTCAGTAGAGTAAAGACTTTTAGACCTATCTATGAGTCACGCTCAAATCCTTGTAAGCAAAAGACAATATAGCATTAAAACCAAAGCATTATTTTATTATTATAGGATAGTATCTACAAAAAGTGTAAATAAGGATTATTTTAAAAACTACCTGTACAGTTTCTCCTTCACTTGAGATAATAGAAATAATTCTATCATAATCTTGAGGGTGGAATCCAACATTTTTTGTGTTATCAAAAATGCCAAGCAAGTGCGTTTGAATAGTGTGGCTATCACTAGCTTGACCTAAAATTTCAAGTAGTGAAGGATCAGATATAAAAAAAAAACGAGGAAAAAGAAGACGCTTTTTCTCTAGATATCCGGTTAAAGACTTTTGACACAATTCCAGTTGTTCGTGTAAATGAGGAAGTAATTGCCCCATTGTCTCATCTCCAACACAGCATTGAACAACATTAGGTGTTTCATGTGCACGGGCCATAATTTTAACCCAAGACTTATCAATACCTTGAAATCTTTTTGCTTCCTAAAATTTACAAAAAAGTTTAAAATTGAATAAACAAAAAAATTTATAACAACTTGGATATTTGAATAAATCATCAAACAAGTTTACTTTAGTAAAAATAGGTCAAATAACATGATATAACCTGTGTATAACTAAAATAAACTCTATCAAAATTACCTTGGGAAGCTGCTTAGCAATGTCTCCACCTACAAACACAGCTTCTAAATAAATCCACAAGTTTTGAACAACCATCCAACTTTCTATTATATCTGATGTGTTAGACAAATTATACACCCACGTTTGAATTTCTTTCTTAAATGGTGCATTGTACCTAGCAATAAATGTTATTAAATTAATTCTATTATATTTGACTAATAAAAACTACATCAAAATTAAATTCAACATCAATAATACTATTAAAATATACATAAACAGAAATACTATTTTAAATTTAAAAACAATTACTTAAAATGAATAAAATTATCATCACACCTGTTACTCATAAGCGATCCAAGAATCATAAGACTATCTTCAAGTAGTGCAATTATATCTGTGGTGTTAGCACCTTTTAAAAGTAGTTCTCCTCGAGCTTTAAATGACCCAAATGTAAACTCTTGTACTGTCCAGTTTGACACAATGACTGAAAGCTTAGCTTCTATATCTTTCTCTTTCACAGCAGAAATACAAATGTCCTAATAAAACAAATACATAAACTATAATAGTACTTTAAAAAAAAAACTAAAATGAACAGAGAATTTCATACCTCAATATCTTCTTTATGTTTTAGTAAAGGAGCCTCCATAATATTTCTCAATGAAAAATTTTCACTGTCTACATCAAAATGATGACCAGTAACTCCTTCCATACGATCCCAATGGCGCTGCTTTATAGCTTTATCTGCCATCATTTCCAGAAGTGGACAACACTCATTAAAATCATTAATTTTTTTATTCAACTCAATATATGCATCCCACTCATTTAAAGCTTTTGGCAAGCGACGACACCTATAAGTATAAAAAAAAAATTTTGTTAATATCATAAAAGAATGTAAAATGAATAAAAAAATCTTATTGAAATACCTGCTCTGAAAATCCAAAAGACTAGTGTTTATTTTTTCAATATCAACATCATGCCATAGAATATCATAATAACTATTAACAGTCTCAATGACAGCATTGTACAACCCATAAAGCTTTTGCAAAAGCCCAAGTTCTTTTTTAATTTGTATAATTTGAGGATACTCAGATAATGGAATCCCAAACAATTCTTCACCACCTGAATAAGTTTGATATTTCCTCCATAAATCATCAAAGCGTATCTAAAATAATTAAAAAAAAAATTCAAGACATACATAAAAAACTACTATTTCAATAAAATAATTATAATTTTTTTACTTGAAAAAGAGCTAATCTATCACTAGCTTCCTGAGGAGTTATTCCATGTACCATTGGACCAACCTATAAAAATATTGGACTAACCTTTAAAAAATATTGTACTATAGATGTACCAAATATGACTAGTTCAGTATAAAACTTATTTTATACTGAGCTAGTTATATTTGGCAAATATGTAACTAGCAAAAAATCAGAAATAATTTATATAACTATTTCTGATTTTTCTTTACCTAAATTTAGACCAAACAAGGCTGCAATGAACCACTAATTAATTTTAGAGTTAAATAAAAAACAGAAAATAGAAAGCAAATTATTATTTTTTTTTTGTTAATTCACCTCCGAAAAGCCCGAGAAGGCCACTAAAGACAAGGAGGCTACTTATTTGTGGTTATATAACCCTCTCTCAACTCTATAACTCCGAAACACGAACCTTGACGAACAAGGCCGCTGCGTGGAGAAACGTGTTGATGAAAGACTTAAAAAAAATTTTAAATTATGCAAGTCAGGAAGAAATGAAGATTTCCAAAGCATTAAAGTTTAAGGAAAAAAAACTAAAAAAAAAATAATTATTGAGCATGAAGAAACATTTAAAGTAAAAAGATTCTGACTTATCATTTAGCAACTCTGCTAAATGATAAGTCAGAATGAAATTACTGAAACTGAAGAAGAGTGTTGTGATTCTAGGATAAATTTATTACTGTTATTAGCAAGATCATTTGTTATTCTCTAAAAGTTTTATAACAGTTTAAAGAGCAGTAAAGAGATTTCTGAAGAACTCTTTTCTTTGAACATGACAGAAATGTTGTTTGAACACAAGCTGTTGAATGAGGCAAATAACATAGCAGAAGCACAAGTGCTTTGGATGCTTAACAATGGATTAAGCTGTTTCTTTGGGATGACAGGAAATGTGTGATTATTAGATTCAAGAGACAAATTAGAGGAAAAGTTATTTGCAAATAGTTTTATCTTATCCTCGGGAGAAGTAATAAGATCATAACCATATATGAGAGATGAAATATTAGACTTGTCTTTACTAATGATATTGTTAAGGTTTGTCAAAATTCTCTTGAACCTAATTTCGGAGATAAAATAAGAGCTTTAGTGGAATCTTAAAATGGGATAGAGTGAGGCTGAAATTTAAACTGCCATGAAGAAATAAAATCTAAATATATTCTATATATTATCTCTGCTTTTATATAATAGCTATATAGTAATTTTATATTATAGTGTTGCGAACAATATTAAAATACAATACAACAGTATAATATAAACTGTATACAATTCAGAAAGCAGCTGTATATTGGTTGAACACTATGAAATTCAGCTCCCTGTAATTGTTAACTACTCAAAAACTACTCAACAGATTTTTTTAATTTTTTTCATGCAATGAAGCTAATTGAATTATTTATTTCAATAATTTTTAACATTTTTTATTGGACGCTTAGATAGAAACCAAATATTTTTGCAAGTACTTGACAACATCTGCTGGATCTTACTCTGGGTTACTTTTTTATAGTTGCTATTCATTTTTTTTTAATCTTTTTTAAGTAAAGCTTTTTATTATCTAAAGCTCTGAAATTTCTTGCTTTTCCATAAGATTCCTTTTATAATTGACCAATTACTTTCAATAACTCACTTTTCAGGACGAATCTGAGAATTTACATCCTTAGGTACAATTTCAACATTACTTTGTTCATACCATTCTAGAGACTTCTTGGAGATGATTGCACCCAATGGATGGGATTGCACCCAAATTAGTCCAAAATATCATGGGCATATCATGCTTTTTTTATAAATAGCAAAAGGTGTTTTTTTAAGTATTTTGTAATCAAATCCGCATTTAAAGTATAAAAAGCAATGTATAGTGTACTTTTCAAACCACAGGATTGCTTGCCATATAAGGAACTTGGGAGCAAACTTTTCAGTTTGAATATACTTGAATTTTTTGGCAACATATATACTTTTTGACTAATAAAAATATTGTTGGCCTGGCAATTGTGAAAAGTTCTTTTCGCAATAGATTCATCGTTTTTAATTACACACAATTTTTTTTTGGCTTAAAAGTTTATGTAGCTTTTTTGATTTACTATTTGCTATAATTTCTCCATCAATGAATCATTTTGAAGTTTGACTTTTATGATATGCATTAAATTCTTGAGATGTAAGAGTTTTTCCTTTCAAAGCTTGGTTTAAATTTTCATGCAAGATCTTTCTGTGACTGAAATGGTTTTGCCTATATCGAACAAATCATAGATTTTGTTTTATATCTATCTTTACATACTTTTTCTACTTCCAGCATCTCTTTCAATATATTGAGCCTGTTTATATTGCCACAAAATAAATCCAATTTAGAATCGAGAAGCACATGTCAAAAATTGTTGAACTTTTTTTTTATTTATTATTTATTTACTTATTATAACCTAATAACAATAATAACAAATATTCATTACCTTTAGAATCAAACAACAACACCTTGACTTCCGTATGCAAAACAATTAAGCAGTTTTTGAGAAATTAATAATTTCAAGGGTGTTGAATTTCATCATGTTCAACCAATAAGTAAAATAGGAAACAAGTAACAAACAATTTTAATAATTATAAACAAAAAGAAAAAAAAAAAAACTCTAGCATGTGTCTCAACATTCCAAATAATAAATAAATTTAAAAATATTTAGTTAACCATGAGATAATCATCAGTAAATGCTTTCTGTTCAACTTTAAATACTTCAACTGATTCTAACAAGGTATCCCGAAACTTTGGTTGAATCTTAACCAGTTCAGTTTGAACTCCAGACTAAAAAAAAAATTATATATATTCTAAATAATTATATTTAAATGGAAATATCTTAGGAGTTCCTATGAATTAGTTTTAAAATATTAAAAGATACAAATTCTCTCTATACTACATTTATTTCATTGTTATTATTCATAAACAAATTAGCTACTTTTTTATTGGTATTTCATATTCTTTTTTTTTTTATTAAATTTATTATAATTCTTAATTCTTAATTATTTATTTTATTGTTATTATTTATAAACAAATTAGCTATTTTTTTATTGGTATTTCATCTTCTTTTTTTATAAAATTTAATTATATATAATTCTTATATATTATTACAAAGCAAATACAATTTTTTATTGTTTAAAACTTACAGCTTGACTCAACAATTTCTTAACAGAATATCTCAAGGAATCCACTTTTTCTGATTCTTCTCTATTGTACTGAACTGCAAATCGATTTAACAGGCTGTAAGTTTCCTAAATAAATTTAACAGAACTTTACCTAATAAATTGTTCCTTTTATTTATTAACAAAAATCATTGTGATAAACATTTAGACTCAAAAAAATTTGTTATTTATTTTTTACATTTGTCAAAAATAAAAATGAAAAAAAAATTACCTCAATAGGACTTATTGACATATCAAGACGTATTTCATTTTCTCTGATATCTGAAAGAGCTGCCATAACAAATCGAATATCATCCAAGTCCTGGATAGGGTGTGTAAGACGCCTAGAATAATCAGCAATGAAAGAAACTATTTCTTCTAGAATGCTTGAATATTTTGAATTTAATGCTTGCCCTACTGCCAACTTCCATGATTGAGCTTCTACTTTAAGAGCAACCTTGATAGGTTCTGAATTTAGTTGAATTGTACAATGACCAAAGTAAAATATGTTAGGTATTTCATTTATGCTTTGTTCAATATCTTGATACCTGATAATTTCTGCTTTAAATTCAGATAAAATAGGATCGGTAAGCATAAAGTTCTATGGAAAAATTAATTTCTATAAAAATAAAATAATTCTATTTTAAGCCATTCATAAACTGATAAACATGACAACTTATAAAATTAAATTTAATAAATTTTAACTTAAATGAAAATCTTGAATAAATAATGGTTTAAATTTTTTTTGAATTTTTTGAATAGTCACATGGTACTAGAATTAGTCACATGGTACTAGAAAAGTTGCTTTCTTTATATTATAAACTTAACTTGCACAAAATTGATAAATAAAAAAATTATATACACTGTGTATAGTTTTTTTTTATTTATCAATTATGTATACTGTGTATTACACAGTATGTACTTAGTTAAATGGTTACTGGTTAAAAGTTAAGAGATTACTTAATTTAAAGGGGTATCGCTAATGATTGGTTTTCTTCACATATTAGGAGTTCTGCTCTTGAGTCATTGTTCATTTTAATAGATATATAAATTTTTTGGATGCCAACAAAACTGAATAAATTAATTTTCATTTCCCACAAAAAAAAACTCTTAACAAAAAACACAATATGCTTTTTGCTAATTTGTTATTATGTCTCTATCTAAATTCTTAGATTGATTTAGTATTCTTTGTTCTGGGGAAAAAACTAGATGAATAAAAGTTTTTAGAGCATGCAGCAACAGATACAGTAAAAGGATGCAACTTTGATGAACAAAGAGTCAAACGAGAACGAGTTTTGGTTGATGAAACTAAAGAAGGTAGTTCCTTTGAGCAGCAACCATGATGGTATTTGTAGAAAATAGAAAGAGATCCAACTTTACAATGAAGAGAGGTTCAAGCTTGGCAGATATAGCAGACCCAACTACATTTACATATAGATATAGCAGACCCAACTACATTTACAATGTATTTTTAGAACTTGTCTAAGAGAGAAAGAGCATCATTAGAAAAACCAGTTCAAATAGGACAACAGTCAGATTTGGGCTGGTTTCAACAGAGATTTGTAGAGGTAGAGAATAGGATTAGGAGTAAGATAATGGGAGCACATTAAAGAGAAGCAACATTAGCAGATGCTAGCTTTGCAATGATTGTATGGTTTCCATGAGAGATCAGTAATGAATGGTAATCCAAGAAGACGTAAAGAGGAGTACTCAGTGAGAGGGCTGCCATTCATTAATATAGGAATGTCAATAGTATTGCGATAGTTGTTTGCAGTAAAAAAATGAGTTTTGTTGGAATTGAAATTCACAAGCCACAACAAGCCCCAATATATTACAGAAATAAGATCAGATTCAAGATGCCTGTTCTAAGCTGTCAAGACAGAAGTATAAAGTTGAGTCATCAGCAAAAAGAACAAAACTCTTTATCATTTCCAGTAACTTCTGGAGAACCTTGAGGTATTCCAGAAGTTACTAAAAATGATAGTGTTGGTGTTTAAAGATGACTTTAATAAAGTGGTTAGAAAGAAATGATTTGACAATCTCAAAAACTTTCCCAGATACACCATATGAAGAACCAAGCTAATAGAGAAAACCAGCATTCCAAACTTTATTGAAAGGTTTAGATAGATCAAGAGCAATAGCCCTTGTCTCGCCGCCTCCATCTAATGCATAATAAAATATTTAAGTCACAGCAGTTAGCAAGTCAGCCATTGAACCAGAAGATCGAAGACCATATTGATTGTCAGACAGGACTCATAATAAGATGTTAGAAATTTGTTGATCTCAAAGAGCTTGCTAATAATAAAGTAAAATAATAATAATAGAGAAAAATGATTGAATGATAATTTGAAGAGTCCTGTTATCTAGGGTTTTTAATATTAGAAGCACAGATCCCATTTTTCAGCAGGCAGGAAAACAAGATTCATTCAAGCATTTATTAAATAGTTTAGCAAGAATTGAAGAGAGTTCTGAACACAAGCAATAGAAGAGTTTAATCAAGAAATGACTTTAGCAATGGAAGCCAGAGTTATTTGGATGTCTAATAATGGATTAACCTGTTTAACTAGAATGGAAGGAAGAGTAAGGCTATTAAATTCAAGAGTCAAATTAGAAAAAAAAATTTATGCAAATAGTTTAATCTTATCTATGGGAAAAATAATAAGATTAGACCCATGAATTAGAAATGGAATGTTTGACTTACCATTGTTAATGACACTGTTGAAGATTTTCCAAAAGTCTCTAAAGCCTAATTATAGTCATAAAAAGAATAGTCTAGAAACGTAGGCTGTTTTTAATAGTTTCCATTGTTTAAGTTGAAAATCAGGTGGTCAGCGTGAATAAAGTGCAAAACAAACTGTTATGATGGCTGAAAGTTCAAAAGATTTGAATAATTTTAAGTCCATTTTTGAGTTGCATCAAGACGAGCTTGATTCTATTTTTGCAATTATTGACCAGGATTTGTTAAATAACGTTGCTGAAAAACAACATGCTTCAGATATACCACAAATAACACAATCCTGTCAATTTTGTAACAAAAAATATTTGAGCTTTTCACATCAATACTAAACATTCCAATGATTTATGAAATCATTCTAACGTTTTAAAAGATATAAAAAAAACTAAAATATCAATAGAAATTCTTGATCTCGAAGACTTTCAAATATATTTAGAAGTATTGAAAAGCTTTCAACACTTCCAAAGCAGATAATTGTTTTGAATCCATAAAAAATTATTTTAAAGCTTATGTGATTAATTTTGATATAGCTAACACAGCATACAGATTATAAAAGCGGTTATATCTTTATTTCAAGGAAATGCCGAAAATTTTTATCCAGATTTTTGCAAATGTATTTTTGACAATATACATTTTACAAATGTATCTTTGATTGATTCAATTTTTATAGGAATAAATAGTGTTCCACATTACTCGGATTTGAAGTTTTTAACCATGTATTGTCACATCTTTCTGGTCAATCAGTTAAGATATACAATTTCATCTTGGAAGGGTTGTGTACTTTCAAATAGGGATCGATCTGTTATTGTCTATTTATATGGGTATGTTTTTAGCACATATCGTTGCATCAGGTTTTCAGATATTTATAAGGAAGAATACTATCAACAGTATATATCTATTTTACTTGCTGCTCAATATCAAGAAGGCAATGATTTGCCTGAGCACAAACATGTTAACATGCGTACCAGATCAGGCTTGTGGAAAATGGAAATTGAGGCAATTTGTATTTTTATTTCTGTTAAAACAATCTTTAAAAATATGTTTAGTAAGTCTATCAATAAAATTAACAGCAAAAATATTCTATTCTCTCTTCTTAAAGATACAAATGTTTTATCAAATTTTTCAAAGATTAGAAATGAAACTGATACTTTTGTTAATAAAGAAATTTCTTTAAATGTTCTTGAAGACATCCTGAACTTGTATGTGAAATTGAGGACATTTTCCTATGTCAAAGATAATCTACAGGCTAATCAAGGATAATCTACAGGCTAAAAAAAAAGTTTTCTACATCTAATTTATCAAATAAGGATTTTGCTTTGCAAAAAATTTTAATAAATGAGAGTTGAAATCAAAATATATGATTATATTAAATTTACAAACATATCATTTTGTGGGGATCGGAAACTTTACATAATTAATAGTTTTTAGATAACATTTAGGGCTGACATTTTAGGGTTTTTATTACCATATTCCAAGTTATTTTAAGAAACTTTCCTATTTATTCTGAGCTTATTGAGTCTGTTTATTAAATTTTTTTATTTAATAAAATTAAGTTAAAAAATATATCTGTTTATTATATTTTATTTGTTATCAATAAAGAAATGATATCTCAAAACTAAAAAAAACGATTAGGGTAAACCAACCTTAAAAATATTATAAGTGCACTAATAAAAATAAAAATTCCCGCCCACTCGTTTATGAAGTCCCCATCCCTAGTTAAAAATTAATAAACAAGAGCATTCACTTTGCACCTAAATTTTTGATCAATATATATTTTTGAGAGTATATAAAATAATCAGGGAGGGTTAAGATTTACATTTTTTTGACAGTATATGAAATAAGCAATCAGGGAAGGTTAAGGTTTACATTTTTTTGAGAGTATATGAAATAAGCAATCAGGGAAGGTTAAGGTTTAAAATTTTTTGAAAGTATATGAAATAAGCAATCAGAGAGGGTTAAGGTTTAAAAATTTTGAGAGCTTCAATGTTAAAACTAAAAGAGTTAAACTAAAAATGCTCCAGGTACTTTTAGTTTAACTCTTTATTAAAAATTGCTTGTTTTGCACCTTAAAGTAGGCTGGGTACAAGAACCTAACACCAACACAAAAACTATTGTTTCCAGTCGTGTTTCCAGACTATTCATTCTTACAACTATGGCCAAACTTTTGCTAATGATATGAGGTTTAGTAAACTGGGAATAATGAAGCTTAGCATCAAACAGCACCATTTTATATTGATTTTTTGCAATAACAAAAAAGGAATTTGCTATCAAGAATGTTGTTCTTTTGAAAAAGATTTAAAAAAAAATGATTACAACTAGTAACTAAAAATAGATTACAACTATAGCAGCTGCATAAGAAGGTAAAAATCGTGGAGTGGAATGACGGTTGGCTTGGAACTGATGAAAAGGAATGAAAGCTTTCATATCTGCCTGAATCCAGGAAGTTACATAAGAGGTTCATTTATCAATGGAATCAGAAAAAAAAATCAACCCATCAGAGAAAAAATATTATTGAAGGTAAGCATTGACTAGAAAATTAATCACAGTTAACTAACAAACCATGGATTAAAAATGTACTGCTAATAGTCATGAATTAAAATTATCACTGCCAATATTATTATAATTATTATAGCAGCTATTACTTTTCACTGTTGCTATTATTTATATTAAGTTAGCTTTTAAATAACCAATATTTATTATCATAATGATTTTTATGTTATAGTTTTGTGTTGCTGTAGTAGTCATCTTTTTTTGCTTGTTTTTTGTTTGTTAGTTTGTTTGAGCATTTGATGTTTTGAAGTGTCACTCCATTGACTGTTGCTATACGAATGACAAAGCTTGCAAAATTCAGGTTGCCGATGCAAAAGTGACCTATCTTTTGATTAACAACAGCATACAACTGACGACCTGAATCTTTTAAAGTGTCGGCATATAAAAATAAATGTATGAAAAAAATATGTAATATTTTTTCATTATAAGTTCATAAATTAATTATTATAATTACTTGTTTTTTCAAGCTTGAGAAGTTTTATTTAAAAAAAATTCAATCTTTTTTTTTTTTAAAGGGATCCCTAAGTGCACCTAACATATGATCTCATATGAAAGAGCATAAAAAAAAATATGTAAGTTTTTTTTCTTTTTCCCTAAATTGTAATAATAAATGCATGCTAACAAAAAGCAATTGCCGAAATCACTAAAAAACAACTCCATTTTGATTTTATTTTTTCACCATTGAAACTCGATTGTTAGTCGTTAAAAATCACATTAGTACGTCACAACAACTTTAAAATATCTACTTCAATTTTCAAGTAAAAAAAAGTTGTGATTAAATAGTTAAGTTTTAATCAAGTTTTTTAAATTAGTTTTGCAAAAACAGTATAATAGCATTCGGTTGAAAGACGTCGTTAAAAAAAAGTTATTAAGTAATAGTTTTAAATAGTTTAGAACTTATAAAAAAGTCTTACAGGGCTCGTATTAAGCGTATCGCGATCGCGATTGCTACCCACATTTTTGTGATTAGTTTTTTCTTAAAAAAAGTCTTTATATAATTATTAATTAATATATTATTAGTTAATTCTTTTTTATTAGTTTTTTTTTTCAAACAGTATAAAAATGCTAATAAAAACCAGCAATTTTTTTACTTTAACGTTTTTAAGCCTTATTTTAAACATGAACTATAATTCGATTTATTAAACCAAATTTTTTTGTTTTATCTTATATTGGAAAACTTGAAATAGAAAAATTGAATAAAAACATCAACCATTTAAATGAAAAACTTAATTATATTTAAACTTTTATTAGTCCTTTATTCAAGAAACAATAAATTATAAAAAATGTGGTATCTAATTTTTTATTAAATTTTTGACAATGTTTTTTGATTTATTGACAATAATTTTTTGCCCCCATTACCGCACATGGGCGCGAGCTATAAGAGAGAGGGGAGGGGGGGAGAGAGCTATAAGAGAGAGGGGTAAGGGGAGAGAGCAAAAAAAAAAAAATTTTTTCGCGATTAGATTTTTTTGCGTTAATTCGAGCCCTGTCTTAGTTTAATTTCTAATAAAATGTCTGTTCAACCTTATCAATTTGAACCAAAAAAATATAGCAATTTAACATAAATGTTAATTTAACTAAAACATTTTACAATCATTATTTTTTTTATCAAGCAAAAATAAGTGTATTCGTCACTTTTGAAACCATAAAAATTACTGAAATAAATTAATTTTTTTACTAAGGAAATATTTTAAATAAACTTTCATATGTCTAAGTCAATATTCATTTGTTTTTAACTGACTAAAAAGAGTTTAAAATTTGACTTCTATTCATTTTTAGCCGTGGAATTGCCCTTACAACACAAATATATAAATTAATATTATAAAAAAAAATTTAATATACAAATATATTTTCACAAAATGCTACAAAACTTATTCTTGTAAGTTATTATGTGTTAGTTGAAAAAAAACGACTTTACTTTTAAATTTAATTACCAACTAATAAGTTTGCAATAATGACATTTTGTCTACTTTGTTTAATTTGACGTACTAACGTTAGTTTTTTGAGGCAATAGAGTCAATAAACTTTGGACAAGGCGCATTTTTTTTAATCGAAGAAAAGCGTTTTTTTGAAAATTAAATTTGTTAGTGTGTGTTCATAATTACGTTTTAGAAAAAATAATATACATCAAACATTTTTTTTTTTAATACTCTATCATATGAGATCATATCTTTGTAGCACTTAGGGATCCCTTTAAATAAGTTTTTTGTTTTTTCTCAAATTTATTAAAGTATTAAATAAATTTATTTATTCAAAAATTACTTTTCAAATGTCAGTTGTTCTCACACTTTTTACTTGAAATTTTAGCGCAATTATTATTTTATAAGGTCTTAAAATCTAATACTAATTTACAATTTTTTAAATATTATTTAAGATCAGAAAGTCTATTAAGTTTAGTCTTAGTTATGTTAAACACATGTTAATTAAAAAACATTAAACTTTTTTAAAATTTGATTCAAGTTTTTCATAAAGGTTTTAATTAAATTCATTCAAAATAAAAAAACGCAACTGTTAAATGAAACAAATTTGAAAAATTGGCACTTAATGCGGCACTCTTGTGCTGACCTAAAATCTTTTGAATATAACAGGCTGATGACACCTGACTAATTTCTGCAAATTTATGATAGCATTTGTAAGTTTAGTTAATATAGTTGGATGAAAATGAAAAATAAAAAATTTGTATCATCAATCGCCAGTTACATAAATTATATAACCATGCAACACTAATTTAAAAAAAAAAGATATAACCATGCAATACTAACTTAAGCATCATTATCAAACAACAAAAATAGTATCACCAAGCAGAAAGTTTTACAGAGGGCTTTGTAGTATTTTGATAAATTGCTTTGACAAAAAAGTCCTGAGGCAAAAATAATTACCACATTTTAATAATTTTTTGTCAGCTCCTTTTACTTATTTTTCGAAAATAAAAGCATTTTCTATTACAGTATTACAGGCAAAAAAGTGCCGAAGCAAAATTAATTACCATATTTAGATTATTTTTAGCAATAAACTTAAATTATTTTTCAAAAATAAAAGTGTTTTCTTTTAGTATAAAAACAGTATATACTGATTTTACAATTGAGTAGCCTTAAGAAACTTTTTTTTTTTTTTTTTTTTTGTAAAATAACAAAAAGTTTCTCATGGATTTTCTTAAAATTTTAAATAAAATTCCATTTAACTTTTTAATAAAATAACTTTCTTATAAAAAAATAACTTACTAATAGTTTTGTATGATTTTTTAGCTTTAGGCTCAAGTTTTTTATATACAAGTTTCCTAATAAAAAAGACGTGAACTTTTATGGGATCATTAATTTGAAATCAGTTTTATTTTACACCTATTTACACTTTTTGATTTAGGCAAATTTTTAAAAAATAGATTTTGGTTATAAATATCAGGGCTCAATTTAACGCTCAGACATCAGACATTGTCCAGCTAAAACTTCAGATTGTCCAATCAATTTACAGAGTAATCGGACATTTTAACCAACTGGAATTAAATTCTATAAAATAAAGTTTGGACAGGAATGATGTGCTTATCAAATGCTATTGCTGACCATGCAAATGATTTTTTTGTTTACAATTTGACCATGATTGTTTCGATGTTTTGATGATTTAAACATTTCAGAAATGCGCTGAAAAAAAAACAACGTTAAGCTAAACTTAAACAAGGAAAAAATTGAAAAACTGAAGAATTAGCAAAACGAAAAGAAAAAAAAAAAATTAACTTAAAGAAATTAATAAAACGAAAAAAAATTGAAGTTAAAATTACTTTTTGTTGAGTTTTTAATTGCATTTGAAAATAATTACTTTGAAACTTATCTTTTAAAACGTTTAATTAAAGTTACGCAAAACTCTTTTACAAATTACTTCTATTGATTGTTTAATAAATGAACAAATTTTATTTAAATTATTGAAAAGTAAAATTAAATTATTGAAAAGAAAAAATATAATATTTTTAAGTTAAAAAATAACGTAGTCTTTTTAAAATTGTAATTTTTAATCATTTCGTGCTTTAATTAGTAAGTCAATTTTTAAAAAAAAAACTTTTAAACAATTCTTTGTAAAAATAGAAACAAAACAAAAAAATTTAGCAATTTAATCATGTAAATATTCAATTTAACTTATTCATAATTTAAAGTAACTATAACTCGAAAAAATAATATATTGAAAGATTTTAAAAAAAATATGGAAAAATTGTTTCAAACGTTTAAATTTATCATAAAAAATACATGATTATCATAAAAAATACATGACAATACTAAAAAAATATTTTAATATTTAATTTACACATAATATGTTTATTTTAAACGATCATTATTATTATTTTTTGATTTTATTCAAAGCCTTCACGTAAAATAAAAAGATCAATGATTAAAAGTTATTTTTAACGTAACAATTTTTTAAATTTAAATTTATTATTATTTTTTTATTTAAATTGTTAAAACTTCAAAACAGCTGTTGTCAAATAGTAAAAGAAAAAAAAAAATAAGCATTGCCAGTTATATCAGAAAAGTCTAAAAAAACACACAATATCAAATTGAAACTATATATTAAAAAATGAAAGTCTGCAATGAAATATTCAAATAATAAGGAAAGAAACTACAACTTCACTAACAAAATTTTTATAATAAAATGGACCAAAATACTCTTCTCTACCGAGGAGAGTATTTTCATTTGCAGCACTTAAACAGAATTTAGAGAAAGTTTCGTCTCGCAAATTTTTTTGTGAGAAAAAGTCTATCATTTAAAATGTATAATCAATTTAGCAAGTTTGAAAAAAACAACCATGAAGTAAAAAAATCTTATGTCACTTTCAAAATAAACAGCTCATATGTTGCAAGTTTTGTTCTCCTCTTCTTGAGGCCCAGAGGGATATTATAATGAAAAAGATTAATTTTTATTATTCTTTTTTTTTTCTAATTCTTGTCAAACAAGAATGCTGTTTAAAAAAGTATAGCTCAAAAATGTTTGGGGATATTTCCATTCCAAATCAAATTAATTCAAAAAAATTACCTTTATTGTACCTTCGCGATCTGCTTTCCATAAAAAATCAAATTTATTGAAGTAATCAATGCATTGATTTGTGTCTGCTTTTGTAGAACTAATTGCTGAGCTTAACATAACCAAAAGTTTGTTCACATCTTTATGATCAGTTATGTACTTATAAAAATTTTTTGATTTTGGAATTGCAGATTCTAAAGCATAATTAAAAAAAAAATTTCAAAAATATAAAAATTTTCTTTTATATGACTTTTTGATATGTTCACAATTGTGAACGATAACTAAATATCTTATTACCAGAATCCTTAACCTGACTCCATTGATGCACATTTTTGCAAACCTCCAATATAGAATGATAACACTTATTTAAAACTTGTTGGATATCATCAATTGAAGGTTGAAAAATCTATGAAAAAAGTTCTTTTGAAAATATATATAGGTTAGAATTTAGGGTACATTTGTGTACCCCAGATGTTATATATCTCAAACCTTGGCAGGAATAAATGAGTGCAGGAGCTGAGAAAAATTCTTGTAAAACAGAAATAGTGAGCTACTAGCCTAGGCAGCTTTTTGTGCAAGCTATCTGTTTTCACACAAACTATTGGTTTAAATAGGGCTTTTTATTGACATTATCTTTTGATGTTATTATAAATTTATCTAATGCTTTTTAAAACACAAAGAATTAGGTTAAAATATAAACAATAAATTTATAATAGAACTTATTCAATGATAAAAATTTTATTATAAAAATATACAAATGAAAAAGCATAAAAAAAGTTTAAGCATAATAAACAGAATCTTAAAACTTTTCTTAAAAAGTTCTTAAAACATTATTTAAAACCTATAATACTTAAAATGTCAGTTATTTAAATAGTTTTAACTTGTTTAAAATGTTGTCAAACTGTTTATGCATGATATATAAGATACATAGAAACTGTTTAAAAAAATCAACATATGAAAATATGAGCTTATATAATTTATTTTAAAATTGTTTTATGTTATTTTCCATTTTATATTTATAATATAAACATATAAAAACAAAAATAGTATATTTAATACAATATATTTTTATTGTAAACCATTTCTAAGATTTTCAAAAAAACTTTATTCAGAAGTGATTTACACAAATTTAATATCAAACTCATTTATACAAAGAGCAAGACACAATAAAAATGAAAAGAAATTTTAAAAACGCTTTCTTTTAATGCAATAATAATAGCTCTCATAATTTGTATTGTAACCGCGTCAATATATATATATATATATATATATATATATATATATATATATATATATATATATATATATATATATATATATATATATATATATATATATATTATACACAGACAAGTCCTTAATATATATATATATATATATATATATATATATATATATATATATATATATATATATATATATCTATATATATATATATATATATATATGTATATATATATATATATATATTATATATATATATATATATATATATATATATATATATATATATATATATATATATATATATATATATATATATATATATATTATACTAGACAAGTCCTTAATATTTAAGAAAAAATTTCTTTAAAATAATGTCATTATGGGTCTCAAAAGAAGTAAAATTTCAGAAAAATTTAAGAAAATAACTATTTTGTATTTAGATTATTAGTTTACATTTTTTCTGTCAAAACTGTCATTTTTTGACATAAATAAAAAAATCAATTTTTTTCATGGTTTTTTAAAGTCTAATTTTTTTAAAGACGTTTTTAAAAATATGATTATTATTTTTGAAATTTTTATAAAATTTTGATTCTTTTGAGACCTAACATGACATACTTTGGAAGAATTTTTTTTTTCTATAATATTAGGGTCTTTAATATAACTGTAATAATATAATATAACTGTTTAATGTTTAAGGGTAAAATGAAGCGGTTCCCTATGTCTAATATTAATATTTTTATTATTATTATTTATTCACAGGTAGACACAACGAAATACTCATTTATCATTCATCTTTTTTTTTAATTTTATCAAATATAAAAATGTATTTCTTGCCACTGAAGTTTATAATCAGAAGTTTAAAAAAACACATTAAATTGAATTTTTTGTATCAAAAAAATTTCTTAACTTTTTACTTTTGCGAGAACCAAACCTGTTTCTCTGTGCTTCTGGACAGAGAAACAGGTTTGGTTCTTGCAAAAGTAAAAAGTTAAGAATTTTTTTTTGAAAAGCTCTCTAAACCCTAACTCTGAAACAGAACCTTGTTTAACAAGGTTCTGTTTAGAGAGCTTTTCAAAAAAAAAATAATAATAAGAACCTCTGGTGACTTTGGGAGGTAAATTCAATTGGTAATTTTATATATATAGATTGCTTAATAAGCATTTTTAAATAACAATAATTTGTTTTACTTCTTTATTTGTACTTCATAGTATTTGTACTTAATTTTACATTAGACTTTATTTGTATTGCATAGACTTAATTTTAAATTACACTTTATTTGTACTGCATAGACTTAATTTTACATTGCACTTTATTTGGAATAACAAAAATGTTGTTTTAAATAATAATGCTACTTTTTGTATAACTATTCTATACTAGAATATGTGTTTCTTTTTCAAGTAAGAATAAGTTCTGGATTAAAATAGATTAGATAAACAAATAAATTAGAACTGGCTTTTCCTTTACCCACAATATTGCTTTACACAGCCCAGCTTCAAAATATTAAAATATTTTGCTAAATTTCTAGCAGTAATAAATAATCTTACTGAAAGAGGAAACAATAGAAAAGTTTGTTTAAAATTCAAGGCAGGAAATGCATTACTTTCCCTATCAGAACTGTGAATTTTTACTTGAATCAGTAAAAGAAGTAAAAATTCATAAAAAAAAAAAATACTTACCACATTTGGAATTGAAAGAACAATGTCTGCTTTGAAAAATGGCAATGCAGAGTAGCTGGAATTTTTTTCATTGGAGTTGTAAGATTTGCTTTAAAAATGAAAATATAATTTTAATTTAAAAAAATTTAAAATTCTTTTTATTTTTGAAAAATAATAATTAAATACAAACAATTTTTTTTAAAAAGTAAAATCATTATTAATAGGTTTAAAAATTCAGAATTGTGAAAAATGGAAGATTAAAAACAATAAAATAAATTTACTAAATTAAAAAGAAAAAAGTGAAAAGTTTACCCTTGAAATCTTCTTTTAAGTACATCTAAAGAGTTTCGTATGCATCTTAAAAGAGCATCAATTAGTTTGTTATTGAATATATTTATAAGTTCTGATCTTTCTTCTTCATTTTCCTCATTTAAGAGACATTTTTTCTTCCAGGTAATCTAATATTTATATGAAACGTTAAATAAAGGTATATTACATAAAAAATCATTTTGATAATGTAAAACTTTAATTATATTAATTAAACAAAGTCAAATACCAATTACTTTAATTTACAGTGCTAAATTTTCTGTAAGATTATTTTTGTAAAAACTGACATTTTTTTTTTTTAAGACTTTTAGAGCAACTTAAATTAAGTTTTATCTTGTGTAAGTATTGCCTTACACAAGATAAAACTCAATTTAAGTTGCTGTAAATGTAAGTCCTATAAAAATATGCGCAATAAAAAAAAATCATAATAAAATAAAAAATAAAAAAAGCAAAAAGATCAAGAATAAACTCATATAGAAAGCAATTAAGATGTTTAAAAAATACCTTTTTTGGAGAGGTATCATTTTGATCTGAAGCTGCATTTGATATCTCAGAGTCATCACTTAGCTTTTGATAACATCCATTCAAAATTTCTATGATTGAAAACACTGCTTCCTCTATTCTACTGCTATTCCTTTCTATTTTAATTGAAGCAAGATTGCATAGCTCCTTGAAAATATATAAAACAACAATAACAGTCCATAGTAATATAAAACAGTAGTTATTATTGGTTAGGCTAAAAAAAAAAAGCATTTAAAAAAAATTATATTGATTATTTATTTTTGATTATCACATATATACATTAATAATATTTAACAATATATGTATAACCATTTTTTATGGCCTCTTGTTGACGTTTAGCAAAGAACAAATGCAGTTAGTGTAAAACTCTTTAGACTTTGAACTAAAAATGTGATTTGATGTGCTGTCAGAGTGACTTTCTTTGTCAAATTTTTGATTGCACAAGCTATTGCTTAATGGTTGGAGCAATTTATAATCTGTTAGAATTAAGTCAGGTGAGTAGGAAAATGAAAATACTTCCAAGCAAAGCTTAAATAACTTTTGCTGCTTAGATTTTGTAGCATGAGGACTAGCATTGTCATAGAAAAAGTAAAAATCTTTTTTTAAGAGTTAAAACTCGTTATTATGCCAAAACAAAAGCAGCACCTTTTTGGAGTGTAGGTCAACTTTTAGAGATGGTTTTGATGATTATTATGGCACTAGCTACATGCCCTTTCTGTGTAGAATGAGCACTTCCAACATTGAGTCAATATTTAAAATGCTGAAAATGACTAAAATTTTGCTGTCACCTCAGACACTAAACCCTAACCTATTTGATTGCATATATTTTTTGTGGCTTTGAATGGTGAGTGGTCTGATTGAAAATTGTGAACAAGGCAGTGCATAAATTAATGACATGATTGGTAATGTCATATATTTTTTGCACAAAAACTGAAATGAAGAATTTCTAACTAGTCTGATATACTTAAACTATGGAAACTTCTCCAGTACTTTTTTGGAATTATAAGGAAAAATCATTTATTACTTTGTAGCCCACCTAATAGTATGTATTAGTTTATCTGTAATAATTTTAATCAAATATTAAATTTATTCATGATTATCCATGTAGAAATAGTGACATTAGTCATTTCTTGTTTTTATATTGTTTTTATATTGTTTTATATTGTTGTTGTTTACACTTATTGTTATTTCATTTAGAAACTAACATTGTTTTATTATTTATTATTATAATTATAATTGAGAACAATAAGATATAATTATAATTGAGAACAACGACTAACTTTAGTTTATGTTAGTTTCTTATTCATTCTATGGAATTTTAAAGAAACACTGGTATTTCAAAGATAAAAACTTCTTGTCAGTGGTTGAAATTGTAATTCACTTACATATTCATTTGAAGTTGTTAATGTACACACAAAAGGTAGGATTTCGCTAACCTTTTTCTTTCCTACATTATGTCCACAATAAGCTTACCTTGCCAGGCCCCAGGATGCAATGTCGTCATTGAAGGTCCCAGCGAAGCAATTGCAATTGCATTATTCAACAGTCACCAGCTTCACCATCCTCCAAACTCGATTGACATTCATTCAGCCTTCTCAAAACACAAGGCACCTAAAATGGATCGCCCCCACATCGGTCAGGATATCTCAGAAGAAGAGTGGACAAACTTTATTAGTGGCTGGACATTGTTTAAGAGATGTACAGACATCAGACAAGAAGAGATGACAGCACAGCTGTTTCAGTGCTGTGAGGAAGACCTTGGAAATCAACTCCTAAAAGAAAATCCCATGATAATTAATGAAAACGATGAGGCATTTCTAAAAGCAATGAAAAAACTGGCCGTTATCCCAGTAGCCACTAGCGTAAGAAGAGCAGAACTCCTTCAAATGAGACAGGGACACAACGAAAGTATTCGGTCATTTTATGCAAAACTGAAAGGCAAGGCTGCTACTTGCAACTACACTGTACAATGCCACTGCCACCCATAAACAACTGTTGATTTTACCAATGTTATCATACGAGACATTGTTGTTGCTGGGCTATCAGACACTGACATCCGCAAAGATGTACTTGGATGGGTCTCCCTTGACACAGCCTCAGTCACAGATATCATTGCTTTTATAGAGGGTAAGGAAATGGCACGAAATGCACTAGGCTGTAGTTCAACAACAGCAAGTGTATCAACTTTCAATAAACAAAACAAGAGCAATACACAGAGTAGTAAAGGGACCAATATAACAGCCAAATGTCCAGATTGCTCAGAATCTTACAGTTTATTTACAGAAACATCCAGAGGATGGAACAAAAAACCCCACAAGCTGTGTCTAGACTGTTGGAAGAAGCACAGATCTTGCACTTCTAAAATTAACAACAGAATCATCCCAAATGATAAGAAATCGAATGCAACCAAAGATGCATTCGGGGCAGGCGGACTTGAGTTAAAGTTAAGTGCAATTGAGTATTCAAAAAAAAAAAATTAGATCACAAATGAAGACCAATGTGAAACAACCCTGCACAGGAATAAACCATCATATATTTACCCATGATGGATGGGCCACAGCTCAATTACTTGTTCATCCTACAATTCAGCTGCGTGTGACTACTAACAAATCAGACTATGTCGCATTTGGTATTCCATTTCCTTCCATTATACCAAAATATATACAAGTTATTACAGATACCGGTGCACAGTCCTGCTTATGGTCTAGGAAAGGGTTTGACAGTGCAGGCTTTAATGCAAACAATTTAATACCTGTGAAACATAGCATGTCGGCCGCAAATAAAATTCAATTTCGTATAGATGGTGCAATTCTTTTACGTCTCAAAGGACGACAATCTAATGGCCACAAAGTTGAATGTGCAGTAATGGTTTACGTAAGTCCAGACGCAAACGGATTCTACCTATCTAAAGAAGCAATGACCCAACTGGGTATCATCTCTAAGGACTTTCCAGAGATAGGCAGTGCCCTCCACGGAGCTATAAACTCAGGCCCCCAAACTATAGGGACCAAAACATCCAGTGAAAATAATAGCTCACATGTGTGCAATTGCCCCAAAAGAAGTCTCCCAGCAGGTGCACCCACCAAACTTCCATTTGTCTGCTGTCCTGAAAACAACGGATGAAAACGTGGCTCCTTGTGAGATATTCTGCTTCAACATTTAACACATGTCCACACCAGATTTTACCTGATATGGAGGGACCTCCAATAAGTATTTTAATTCAAGAAAATGCCAAACCAGTTGCAGCATTTACTCCAGCCACCATACCAATCCATTGGCAAGACCAGGTGGAAAAGGATTTAATTCCTGATGAAACTCTTGGAGTTATTGAAAAGGTACCTCTAGGAGAACCTACAACATGGTGTCATAGAATGGTTATCACACGTAAGCATGACGGTGGGCCTTGTTGCACTGTTGATCTATCTCCTTTAAACAAGTACTGCTACAGAGAAACTCATGCAATGAAATCGCCTTTCCAACTAGCTCGTTCAGTCCCAAGAAATTCATGGAAAACTGTAACCGACGCATGGAATGGTTATCATAGCATCCTGATACGGGTTGAAGACAGGAATCTTACCACCTTCATTACTCCTTTTGGGCAATACAGATACATCCGAGCTCCTCAAGGTTTTGTATCTAGTGGGGTTGGCTACAACAGGCGTTTCGACGAAATTTTAGCAGACTTTATTGGCAAACAAAGATGTGGACAATCGAATTTCTTGAGCTTGTTGGCAAAGCTGGGATCATTTTGATTTTGCTAAAAGAATAGTGGATTTTTCATGTTTCAGAATATCTGAAAATGGAGTTGAACCACTACCTAAATATATCGACGCCATTAGATCATTTCCAACACCATCCTCAATAACAGACATCCGATCTTGGTTTGGCTTAGTGACCCAAGTATCACATTACGCTCAACTTCAAGAAACTATGGCCCCATTCAGAGTTCTGCTTAGCCCTAAATCAAACTTTTATTGGTCGGACGAACTCAACACTTTATTCAACGTGTCAAAGGAAAAAATCATTGACACAATTAAAGATGGAGTCCAAATTTTTGACATTACCAAGAAGACCTGTTTAAGATGCGACTGGTCAAAATTGGGGATAGGATATTACCGAAGCCAAAAACATTGTGAATGTAAATCGAACTCCCCAGATTGCTGTATAGACGAATGGAAAATAACCCTAGCAGGGTCCAGATTCCTGTCATCTGCTGAACAACGATATGCACCAGTTGAGGGCGAAATGCTAGGAGTGGCATGGAGCCTGGAGCAGACTAAATATTTCACACAAGGTTGTGATAACCTTATGGTAGTAACTGATCATAAACCACTTGTCAAATTATAAGGAGATAGGACCTTAGATAAAATTGCTAACACATGACTTTTCCGACTAAAACAGAGAACTTTGCCATGGAAATTTACCATTCAACATTAACCAGGAAAAACAAACCTGGCAGCAGATGCTACTTCTTGTTACCCTGCAGAGAACACAAAGGAATATGTTAATTCAGCCACTTGCAATCAAAATACCGATTTTGACAACACAGAATCACTAATAATAGCCTCGATACGAAACGACATAGATAAAATGATTGCAGTAACATGGGATAGTGTCAAAGCAGAGACAGAAAAAGATACCGATTTTAAAGCATTAATGTTAGCAATAGAAAACGGTTTCCCAAAAAATAAGAATAACTTCATACCAAATCTTTTACCGTTCTGGGAATACCGCAATGACTTGATGGTGTCCGACGGGGTTATAATATACAACGACAGAATTGTAATCCCACCTACTCTACGGAAAGAGATATTGGACGTACTACACTCAGCCCACCAAGGAGTATCAGGAATGACAGCCAGAGCTCAAGCTAATTTTCTGGCAAGGGTTCACTCACAGCATACAAAGTAAGCGCGATAACTGTTGCAGCTGTAATCGAAATGCACCTTCTAATGCACGACTACCACCCATCCGACCTCACATCCCATGTGACACCATTTGAATGCATATTTGCTGACTATTTTGAATTCCGTGGCTGGGATTATCTGGTCATTGGAGATTTCTGGATGGACCAAAGCCTACAGAATAAAATCGGGAACATCAGAAATGAGTGCAAAAGGTCTTTTCACGTGCTTACGTAAACTATTTACAACATTTGGAGTCCCAGAAGAAATTTCAACCGACGGTGGTCCTCAATTCACCTCTGGAGAAACAAAAGAGTTTCTACAACAATGGGGCATAACTCATCGCATTTCATCAGCCCACCACCCACAATCTAATGGAAGAGCTGAGCTTGCAGTTAAGTCAACAAAACGCCTCCTCGAAAATAATGTGGGACCAAATGGTGATCTCAATAATAACGCTTTTGTAAGGGCAATGCTTACAATAAGAAACACACCAGACCCTACCTGTCAGTTATCTCCCGCTCAAGTATTATTTGGCTATCCCATTTGCGACGCCATGCCCAGGATAAAATCCAGAATACCTATGTTTAATAACGACCAATTCTTGAAAACATGGAGACATGCATGGTCTGCAAAAGAAGAAGCATTACAAACAAGATATGCAAAGACCCTTGAATCACTTCAAGAACACACACGTTTCCTCACACCACTACATGAAGGAGACAGTGTCTTCATACAAAATCAAGTAGGGAACCACCCTAAAAAATGGGATCGTAGTGGAAAAGTTGTTGAATGTAAGGAAAATGACCAATACATCATTAAGGTTGAAGGAACAGGTCGACTAACATTGAGAAATAGAAAATATTTGTGCAAATTCCTCAACCCACTAAAGTCATACGAAACCGAAGTTGCATTGACCACACCACCAACAACAAGCTCTAGTCACGATAACTCTGCCGATTCGCCAACGCCATTTACAGAGTATGTCCCAAAAAGTAGCAACAAAGTCATACCATCCCAACCAGAACTAGCACCATTTACAGTATTGCTACCGCCTCCTACATTAGCACCAGCAGTACCACCACTACCTCTACCAACAACTCCAGTACCCTTACCGTTGATGCCAGCATCTTTATCAACCAGCTCGCCGCATCTAGCAATGCCACCCTTATTAAATACTGAAGTCGTAGGAGATCAACCATTGAAACGTTCATCCAGGCTACGTATCCCTAAGAAATTCTACAAACCAGAAACTGGGAAATCTTTGACATTAGATGACTTTAAGAAATGAACCCAGAAATTATGTTTATATGTATTGACACTTAAAAACATGGAAGGGGATGTAGAAATAGTGACATTAGTCATTTCTTGTTTTTATATTGTTTTTATATTGTTTTATATTGTTGTTGTTTACACTTATTGTTATTTCATTTAGAAACTAACATTGTTTAAGATATAATTATAATTGAGAACAACGACTAACTTTTGTTTAATCCATAGTTTATTTTTTCCAATGAATTAAACTTACAGTTGTTCTTGTTTCAAATTCTTCTATAGTCCAAGGTTTATCTATTGGAACTTCACACAACTCTGTATTTATTATTTCTTCTAAAAGTAAATCTATCCGTGCATCATGTATGTCCATTACCTAATAAAAATTAAAACAAGAATATAAAGAATTGTTCATCTTAGTAACATACAATAGTTATCAAAACTAAATTTGTAAAAAAAAACTCTGAGACCATAAACTATAGACATACTTCTCTTAAAGTTAAGTAAAAAAAGTATATGGTTAAGTAAAAAAGTATTTAGTTTTTAAGAATTGTTAATAAAAAATAAATCAATTTCATTGGCACGTGTTTCAAAAATTTTAAAACAGGAATTAAAAAAGTCCTGCAAAAATTGGAAAAGTTGGAAAAACTGTTATTAAAATACAATAGTTAAAACTTCTTTTACTATCATTAAACAAGAAAATACTAGAATTATCAAAGGATACCATTTTAAGTTATAAATAAATGTAAACAACATATTACTTGTTTGTTGAGAACTTTAAATTCTTTCAAATGTGTATGTACATCATTGACAAAGTCATGAATTCGTAATGAATTCCAGCTTAACATAGTTAACCCTGGTGATATTCGTGCCTCTATCTGTAAGTATTTTACATTTTATCATCAAGATACAATTTGCATATTACAATATTTTTGCCTCTTTGAATACCAAACAAAATGTTAAATAAAAAAAATAAAAAAAAAGATACAAAAAAAAAATTTATGTCAACATGAAAAACTGTCATTTTGATTACCAAAAACATAATAAATATAATAAAGTTTATCAAAATGCTATTTTCATTTCAGATTTTTCTTTATTAAACATCAAAAAATAAAATAAAAAGTAATATACCTTGTTTAAATAAGGTCTCATCATAGGCAGGAATATGGGTAAAACAACTTTCTTTATTTCACAATATTCATCAATCATACTCTGCAAATACCATTAATAATCATGATCATTAAAAAATAAAAAGTATTTGTTATATATATATATATATATATATATATATATATATATATATATATATATATATATATATATATATATATATATATGTATATATGTATATATATATATATATATATATATATTGATGACAAATATCCTGACTTGCAGTGGAGTGCTGCTACATCGACTGAGGGTTTGGGATGGGGCAGCAATCGTTTCATTCATTATTCTTTGTTTTTTTTTCTTCTTTTTCTAAAAAACCCGTATGGGTTAAGGTAAGCAAAAAAAGTGAGCAAATGTTTATAAAAATACGCTTTAGTAAGTGAAAAAATCTAATTAAGAAATCATATATATATATATATATATATATATATATATATATATATATATATATATATATATATATATATATATATATATATATATATACATATATATATATATATATATATATATATATATATATATACATATATATATATATATATATATATATATATATATATATATATATATATATATATATATATATATATATATATATATATATATATATATATATATTAGGGTGGCTATTAAAACAACAATTTTTAAAAATATCTGCTCACAAATCCAAATGAGTTCTTTATAATAAAATAATGCTGGATTTAAAAATTTTGAACAAAAAATAAATTTAGGGGTTGTCAAAAGTTGTTTTTCAAAAGTATATCATGTTGGGTCTTAAAAGAAGCAAAATTGTATAAAAGTTTCAAAACAAATCATTATTTAAAAAATTTACTGCCTAGAAAATGACATTTTAATTAAAAAACAAATAATATGCATTTTTACAAAACATTTTATTTGTAATTTTTTTTCAAAATGTTTTTTTATAGAATGATGATTTTTTCTAACAAATATATATAAATATATATATATATATATATATATATATATATATATATATATATATATATATATATATATATATATATATATATATATATATATATATATATTGTTAGGATACCCTCAGACCTTACACACCCTCAGACCCATAACTAGGGGGTGATTAGGGTGGCTGTCAGCCTCCATTTTAAAAAAATGGGCCGTTGTCAGAATTTTACTAAATTTATGGTTTTGCTTAATTTTTCATTTAAAGTAACTTTAGTTAAGTTAACCTTAAAAATGCTTGTTGCCTCAAGAACTTTTAAAATTCTTAGTTCTGCCAACTATAAAAACACAATAATTAACAAAAAAGTCAATTAAATTTTATTACATAGCAACATAATGCATGAAAGGTTAAAAAAAATTTTAAAACATTAACCAATAGAACTGCTTTTTAGAAAATGAATAGCTGCAAAATTAAAACATTCCAGTACATATCATAACTGGAATGAAATTGTTATGTACTAGATAACAATGTGTTTTATTATTACTTATCTCAAACATTTTGTTTTCTGTATTTTTAAGCATTCATTTTTACTTTATTCTTATAAGTTGCTAAGTTTACCATGAATCAAAAAAGAAAAGGTGGGGCTGAGAAGGAACGGATTAAAAACTTAAAAAGTTAACATCTTCTGCAAAAGAATGTGTGAAGTTGACATCTTATTTTTATAAAAAAGACAGAAATACGCAAAACGAAAACATGAGCAGGTCTTCAATAGAACTCGTACAACAACAACCACAGGTTTTTCATGAGAATATGCCAACATCTTTTTAAAACAATATTTCCTCTGACATATTTGCAGAAAATTCTGGCAGTTTTCACGGGGAAAAGAACTTCACAGGGAAAATAAGTCAGACGAATTATCGTCTTTTATTGCGACCAGTAATCATCAAAAAATGATGTCAGGTGTCAAGAACACTCATTTTTTTGACATTGGAAATGTCATTATGTCTACTATGAACTTAAAGACTATTGAGCAAAGTATAACAAAGATGCTGCCTGAAACCAAAATTCAATACATAACAAAACTTGTGATACCAACACACTTTCCAAAAAATTTTCGATCAAATGGATGGGTGAATGTTAGTTGGGTATGCTATTCTGTTGTGCAGCAAGGTTTGTTTTGCGGCCCATGTGCTTTGTTTTTAAAAGAAAGAGATGATAAGGGGTCTATTGTTAATAGAGCCTTTTATAATTGGAATAAACTTAAAGAAAAATTAGATTATCACAAAAATAGAGTTTATCACAAACGTTGTTTGGACAAATATTATGCTATTCAATCAACACCTGAAAATATTTCTTTTAGAGTAGACAGTCAACTGAATAAAGAACTTGTTGACCGAATCAAATACAATACACAAATTTTGAAATGTATCATGAAAGCTGTTATTAATTGTGGAAAACAATGTATACCTCTGCATGGTACGCTTGAAAATGCAGATAAACTTGGAAATATTGGTAACTTTCTTTCACTGCTTAAATCAATGGGAGATTATAACAGTGAACTGCAACAGCATTTGTTA
Source organism: Hydra vulgaris (assembly GCF_022113875.1). Taxonomy (NCBI): domain Eukaryota; kingdom Metazoa; phylum Cnidaria; class Hydrozoa; order Anthoathecata; family Hydridae; genus Hydra; species Hydra vulgaris. The sequence goes on along the minus strand of NC_061156.1, from coordinate 22,843,594 downwards.
AGTCTAAAAATGAAAAATGCTCGTTATATTTCAGCAAAGATTTAAAATGAGATTATTTCAGTTTTAGGCAAAGATATGGTAGAAGCTCCTATAATAAAAGAAATAAAGGAAGCTAAATATTTCTCTATCCTTGCAGATGCAATTAATTCTCACCACACAGAGCATTTATCTCTGTACTTAAATTTGTAGTTAGATTTGTTGATAAGAAACATGAGATACGTGAGGAGTTTGTGGCATTTGTAGAGTTGGAGAGTGTGAGAGCCAAAGATATTTATATTAAAATTAAACAAACTTTACATGAGCTTAATTTGAATATTGAAAATATGAGAGGCCAAGGATATAATAGTGCAGCATCAATGGCAGGTTCTTTATCAGGTGTACAAGCCCAATTATCAGGTGTACAAGCCCAATCTGAGTATTCAACCAAAAGCAATATACACCCATTGCGCTTGTCATAGACTGAATTTGGTTATTAGTCGTTCTTGAAAAATACTTGAAATAAGAAATGTGTTAGATATAATGAAGGAATTTACAAAATGGATAAAAAATAGCGCAAAGTGAACAGAACTTCTTAACTTGGTGTACCGAAACGAAAACCATTTTCACACATTGAATAGTCAAAAGGTTCTTACTGATATTTGTGTTACGAGATGGGTTGAAAATTTAGATGGTTGGGAGAAATTTCGTTTCTGATAGAGCTCATCCGTTTCTGATAGTATTTTTCAAAGTCATTTCAAAGAATTGATGTGGCAATAATAGTGAATATGCCAATCTCTAATTTCCTTGATAAAGAAACAATTATGTGGCAAAAAATATGGCATAGATGTAAACCAGAGAATCGATCCACAAGTGCTGCTAGTGCTCTTAAAGAATGTAAGCCTGACAATATTCCAAATATTTACGTTGTTCTTTTGCTTGCATGTGTTCTTCCAGTCACTACCGCAGAATGTGAAAGAACGGGAAGTGTAACTTGACTCCTTAATTCGTACACAAGAGCAATGCAAGGACAAGAACGACTTTCTGAGTTGGCCTTAATGCACATCCACTATGATTTTAACTTTGATTTAGATGTGGCCGTTAAAATATTTGCAAAATTACATCCAAGAAGATTAGAATTTGTCACCTTTCTTTAGACGAATAACGTTTGTTGTTATTAGTTAAAATCTTATTTTTCAGATCAAATCCTTGTTGTTAACTTATTTTTCTTCAGTTACATTATATTAAAAGTGGCAGGAAATTTAGTGCTTAGTTATAATATATAAAAAAATGACCATCAAATTTTTTTTTAAACAGTGGGCTGCAGTAAAAAATATGTCACCCTCCTAAAAATTAGGTTACGGGCCTACACCCTAATTGTATAAGTGTGTGTGTATCTGGGGGGGGGGGGGATTGATACATACATACATACATATATATACATACATACATACATACATACATACATACATACATACATACATACATACATACATACATACATACATACATACATACATACATACATACATACATCCATGCATACATACATACATACATACATACATACATACATACATACATACATACATACATACATACATACATACATACATACATACATACATACATACATACATACATACATACATACATACATACATACATACATAAATACATACATACATACATACATTTACACATAAATATATTTAAGAATAACAACTGGTCAACAATTGTTGATCAGCTATTATTGTAAAAAATGTAAAAAATTTTGATATCCTGAAATAAATTCTGTTCAATTGCATTTGATTGGCAAAAATCCTAAGTCAAACTTTTATTATAATATATATACAAGCAATAAACAAAAATTTAAAATTTTTAAATTAGTGCCAAGATTATATTGAATAATCAAAAAAGATGATTGTTTTCTGTTGGAAAAATAAACATAATTTTGAGACCATGGTAATCTTTAGTTTAAAAATAAAATAAATTAACATACCCTAGACACCCTGAATAATAATACCCTAGTTGGTGGGGAAAACATTGGATACAAATATTATATATAAACACATGCATGTATTTATAATTTATTCAAATATAATATATAAATAAAATAAGCCTTTATTTCAAAAATTTCTATATACGCTTACTTTTATCAAATAATAATCTTCTTTCAACTGTTCTTTTCTTTTAAAAATCGACAAGGCACTTTCAGGAACATTAACACCCATCTTAATCAAACAGTCTGTTTCCCTAATTAACTGAGAAATTAGTGGATCAAAATTCACCAAAAAAGTATCTTCATAACGAACAAGCAATGAAACTTGAAGTCCTAAAAAAGGTTTAATATTGTTATACAATCGTTTAAGTTTCTATAGATTAACTTTTAAAATGTTTACTAAACAAATAGATAAATATGTAATGTATAAATTGTTATACATTAAAACTTTCAGTGTAAACAGACTTTAAAAATCGCCAACCTAGTAAATCTCGATTTGACTGAGATAAATATAGTTTAGAAAAAAAAAATCCCTAACCTTTTTATAACCCCCCTCCTTTTATTTCAACCAATCCCTCCCCCCTCCCCCCTCTTTCTTCTCCTTGTATTAAAGACTCAATAGTATATCTTATATATCTATATAAGTAACTTACTTGGAATTACTAAGTAATTCCAAGTCATCTCAGAGGTTTAACTATTTTGCGCATTAATAACCTAATTAAGCAATTATCCTGGAGAAATTTTAATACAAAAAGATTCATAAAGTAATCAACTTTTAATGCCAACTTTAAGGCAGTTTTATACTATAATTAAATCTCTTAAAATTATAAAATCTATAGATTTAACAATTTAAATGTAATAAAAATGTGCATTTAGAATCAGTTTTTGATGGGTAATCTACTTTAATAGCTAAAAACTTTTAAATTAAATAGTTTTATATTATTCACAAAACATATTTATTCTTGATAAAGCAAAATTTTATATTGTCTTGTAAAAAGAAAAAAATTTAAAAAAAAATTTTTTTAACTTTTTTCTTTCCTTATTAGGAACTATATTAAAAAAATTAAGGTCATTTATACTTTTAAAAATTATTGTTATTTATACTTTAGGAACTATTTTTTATTATATCAAGAAAGCATTCTTTATCTAATCAAGCTCAAATCTAAAATATTGGTTTATGCCTTACTTATCACCCTGCCATGTCTTGGCAGGAAGAAATAAGTGCGAGAGCTCTCATAAAACAAACATGGCAAGCCATGCAAGCTGCTCTTCTAAACAGCTTCTTTGGAGAGCTTTTGGTTTTTGCGCTGGCTATGTTTATTCATTAACAAACTTAATAATTAAATTCAAAATTTTGGTTTTATACTTGTTACATATGCAATTACCTAATAATTGTAAATTGTTATCCATTGATACTAAACAATGTATTTTTCTTAATTTAAGTTGCTAAATTTATTTATAAATAAAAAAACGTATAAACTTGAAGAAATTATTAAAATAAAGGGAGCTAAAAATAAGTTGTTTTGATATTTCTTCTTTGAAACTTTTAAAAATAGTATTATATTTATTTACATATATATGTATTTAATAATTCAATTCAATTCAATATATTCTGAAATAAGTTGTAAAATTTCAAGGACTTTTACAAATAGTACAAGTACTAATCTAAAGTAAAAACCTGCAACATTACAATAAAAGTGATTATAATAACAATAATAATAGTATTGATAATAATTATAGAAATAATATTAACAATAATAATAAGATGACTATGAAAAGGAATATTATTAGTAATAATACTAACAATAATAAAAAAGATATTATACAATCAATATTAGATAAAAGCAATAATAGTGGTAATAACAGTTACATAGTATAAGTAGTAAATAAACTTAAGAAAAAATTAAAAAAGCAATAATAATACTTATTATGTTATAAATAAAAATAACAATTTACTAATAAAGATAGAAGAATATTATTAATATCAATACTAATAATAAAAATAAAAATATGAGAACAAAAAGTTAATAATAAAACTAGTAGGTATCAAGAAAGTAGTAATAATAAAAGCATAACAACATATTTTCAGGTCTTCAGGTATAATATCTTGCTAAAAAATAGTTAAAAAGACAGTTTTTAAAATTAGCAATAGAGTCAATTGATTTTAATGGTGAAGGTAGACTGTTCCATGATTTTACACTTTGGTATTTTATGGATTTTAGACCATATTTTATAGAAGAATGATTTGGTACATGAAGATTATAGCTAATAGCAGATCGTAGATGATAGCGACAGCTTTCTCTAACAGTAAAAAAATTTGTAAATGTGCTGGGTAGACATTTTTGTTTATGATTAAAGACAAAATGGCAATTTAATAGTTGACTAGATCATCAATTTTGAGTATTTTGGATAAAAAATAAAGATGATCGGAGTTAGATTGATAATGCTGAAAATATACTATTTTTAATGCTTTGTTTTGTAAGTTGGATAATCTTAAAATTTCTTGGGTGCGGATTTGTCCCCAAACTTGACACGCATACCTAAGATGTGATCCAAAAATGGCATGGTATATATTGATAAGAGTTTCAAGATTGACATAATGACGAATTTTAGCTAACATTCCATTCAATCTACATAGTTTTATTGATAAGTCCATAAGATGTTGAGAAAAAGTTAAATTTGAGTCAATTTTGATTCCAAGATACTTTAGGTACATAACTGGATTGATTTTTTGACCACTCAGCCTAAAATTTAGGTGTTTACTGATTTTAGATTGTTTTGATTTAAAGATGATAATTTCAGTTTTACTAGTATTCAGAGACAGTTTGTTAGATTGAAGCCATTGAATTAGATTAGATAGATCATGATTAATATATTTGTTTATTTTTTTTAATGATTTATTAATTAAAAGTAAGTTAGTGTCATCAGCAAAATGGTAGGAAGTTGTATATTTTAATGATAAATTAAGGTCGTTAATGAAAACAAGGAAAAGCAATGGTCCTAATACAGAGCCTTGAGGTACACCTGTAGTGCATTTTACTAAAGAAGATGTGTTACCGTTAATAGATACAAATTGAAACCTATTATAAAGATATAGGGTAAACCATTGAAGAGAAATTCCCCTAATACCATAGTATTCCAGTTTACTTAGAAGAATAGAATGATCAACAGTGTCAAATGCTTTCTGTAGATCAACAAACACACCACAAGCAAAAAGCTTATTGTCAAGAGCTTTTCTGATAACCTCAGTGATTTCAATAAGTGCATGCGTTGTGGAATGCTTGCTTTGAAACCCATATTGGTGTTTGTAAAGACATTGATATTTATCTAAAAAGTTGTAAAGTCTGTTGTGCATAGCTTTTTCAAATATTTTACTGATGTTTGAGAGTAGCGAAATCAGATGATAGTTAGTGTGGTCAGTTCTAGAGCCTTTTTTATAAAGTGGAATAACTTTAGCTATTTTAAAGACATCTGGAAAAAGTCCATTTTCAAAAGAGCTATTTATCATTGTACAGAGAGGCTTTGAGATGATATGGGAAACAAGTTTGAGAAAAAAAGTGGGAATACTATTGATACCTTAACTTTTTTTACTTTGTAAATTTTTTATAAGATTTGATACTTCATTTTCAGTGACTGGATCTATAAAAAAGGAGTTAATATTTGGGTTATTTAAATATTCTGAAAAATTACATTTAGGTGAAACAATTTTTGTTAACAGTGTTTGTTGAGTATTTACAAAGTAATTATTAAATATGTTTGATACAGCTTTGCTGTCTGAAATTGTATTGCCATTAAATTTGAGATTAATAGATTTACTGGAAAAGGAAGAAGGGTTGATATTAATAATTTCTTTTATACCTTTCCAAGTATTTTTTACATTGTAAAGATGATTGTAAAAAAAGTTGATGTAATATGATTTTTTAGAAAGTTTTAGTAAATTGCAAATGTTATTTCTGTACCATTTAAATTTATTAAAAATATGAATTTTAATGTTATGATTTTTTGCTTTTATATATTGTTTATATGGTTTGTTTTTAATAGATATTGATTTTAGAATTCCATTGGTGATCCAAGGTTTTGATTTAAGTTTAATTTGTTTAGCAGTTAGTTTTTTATAGGGTGCATGTTGATCAAGAATTTTTTTAAATGTTTTAAAAAAATAGTGCAATAATTCATTTACATTATTGTTATTTGTAATTTGTATTTGCCAGTCTGCATTAGAGAAATCCTTAATAAATTTTTTATTATCGAAATTTTGGAAGGTTCGTCTGAATATTACCTCCTTAGTTTTTTTTGGGAGAAAGACAAGGAATGCAGATAAACTGCGCCATATAATCAGAAATCGATATTGTAAGATTGCCTGAAATTAAATCAGGAGTTTGGAAATTAAAAAAAAATATATCAATGAGTGTCTTAGATGTAGCAGTTATACGTGTAGGTTGAATTATAGAAGGGATAAAAGAATAAGAACATAATGTATCAAGATAACTAGAGATAACTTTCAATTCATTGTAATTTAACAAGTCCATATTGAAATCACCCATAAGGACAACTTGTTTATTTTCTAGACTAAGCCTCTCAAGCAAGGGATTAAAATGATCAGTAATGAATTCATTAGAGTTCATTGATGGATGTCAATATATAGTGCCAACAATAATATTTTGTTTTAGGGGATTGACAATTTCAACAAAGATAGATTCCAGGTATTTCGGAGAGTATACTATTAGATCACTACGAATAAAATAGTTTAAGTTTGAGCGTAAATATAGAAGAGCACCACCTTTTTTGGCCTCAGTAGGACTATGCTCAATAGTAAAACCATTTATATTAACATCAGTTTTACTGGAATTGTTGATATTTAGTCTTGATTCAGAGATACCAATTACTATTGGAAGAGTGGTAAGAGAGCTTATTAGACTGTGGAGACTGTCAATGTGATAAGGGAGCGAAGCAATGTTTAGATGTAGGTATAAATTACAACTATTATTAAGAACTTTATTAAGTTCAAGAATGTCATAATATTTATAGTTAATACTTTTGTTGGAGATTTTGTTTATATTATTGAATAATTTTTTGAAGTGAGGGGGAGATTTTAGAGATTTTAAATTATTGGTTGGTATAGTCTGAGACGATAAAGTTAAAGAGAGCTCAAAATCAGAAAGTGAACAAAATGGCAAATTTTTGTTGATGCAGTCACTGCAATACCAGTCAGTAGAATCTTTTTCAATAAAGCTATAGGTGTGTTTGTTAATATAATTACATTTAGGGTGCAACCAAGAAGAGCAGTAATTACATATAATACCTTTATGGCTATCAACCACTGTTTTATTGCAGCATTTACAAAGATTTCCTATTAACATGACTTATTATGCTTAAACAAAGTATAGAGAAAAAATAATTAAATAAAGATATCTACTATATATTTATAAAGCAACTGAGAGATTAAAACTAAGAAATGTTAATCTAGAAATGGTCGCTATTTTAAATATTGAGGAATGATCAGTTATAAAGAAATGATAGTAAGATATAAGAGATTTAAATACTTTACACAGGAGAATAAGTATTACAGCTAGATAAAATTATAATATTATTAACTTGATTTAGAATATAAATTTAGGTATATTAATACCTCTAGTAGCTTTAGACATAGTATAATATAAATAACATATGTTATTTAAATAATTTGATGATAATAAGGTAAGTAATAATAAGTAAAGAAGGAGATAAGTAGTAATATTAGGTAAATAACATTTATATAAGATAAATTATGTAAATTGTAATAAGAGGTAAATAATGGATAGATATAGGATAAATAATGCTATATTATTTAATAATAATGATAAATATTTAATTATAATAATAATAACAATGATAACTGCTGATAATAATCAAAAAGTGAATAATAAAAATAAATCCTGGAAAATACTTAAATTTACAAATAATATTTAAAGCAAAAAATAGTCAAAACAAATGTAAAAAACTCTTGATCTTTTTCTTTCATTAACTTGATTCTTTCTTTACTTTCTCTTAGTTTATTAATTTTGTAATGTATCTTGTTCTTTAATTATATTTATTTGAGTCTATGAAGTTCTTATACATCTCTAAACTTTAAGTACTTTGGTTTTCTAATTAATTTTCCGATAAATTTTTTATTTACTTTTTAGTCTTTTTTTTTTTTTAGTCTTTTTCTTTTTCTATAAATATTTTTTCCTCTTAATTGCTGTCATGTAAAGATATATTACTTTATTTGATAAACTTTTTCTTATTTACAATTCTATCTATAACTCCGCCATCTTTACCACGCGTGCATAAGTTATAAAAACTATAAGTTATAAAAACTAATAAGTTATAAAAACTATAAAGTTATAAAATAATATAGTTAAAATAATATAGTTAAAAACTATAAAGTTATAAAAAACTAATAAGTTATAAAAACTATAAAGTTATAAAAACTAATAAGTTATAAAAACTATAATAAACATATTAATTCTAAGCTTAAAAATTTGTTTCAAACATTTTAAAAGTGATTTAACATGCAAATAAACATTACTTCGCTTTAAAAAAAATTAGCAAATTAAAAAAAAAAAGCATGCTATAGAAGCAATAATGTTTAAGAATGGTTTCTTTTAAAGTAATTGCAAATTCATTCATTTTTGAATGAAAAAAAAATTAATAAAGTAAAGAGTGTGTTTCTAAAAATTTTAAGCAAACGCATATGCAAATTGCATATGCAAAAATATAGAAACGTGACGTTTATTTTTCTGTCTTTTTTTAACAAAAGTTTGCACGTTTGTAGACATCGCGCTAAGTCAAGCATATGTTTGTTATGTTAAAAGTACAAGAATATATACATAACAAGTGTCATTTATTGCAGCATGAAAAAATTCTTGCGACAAGCGTTGTTTTTACTGCTTATAAAAAAAATGTTTTATATTTTCTTATTGTAATAGAATGCAGGCATTTTAAGAATTATTAAAAATAATTATTAAAATGACTGTATTTTCTATTTTAGTTACAATGATAATTATATTTTTGAGAAAAAATTATACATTAGTGAGAGCCATAAATTGCTCCCATAAACTGTTTTAGGGGAGTGTAGGCAAGAGCAAGAGCTAAAGCTCTCGCTTCCCAGCAAAAGCCTGCCCTTCTATTGGTAACATGTAACCCAGTACTACTAGAACAATGTTCTATTGCTTTGTAGGGTTTGCTTTTTTAGCCAAAGAATAAGAGAAATAAACTCTGACTTAAATTACCTTTTAATTTTTGTTTAATTAAAGGCTAGAGATTATGTCTCAATGAAAATACTCTTCTTAGCAGGATGTTAACTGCATCCAGAAACTATCTTGTAAAGGCCTCCTAGGCAAAGACTTTATGGGTAAGCAGAATAACTTTGTTGACCAGCCTCTCACCCCTTCTTTATTAGCGTAGGTTTTTTAATTGCTTTACATTACTTCCTGCATAGAATCGATGCTGGATCTTCATGACTCCACTTGTGGGTTTTTGTTTGTACCTCTATGATATACTATGCAATTCATCCTGTTAACTATTAATGAGGGTACAACTCTTCCTAAAGAGCTAAAACAGAGTTCCCAAACTCTGTTTTAGCTCTCAGAAAAGCTGATTCCAACAACAGCTGTAAAATATCAGACTAAAAAAAGTGCCATGTTCCAAATGGATGGTGTCCTTGTTGGTGCTTTTGTTATGCATAATTGAGTCCACAAAAGGAGTCCTTAGTTGAGACTTTGGATTAATTACAATGACCGAAAAATCCAGTTTATTACTATACTTTTAGTATCCTTGCGAGACATCTTTCTCATGACTGCAAACTGACTTGATTGATTCAATCATTGTTAGATATGGTGACCTTTTTTTAGTGGATCCCATCAAAAGCAATACAATACCACATGTCAGGTACATCTAGCACTCCATATTCCCATTTTACTGATGCTGGATTAACTGAGTTACATTGACAACATTTGCTCACACATTCTTCAACAAATTTCTCAATACTTTGTTGCATTGTAATCATTATCTAATTAATGCCAAAATGATGCTTTGAGGGACATTTGCAAATTTCATTTGCAACATTCACTTTTGAATTTGAAAGCTCATTTTACCAGGTCTTTGGTCAACTCTTGTCAAATCATCAACTTTTTTTTTGGAGGACAGAACCCCCTTTTCATGTTCGTGCTGTATTCTTTCATCAAATCTCACAATAGAGAAAATTTTTGTTTAAATAGCATTTCTGGTAGTCCATTTGATTCCACCCAATGACTTTCAGTCAGCACACTTTTTAATCATCCATGAACTGTTATTCTGTGAGTACTGAAAGATTACTTATGTTTCACTTAACCACTAGATCCCACAGCTTCTAACTCAACCATATTAATATGTCTGACATCATTAATAACAAAGCTCTTTCTTTTTGTTTCTGAATAGCTACAAACCCAAAACTCATGCAGTATTACATTTCTCTGGCTTACTTGTTAACAATCCATCCTGTGCCAAATGGTTTACAACATTTTTAACTGATGTCTTTTTCAAATTAACAAGTAGATTGTAAATGTAGTGGTCAGTTGCTTCACTAACATTTGCATTGAGACTCAGCACTTAACCTAAGATTGAAGACAATTTTTAGTGCAGAATTTAACCCAAAACCGAGACATGTAACCCTGATATAAAAAGCATTGAAATTTTGTCACCAATTTTTCTCCATCTTGGTTTTATCACATGTGACACTCAAAGCTTTAATGCCTTTTTTTTGGGGGAACATATTTGGGCTACATGTCCAGGCTGCAATTATAGCAGTTAAAGTAAGTGGCAGATGATCTATTAACCTTTTTATAGATTCTAGAGATCGTTGTCAAAACATATTTGTCTTTTGTTACTTTCAACATAAGTACTCTTGCATAGTTTTATACATCCTGCAAATTAATCCTAGATATTATTACTTGTGCTTGTAGTTGCTTTGAGGTTTTATTGGGCAATCTAGCTGTAAATACTTGTTGCAATAATTCTTCATTTTCAATTATGGTCAGCATTAGTTAACCCAAACTGGTTAAATGCACATCAACAGATTTGCCTTTCTTTTATTTTAAACCTCTGAATAACTTATAGGCTTTAACTATCAACTGCAAATGCATTCTTGCTATTGCTAAGATACTCATATAGGGCGAATGCACTTCCTATTACTCGTTATAACCAGTTCTACTCGTTATAACCAGTTCTACTTGTTACAACCAACTTTTAGAAAAGCTCTGCACCATGTCAACAAATCATTCAAAATTATATACAAAATTAGAAGGGTATGCATACTCTTCTAATTTTATATATAGACTCTCATATAGCATAGTATTGAATGCAAAGTGTGCATTCATATATATGTGTGTGTGTGTGTGTGTGTGTGTGTGTGTGTGTGTGTATACAAATATACATATACATACAAATACATACATATACAACAAGTACTTAAGTTTCATATATTTAAAATATTCTTTAAATTTGAATTTAATTCAGACCTAATTTTATAGTATTAACATCTTTACACCATGCATCAAGATACACCATCTCAAACTGCAATAAAACTTGTGCCACTTTATTAAACATGTGAACAACTTTTAATGCATCTTTTTTAGATAAGGTAGATTGACGTGTTTCAAAGTAACTCATTGGTTCACGAATACTGTATGTTAACTGACGCGCCCAAGAAATCTTGCCTGCAATAGGAGGCATAACTCTGGAAATAGGAGGATCTTCTTTATATTTTTCATAAAGCTATAAAAAAAATTTTTTTTTTTGCACTATATGTTTGTATCAAAACTATTTTCACAAATCAATATTAGATATTGATGTTTTTCCTTAAAAAAAAAGGTTTTTTTAGGGAATTTATTTAAGACAATAATAAGGTATTTACAAGGAATTTTATTAAGACAATAATAAAGTAAGCCAATAATCTAATATTTTTTTTAATTTTTTTATAACTGAAAAAAGCTGGTATTTGTACTTTAGAACCTTTTTCACATTTCTGATTTTTAATTTTCTATTATATATATAAAAACTTTACAAATTCATACTAAATGGTAAACTAAAAAGAAATTATATACAATAAGCCATTAATTGAACTTGCATTAGCCTATTACAAAAAATATTTCATACTTTGCCCACTTTGATTATTTCAGCTCCAAACTGCATAAACAGCTGATCATACTTGTAATCGATTGTATCATTTAAACTTGGTATCATAAGCTTCTCAAATCTAAAGTAATTTTAAACTATAAAATGATGAAGTTAAACTAAAGGTATGAAATGTTAGGACATTTAATGGAGTTTTATTTACTGCAAACATTTTCACATTACAGTATCTTTCAAAAATGTGGAATCATTGAATTTGCTTGATTAATATTATTCAACGCATTTGTTATTTCTACAATTTCCATTTTGGTTGTCTCTTCTTTTTCACTTTTCTCTTTTTGATGCACAGACTCTTTTAGTTAATTTTTTTTTTTTAATTTATATAACTCATAATAATTATACTCAAGAATAGAGGGAAAATAATAATCTTGCAGGTTTTCTTAATTTGTGAAAAACAAATTAGGACTTCATGTGAAAAAAAATTGTGAATCAGGGTGAGCCTTCTCTTTTCATTTCATAAATTGACATTTTGCAAACTTGGATTTGAGAATATTACTAATATGAAAACCAATATCTTTATGCCAAAACAACTTATTGACAACAACAACAATCTTGGTGCAGAGGTTTAATGTTGAGGTATTTTAAAAACTTTCATTGTGTGAATTCTGCAATAAATTATCCATTCAAGAGCTCTGACATGATCACTATTTTCACTGTAACTTTTAACTCAGGTCAAAACTCGGACTTCTGGGTTCTGAGCCAGAACTCTAACCACTGCACCATGGCTGCGTGGTTTCATCCATGATGAAAATTCTTAATTAAATAAACATTTAAAATTACATCGAAAAACAATTTTGATAAAAAAATTTAAGAAAAAATTGTATAGATTTAATACTAAGATTGAAGTGTCTACTCTATTTTTATAAAATTGTTAATTTATAGCATTGAATCGAAATTCTGATCTTAAATCCAATGATAAACCATGTATAGATAAAGTTATTTTCAATATTTTTGAATAAACTTTGAAAGGTCCTTTAAAGTGGTAAGTATTGTGACTTAGGGTTGCTTTAAAGTGCTAAGTGTGTCAGCCAAAGGATACTTGTATAGGTTGCTTATAAGCTCAAAGTCTGTCAGCTAAAGGACACTTTAAAAGATTAATTTGTTAGCTAAAGACTGTTTTAAAAACTATAAAAACAACATTACTTCAATGGTAATGTTGTTTTTATAATTGGCCTCAATGCCAGACTAATTTTTAAAATTCAAGAAATTTTTTCAAAACGTTTTTAAATGAAGCTTTTTATTACTTATTTTATTGACTCTTTAATTTAACTATGCATCATAACTTTTGATTGATTTTTCCATGTATCATCATCACAT
>NC_061156.1:22815108-22825108 GCF_022113875.1 Hydra vulgaris | reverse complement strand
CAAATCTCCATCATTTGCATCATTGGTTAAATAGTAACCATATCTAAATATCAATGAAACTTAATTTGTTATTTTTCACCCTCTGAAAAAAGATTGATAACAATAATGTAAAAATTAGAGTTTTCTGTAAATTAGAGGTAACAGTAAAAGGTTTTTCCCATCTAAATAAAAAAAATATCTTGACAAAAACCTATCATGATACTATCATCTAACTCAAATATAAAAATCTCACAAGCCATTAGTGTGTTTTCATTAATATGATGCTATGTTCCCAAACATATACTATTCCTTCCTACTATTCCAAAAATAAACTATTCCTTGTTCTCCTCCCAGCTATTGCTGCATTGTTTGGGGTCAAAAATTATTAAATCATATAAAAAGTTTACAAGAATTAAGATTTTTTTTTTTAAAGGATTTTAAGGATTAGGATAAGAGTTTAAGAATTGAATATTTTCTCCTTTACAATCCAATATCCAAAAAAGGTTTTGAAAAATTTTAAATTTTTCTTTTTGCATTTGATTTTCTCCAAAATAATCTACCAAACTCATTTTTTTATTAAAACAAGTGATAACACAAGAAATATTTTATAATTTTATAATTAAATATATAATTTGCACCCTTCCTTTTTCAACATTGTCAAATAAGGCAAACTTTATTTGAGTATATATCTAATGAACATTAATTTTATCTTTTATTATTATTGTTTTGATATATTACTGCATTAATAAAACTAATACTATTTCCTATTTTATACTAATATTTTTAACTATTATTATTATTGTTATAATTATAACTATGACGGTAATTATAAAAATTAAAAAAAAAGTTTTTTTTTTTAATTTTTATAATTACCGTCATAGTTATAAATTATATTACAATTACTTTTACTATTTTATTCTCATTAGTTATAACTTACAGTGAAATTTGTAATATTATTTTATTCATATTATTATTTTTCTTTTTTATTATTATTGCTATTATTAATATATTCATTTATATTAGTGCTTTATTTTTCTTTTTTATGTTTTTATGTTTCTTTGTTTATCTTTTTTTCTTTCTTTATTTTATTTTAAATTCTCTCTATATTTTATTTAATAAATTTGCATGCCAAAATATTTTTCAATCAGATTATTTTAACAGCTTTTTAAAATATTTTATGTAAAAAAACATTATGCAGTAATTAATTTTTGTAAAAAACATTTTCTGCAATTGTGAAATAATTTTTTAGATAAAAAAAAAAAACAGATAGTTAAATAAATTGTTTAATACTTTACGTTTTTAAAGTATTTAATTTAAATTTATTTTATTATATTTAAGATAAATTTATTATTAAATATTAATAAATTTAAACTTATTTCGTTAAATTTAATTTAAAAATCACAAAACTTGAGTGACTAAAAATTTAATTTATTACAAAAAAACATTAAATTTAGTTTTTCTGTCGAGTAATGCATATATATTTTATAACTCCAGGGCCCTGGAGAGGATAAAAATGTGCTGGTGCAAAATTATTTTTGGGCTCCCCTCCTAACAACAATTCTTTTATTGAGACATTCAGAGCATAATAATAATTACAATAATAAGCACTGGCTTATAAGAAGCAAGTGCTTCCCAACCAGAGAGGCTCAGAAATATATAAAGGAGCTGGAAATTTTATTACTTAAAACATCATCATTAACATCAAACAACATCATCTTACTAAGCATTATAATTTAGTTTTTTATATTTATAAAAAATATATAGTGAAGTGCAATTGGAGTTCAGCTTTAAATACTGTCAAATGGTTGATCTAAAAAGTTTCTTTATAAAGAAAATTTTTTTTTGCAAAAATTTATAATTTAAAAAAATTTTTATTAAAATAAAATATATAAGTTTGTATAATAAAACTAAAATTAAAATCTTTGATTTTTAACTTTGTGTTAATGGCTATGTTCTTTAAACAATAAAATACAAATCGTATTTGGTTACCATAATCATAAATTCATTTTTGCATGGCAATAATGTGCAGAAAATATAATGGTGCAACGCTGCAATTTTGCAATTTTTGCAATGTTTTTAAAACCTTGCATATGGATTTATTTTTTTAAACAAGTCGAATAAATTGATGGGCGGAGTGGATGTCAAATATATGGAAATTTGCGTTAGAATTTTTCTATATCCTTATAACAAATCAACTATGTGATTAAGTGTTTAAATTATTTTTGCTAAATTTTTTGCTACCATAAGAACCCCATCTATGTCTTATCCCTCCACCCCAGACCAAACAGTGCCAGTCTGACCCTGGTATAAATTGTTAAACAAATCATTATTAAATTTGAGAAAACATATTTTTCAATCTCTATTTAAAAAACAAAATAAAATAGTAGAATATAAATAATAGAAACCTTAATAACTTTACTCTTAGCAAGAACCAATATAATAATAACTGTTTTACATTGTGGATGTCTTATTTGATCAAGTAGTGTGTTAAACTTGGCTCTTCGTTGCCTCCAATGCTCTAACTCTGCTATAGGGCCAGTGTCGTCCGCCTCCTTTCGCATCTGTTCACTTTCTGCTAAAATCTTAGTAACAAATAGAATTACTTCTGTCAAATAACAAAAAACTTATTGAGCTTTGTTAACTTCATCATTTGTTAAAATTGGAAAAAATACCTGTTCAATTTGTTTACACCATGCTTTTACCAGATCTTCTAAATAAGTTATTTCTTCTGGATTATTTACAATCTTATAGTAATCTGCCACACATGTATAATCACATATATTAATAGATTCACACTTCTTTAATTCAATTGAGTTGCACAATGCTAAACTGGTTACTAAAAAAAAATGTTTAACTGCATTCTATTACTTATTATATTATTAACATGATTATAATTTATTTATCTGGTTTCATTAATTTAAAGTCCTTCAACAAGCGATATCAAAGTTTATTGAATTGCTTTTAGAGACTATAAAAATAAAATATTTAAGCTAAATTTTGTTAGTAGAATAAGTTAATGAGATTCTATCTAAAAGAACTGCATCAAGAAAGTTATAGTATAAGTAATTCTATTTTTATATGAGCAAACTTTTTCTGGCAGTAAAAACCCAAAACAAAACAAATCCTTAAAAGTAAGATGCTCTAGCAATAATCATTTGTTGAAAGAAACTAGTAATTTTTTTTAAATCTTATTCTATGCATAATTCTAAGCAATTTTTAGCCAGAGTAAATTGTGGTTGGATAATGACAAATAAAATGTTAAAAACAAATGTTAAATGTAAAAAATAATCAAGTATTGTGAAAACAAAATAAAAAACGTTGTTAATATTATTTTCATATCTTTTTTTACTAAATTCATCTTTCCAAGGCACTAGGGGTAAAAAGGGGAGGGACAGAAAACTACAATTGAGAAGGATACTCTTTTTTCTTTTAGTTTTATTTGTAATTCTTTTAATTTTATTTGTAATTAACTGTTTTAGATAGTTTTTGTTGATTTCACGATGGTACCAGATGAAAAACTCATAGCTGGGGAAATGTTAATTGGATTAATAAACCAGTTAACTAACTTGATTTTATTTTCTAATTTAAATTTTTTAATGTGGCCTAATCGTTTTCTTTGTTCACAAAGAGAAATGAGATCAAGCTAGATACATCTTGATTTATAATCAAAAGGCTTCATTTCTTGCGGTACTTTTAAAATACACCATTGAATGCTTTCAATTACAGAAATGTCCTTTTCTAAATATAGACACCAGGCAGTAATGGAAAATTCAAAAAGTGGACATATATAAGTTGTATATAGCATTTTCCAACCAAGGTCTCTTTCTGATCAGGTTGATTCAAGTTGAATTCTGTTGAGACCACACTAAGAATTTTTGTGTCATAAGCATACATTTTGCATATATTTTTGTTACTTATTTTTCTTGTAAATCATTAATGAAGATAGTAAAAAGTATTGGACCAAGAACTGAGCCTTGAGGAACGCCAATAGTAACTTTTTCCCATTCCAATGTTACATTTCCAAGTTGGACATGTTGAGTACAATTTAAAAGAAACGCTTTAATCCAGTTTAAAATTTTACCTTCAATTCCATAGGATTTCAGCTTTTGTAGCAGCCTAGTGTGAGCAACATTGTCAAAGGCCTTAGACAAATCTAGAAAGACAATGACAACAGGAAGCTTACGTTGTAGGTCAAAAAATCCATAGTCTCAAGTAAATTAGTAACACAAGATTTTTTATTTATTTAAACCATGCTGACAATTTGATATAAGATTTTGAGACAGTGTATACTGTATTATCTTATTTTTAACTATTTTCTCAATTATTTTGCATGGCACAGAAGTAATGGAAATGGGTCTGTAATTGTTTGGATTCCTTTTAGAACCTCTTTTGAACAAAGGAGACACATTTGTTACAGCCCATGCCTTTGGTAACATGTCTTTTATATATATATATATATATATATATATATATATATATATATATATATATATATATATATATATATATATATATATATATATATATATATATATATATATATATATATATATATATATATATATATATATAGCATATAGTTGGCAACTTTTGGGTACATGTTATTTTTGTTCCCGTTCTGTTGTTTTTTTTTACTTTTTTTATACTATTTTTATCATATTTATATATTTTTTTTTTAATTTTTATTTTATTTCTATTTTTATTTATACATATTTAATATTTTATTATAAAAATATATTTTTTATAATAATTTTTGTTATTTTTATTTATTTATTTTATATTATATTTCATTTTTAACTTCATCTTTTTACAAAAACGATTAACTACAATAATATAACTAAATTTAAACCTTGCCGTAACCCTAACCCAAAGCCTGATCTTGATGCCTGGCCAAACCAAACCCTCAGTTGATGTAGCAGCACTCCCTTGCAAGTCAGGCTATTTATCAGTCAATATAGCAGCACTCCGCTGCAAGTCAGGCTATAAGAAAGTGGATATAGCAAAACTCTGTTGTGAGTCAGGCTATAAGATAGTCGATATAGCAACACTCCCTTGTAGCAGCAGGCTATAAGATAGTCGATGTAGCAACGCTCCGTGCATGTTTTAAAAATATATTTTAATAAAACAACAAAAACACCATTAATTAAAAAAAACTTTCTAGCCATTATAATTGCCATTTTTTTAAAAAACAATAAAATTTAATGTACTTCCGCATTAATTTAATTGCTTTGACATTTCGACAACAATAAAATACAGCTTAAGAGTTGAGGTAATAATAATTGTAGTCGAAAGAGACTTTTTTTTACCATAAAAGTCTTTTTTGACTAGATATAAGGATAAACACAATTAACACAAGAAGTAAATAAGCGCCATGGTTCACTAATGGCTTGCAAACACTAGTCCACTATGGATACTTTAAATTCAGATGAAATTCATTCTTATATGGATTATATAGAACATAAAGAGATTTTTTTTGAAAAAATTGCAGTTACTGATAAACATGTGATGATGTTTCTTTTATTAGCCAAATTACCAAATAAGATAATTCTCTAATTAAGCTAAACTTTTAAAGAATAAGGTTAGCTTCAGCAAATATAAAATTAAGTTGTTTTAAAATGACCTTGCCATATTATTTGATATCAAATTTCCTAAGTATTTATATTTTGTTGCATATAATAGAGCTGTGTTGAATTATGTAAAACAAGAGTTTGTAATCAAGGGTTCAAATCTTCTATAGAACATTGCATGTTGATGTTATTGATTAAAATTATGTTTTAAAGCATGACTAGAGCTCAACTCTATGATTTTTGGTTATATATATACATATTTATATATATATATATATATATATATATTTTTTTTTTTTTTTTTGGGTATGTCCGAAAAAAAAATTTATGCTCCACTCTGCCTCCTTTTTTTGTAGGGAGGGGGAAGGGGACCGGATTTTGACCAGATTGAGTGTATTTTATAAAAATGTTTTAATTCTTTAAATGACTTGTATCATTGATAAAATGGTAACTAAAGCTCAAAATATGATTTTAACACACTAAAAAAATTATTTTTTGAAAATACTTAGTTGTTGTAATGTATAATATACATGTTAAAATTTTTTAAAAGATTTGTGGAAATAATTTACAAGATTAATACAAGATTTTGCTGTGTAAATTTTTTTATATAACTTTATAAATAACTTTTAATTAAAATAAACTTTATAAATACTTAGAGTCAAAAAAGTTATTGCAATAACTGTACAATGCTAAATGTTTTTACAAAGATGTCTGGCTATGAAAACAGCTGTTATTCAAAAATTCAAACACGATAAAAGTTATACTTTTATCGTGTTTGAATTTTATTTAAAACACAACTCATAAGTATTTATAACAAACTTGAAAAGGTTTGTTGCTTGTAATGTTTCAGTATTATTAGATTAAAGTTCATTTTTGAAATTCAGGCAGTTAATTGAAATTCAACTAAACTTCCCACAGATAAAATTTGAGTAATAAAGCCTTTGGTTTGGAAATAATAAATAAACCTAATAAAGCCTTTGGTTAAACAAGACACTAAAAAATATGATTAGGTCTTCTCAACTAGTATAACAAAACATTGAATTTCTGCAATTGTTTTTAGAAGAAACAAAATATTAGAAAGCAGAAATTAAAACACAGGTGCTTTATAACAATTCAAATTGTATCAATCAGTCATTGTGTTAAACTCATTAATCTAGATAAAACTCAGATAGTCTAGCAAAGAAACAGCGATAACCAAGTTAAAATAATTTGAAATGCAACTTTTAGGCTTGTTTACGCAAATTTGGAGGTGTTGATTACTAATATTTCTAACTATAGAGACAAAATCTTTTAATGCTTGAATAAGATTTAAACTATAGAAACTATCATTATTACTTGCTTGCAAAATTGTGTAATTAAAAAATTTATATTAAAAACATGTCTTGTTATACACAGTGCAACAATAAAATCAAAATTTGTTATTAACTTCAGAAGAAGAAGCAGTAGCAGAGGCTGCACCATTAATGACATTCTTTGAGACAGAAAACCACAGGTATAAAAAACTTTCCTAAAGTATCCATGCCACAATTTCACATTTCATAACACCCAAAGAAAAACCAGTGATAGCTTTTATGAAAATACTAAGTAAACAAGTTTTTTCTTTAATGTGGTTCATTATAGTTCCTATTACGATTACCATGATTCTCATAAAGGATAAACAATATGGCTAATTAAAATTAGACTTAATAAGTCTAAAATTTTCTTCTTGATTTACAAAGAAAACAAAAGAAACAAATACTAGTTACTATCGATGCAACTATAAACAGCTTCTACTTGTAATAACTCTCTGTTTCCTTTTCTTGTATTCAAAGGATATCGTGATATCAAAAGTTCTACACAATTAAAGTAATATTCGGTCGCCCAACTTTAAAGGAAATGATGCTTTTCTTTAACATACTAATTTTTTCTTTAATATGCTATATAAACTTGTGAATTAAGCGACATTTTGAACTAATTATCGGCCATATTATATGTTTAATAAAATTAATTAATTTAGTTAAACACAAACTAAGCAGGGTGTAAGGCAAAGGGGAAGTCCGAAATTTATTTTCCACATTTAAAACCTTTTCTCTTCTTATTTATTACTTAAAATGCAAATTATTAAAATTATACACAGTCTAGTGTAATAAAACTGGGGATGTCTATTGATATATTTTGATATATACTAGTTGTTACTAACTAATTTTACCTCCTGGTGATAGCTAAACAATAAAACTTAATAAAAATTCTACTCAGGGTGTATGTTAAAAAGGAAGTCCAAAGTTTGTTCTAACTGAAATAATCATTTTGATTTTTTTAAACCAATGAAAGAAAAAATTTAAAAAGAGTTCTATATAACAAAATAAAATAAAGTATGTCAATTCAAGTTTCTAATCAAGTTATTTAACTCAAAAGTTAGTTTAACCTCCATCAAAATATTGTAACTATTATTTTTTAACAATCGCAAAATTTTGAAACCGATATACTATTTTCCGGTTTTTAATATTTTGGAATTTGAACCATTTTCCAATTTTTTATTTTTTTCCAACTGTTTAAGGTAAATAACCGTGTATAATTTGTTTAGTTTTAGCTGAAGTTTGGTTTTAATAGTTATATATAGTAAGATTTTTTCAACAATATAATCAAGTTGAAAAACTTTTATTTAATTTTTTTGGGTACATCCAACGATGTAGCGGACATCCCCTAGACATGCCCTCTTTTTAAATATGTATATATATATATATATATATATATATATATATATATATATATATATATATATATATATATATATATATATATATATATATATATATATATATATATATATATATATATATATATATATATATATATATATATATATGTATATATATATATATATATATATATATATATATATATATATATATATATATATATATATACATTATCTTAACTGTCGCTAATTTTAGAAACTCTTGAAAATATGGAAATATTTCTATGGAAGTATTGTGACTAAAAAGTTGAATTCTTTCTTATGAAATATTTTTTGGCTTTATAAATTTCAATTTAGTTTTTTAAAAATGATATAATTTTATTTTAAACAATTAACAATATAAATTTTATAACAGGCATGTGCTAAGAGGTATTTTATAACAACCAAATGGTAAAATTCCTATGCTGCAGCCAAGGTAGCAACATGGATTTTTGCCTACCTCTATCTAATAATTATTTTACAAAAAAATGATCTTGAAAAAAAAAATTTAGTAAAATATATCAAGTACTACTTAAAGAAAACAATTTTGAAATTTCAAATTTATTTTTACTTTTCCAATCTATGTTTTTGAATTATATAATCATACACTGTATGACTGTATCATACCAATGTACGATATGTACACAGACCTGTATTGCAGGACTGCAGCAACAAAACATGGATTGGGTGGGCAATGAAGCTTTCTATATGCTCTAAGACAAACTCTGCAGAGATTACATGACACTTTCTCTGTTTAAACCATACCAAGCATAATTAGAAGAATTTGAGCACATTTTTTACAAAAATACTCATATTTTTTGTGTGTAGCACTTTATATTAAATATTATTTAAGAGTTATTTTCAGATGTTTTTGAAATGTTAACTTTTTTGGTTTTTAGAGAATATTAAAATATTATAATTACAAAGTTGAATAACATTTTTTGTATGTTTCAAACTAAAGGTTCATTTTAGTCTAAGAAATATTTGTTTAAAAAGTAAAATAATTTTAGAATAATTAGTTGTCAATTTCTTAAACAGAAAGGACATGGTACAAGGTCCACAGTTTGGAGTTTGGAGTTAATATATAGTTTAAACACTAGGAGAATAAAACTTCCACTTTGGTACAATAAAAAAGATCGTGATTTTTTAAAATGTGTCACAACATAATTACTCAGTTTTAATACTTTGATCCATTTGTAAAAATCAAAGTAAATAGAGTTATGAGAAAATGTGTAATTCATAAGAAATGTGGACGCATACATACAATTTAAAAAATGGAACTAAGTGTTAAGTAGATAAAAACTCTACAAATTTTTTGTATTGTAGCATGTTTCAATTAAATATAGAGTTTTTTTTTTAACGAACACTCAAATTCTTTGTTAGTTTTAGTGTTTGTGTGTGCGTGTATATATATATATATATATATATATCAGGCTTGGTCGGGAAGCAGGTGCGATCGCACTCGATAATTGACCACGGAAATAATATTTAGTTGCAAAAAACCAGCCAGATTTTTTAGTTGTTTTGAGAACATTTCAAAAACAAACAAAAAAGCGCAATAAGATTAAATGGACCGATGAGAAACAGTTAAAAAAATAAATATAGCTTTTAACGCAAAAAAACTTTAAGCAAAATAAATTTATTAGATTAATTATTTTGAAACGTCGCTCTTTTATAATTTTTTTATAAAATTAGGCGACATTTTTTATATAAAACAACTATAAAGAAACAAATGTTC
>NC_061156.1:22800108-22810108 GCF_022113875.1 Hydra vulgaris | reverse complement strand
TCATTTTCTCCTCGCTTTTCCTTTTTAAAGCATTCGCTTTGCTGACCAATGATAAATTGTTTTCTTTTTCCGCTTGTTCCACAGTTAAGACAAACTCTTTTTCTAGCATCAATGAAGTTTTTGTAAGGAAACCCATTTTAGATTTTAGCTCTTCAATTTCAGACAAAATAATGGCTTTCTGATCTAACATAGCATGTTTTTTATTCTTTGACTTCTGTTCCTCAAGCATGATCTGGTATTTTTGATGGGCAGATTTAAAGGCAACTTTCATTTCTGATGTAATCTGGACAGAGTGGGGGTTGAGGTTGTTGGTAAGCATGAAATCACGCACAAGACGCCGTTCAACAATACCATCTGTTGATATATTATCGGTAACCACATCCTTATTGACACTAAACCCCTGTTCAACTGATGCCTGTCCATGACTCAGAGTCAAAACCAACTTAATGACAGATGACAACTCTGGATACTTTTTTATGTCAATGTTTTTGAAGTAAAAATCATCAAGACGTTTATTATTTCGATCATAACTAATGAAAACATCCTGATTCAGAGCAAATTCTGATGAAATAAACTTTGAGAACTGGCTGATAACTTTGTCAGAATAAGAAGCAGTTAATATTCCAAGTGAAATAAGATGATGCAGCAATATTTTCATTTGATTCCTATTTTTTTCAGGTGTGATCTGAGCATAAAAATTTGGAAGCAAACAAGTACTCGTGTTAACAATCACAGAATCAAGGGGACATCTTTTAAATAACTTTTCAGCAGCTGAAATTAAAATGTGCATGCATTGAATTTTAAATTCTTTCATATCCTTCAAAATAACTGCATCATTTTTTCTGAGCTTTGACAGTGATAATTCAGCAGCAAACCCAATATCAATTTCACTGGGTTTCAAATGGTTCTCTTTATTTTGCAGATCAATTTTGGTAAGTTTTGAGGTAGCCTCAATAGTTTCAGATTTAATAAACATCTTAAGAATACTCTTAATCAACTGCACAAGATCACCATTCATGTGAGGCAACATTGGAGCATCTGTCTGATAGAGCTTCAGAAACGGTTCAAACATGCTTGCCAGGTAGCTAAAAAACTGAAATTTTACAAGAGAAAGTTCTTTTTTAACAGCATTTACAACAAACTTATATGATTTGCAAGATGGTCGTTTACTTTTAGGCAGAGACTCCCAATAATTAACAATTTTTATAATAGATGGCCAAATACTAATTAATCTATCCGCTACCTTTTTGTCTTCAACCCATCTGGTTGCGCAAAATGAAAGCAGGAACACAGAACCTTCAGTGATACTGATAAAGTCACTTCTTCTGGCAGGAGAATCATGAAATAAGGTAAAGCAGCTTTTAAATGTCTTTTTAAGTTCCCAATCAGTTGATTCTACTCCTGTTTTGAAAGCACCATGAATTATGTGTAGAGAACAGCAGCCTATGTCAATAAGTTTAGATAATTCGTGCTCTTCACGTTTGCTTTGAATGTCTCTGTGAAATTTCAAGTTGACACTGGGTCCATCCATAGAGACCTGAACAATTTTGCTGATATTAATATCACTTATCTTTTCATTAAAATGATTTACCAAATCAAGACTAGTACTATGTCCCATAAATGAGGAATCCCAATACCTCACTTCAACTTGCATTTTTTCCTCATTCCAATACCGGATGAGTAAATCCATTTGACAAGTTTGAGTTTTTTTGTTGAGGGATTCATCAAAGGATACAACAAGCCAAGGAGACAGGCTCATTTGTTGTTTAAGTAAACCTTTAAAATAAGGCCCAAGACCATGAGTGATGCTATATCCAACTTTATTTGGTCCCATTTGTAAAGATTTAGCAATCTCACTGTCAGGAAACATTGCTTGAAACAAATTTGTCACATTTTTGTTTGAATTGTTAGAGATTCTATTTAAGCAACAATGCAATGCCCACATAATTTCTGCACAGATTTTATTAGAACTTGATACGATGAGTTCTAAAGATTGCTGCTTCATTTGTCCTGTTGAGAAACTATCAGTTGTCTTTAAATTAGACTCTTCTACTGAATTAGGTGAATTAGTATTTTTAGAGCCAGATGATTTAAAAAAACAAGAGAAATTGCTTGCAACTGAAACATGATTTTTTCCTTTCTCGTGACTTTTTATTGCTTGAATACCCATGTTTGAAAGTTCAATTAATTTATTGCATAATTTGCATCTTGCCTGGGTGTTATTTTTTCCTTTCATTAGCCAAGAGTCAAAATGAGAGTAAATGTCTTTATTTAACCATTCTTCTTTAAAATAAGCTTTTTTTTCTATTTTATTCATTATTTTAATTCTAAAAATGGAAACAAAATATTTCAAAATGATTTATATTTATAACATAGGGCACTGTAACAAATTTCATTGTATTAACTACTTTAAAAACCTTTTTTTAATTTTCAAAATTCATTTTCACAAGGATTTTAATCTAATAGTCATTGTAATGCTTATAGAAACCATTACTTTTTTAATAAAAACTTTCAAAAGTTTTCAACAAAGTTGAAAATCTTTGAAACTTTCTGTAACTTATGTAACTTAAAATAAAAAAAGAAGTTTTTCACTTTAAAGACACAAAAACGTTTAAAGTTAAAGATGCTGTTGTTTAGAGAATAAATTACAGAAATAGTTTTAAACGATTGAAATTGATCATAAAAAATTAGTTTTTTTATAATAAATAAAAAAAAGGAATTATTTTTTTTATAATAAATAAAAAAAAGAAACATACACTATTATTGTAAAAATAAAATAATAACCATAGACAATTTAAATAAAATATTTTTATTGAATAATATTTTAAAACAATTGTTAGTAATAAGAGCGTTTTGCCTATTAAAATACATTTAAAAATATTCAAGTTTTAAAAAAGTTAAAAAGCCGTGGTTAAATTTTTAAAAATAAAATATTATATGCGTGGTAAAGGTGTGAAACACTATAGGGTATTTTTTAATTGTCAAAATAAATGGGAAGCATCAACAGAAACATAATAGCTTATTTGTAAAACGAGTAGTTTCTCAATCAGAATTCCCTGACTTTTCCCTGACTACCTAGAAAAAAAAAAAATTTCCCTGACTTTTCCAGGTTTTCCATGACTTTATCCAAATTTGGCTGATTTTCCAGGTTTTCCAGGTTTTCCAGGTACAGTACGAACCCTGTAATAGTTTGCCAACGTCATGAACATCATTATTAAATTAATACTTTATTATGAATTGTTTATAAAACTTTATTCTAAATATAAGAAAGATATTTTATTCAAAATATTCACTGAATCAAATGAATATATTCGATATTTAAAGATTTAATCATCATTCATGTTTTTATGGGAATGTAAGTAAATTAATGTTAAACTTAGAAAATTAGAAAAATATTGGTATTAATGTTATTCCTGGAGAAAAGATATGAAAGATTAAATTGATTTCATATAAGGATGGCTAAAAAAACCAACTTGCAGCCAGATTTATGAAGATGATGATAATAAATTTACTATAAACAAATTTTAAAAAGAAAAATGCATGCTAAAAATAGGGACAACAAGGCTTTAAATATAGATCCTGCTCAATTAAGCCAAGTAGTTGAAGAATCTAAATATGTTAAATCTAAACTAAATGACATGGATATAGGGGAAGGTTGCATTTTTTGCAGCCAAAATTATGCCAAAATTTGCCAAAATTAATGCCGATTATCATAATTTAGTCTTTCCTCTTAAAGAATATATATGAATATTTCATTAAAAAAATCTTTAAACCAAAAATTGCATTATTTTCAACGCACCCAATCATCTCCTCTTATAAAATCAGTTTCCTAAGATAAGCTTTTTTCAATAGCACTTAAAAAAACTTAAAATGACATATTATAATCACAAAAAGCAAAAATTAATTAAAATTGTATCTTTAAGGACTTCTTAAAGTAAAAAGTAATACATAAAAACCATTAAAAAAAAATTAATAAAGCTTTCTTATCTCTAAAATAATTTGCAATACTTTTGCAAAATTTTTTAAAAAAACTTTCGCTCTTGAAATACCAAAATAAAGCTCCATAGAGAATAACTTGAAAAAACACGCTTTTCTTAACAAAAAGCCACATCTCATCATGAACATCTCAAAACATATTATCTTAAGCAACTTTATCAAGTACAATCATAATTTAAAAAGTATGATGAAAGTATATGTTATATGTTAGTATGTATATGTTATATTTGTATGTATATGTTAGTATATATCTCATATAACCCATGGAATTAACAGTAGATAAGAATAAAATATTGAGGATATAATATTTTTTTATGATCTTGCTTTGTTTTGACATAATTACAAAATATTGAATAATAAAAAACTATAACGGGGATGGTGAATTTTTTTAACAATAAAACAATGAAAGGATATTAACTATACAACCAAGAAACTAAAATAAATAACACCATTGAACTTGTATAATATACTTAACCAAAAAAAATTGCAAAAAAATCAGTAGCCTACCCGTAAAAGAGGTTATACCATCTTAGAAACCTGTTCCTCTTATGCAACCTTCCCTTACTAAAAAAATATGATAACAATTGCATAGAAGTATTTAATGTTACTAATTATACTGTATGCAATCGCAAAAACTAGCATAAGTGCAAACTGGCATATGTACAAACTGGAATAAATGCACCAAATAAATTTGCAAACATTGGCGTAAGTGCAAACTGTCATAAGTGCAAATTGGCATAAGTGCAAAGCAGCTACAAAAAGTGGCATAAGTGCGAATTGGCATAAGTACGCCAAATAAAATTGCAAATATTTACATAATTGCAAATTGGCATTTTGTACTTATGCCAATTCGCACTTATGCCAATGTTTGCAAGTTTATTTAGTGCACTTATACCAATTTGTACTTATGCCATTATTTGCAAACTCTTTTGGCGCACTTATGCCAGTTTGCACTTATACCAGTTCGCACTTGAGCTAGTTTTTGCAACTGATTCACACTTATGCCAGTTTCACACTTATACAAGTTTGCACTTATGAAATTTGCATTTATTCAATCGTACCATTTAAAGTAATAATATTTTTTCATTTTTTTGATAAAATCAATCATTATAAGAAAACAAACAAAAAAAAACTAAGATATCAAAAGTGGCTCTAATATGAATTAAAATTTAATGTGTACTTTTTAACTAATAATTTTTTTTTTGTTTATTTCTTAAAAAAAAAAATTTTTGTAATTATTTTTGGTTATTATATAAATATTCTTGCACTTGCAAAATGATAAACAAAAGTTTTTCTTATTTTATTTCTTTTATGATTTTTTTTATAATGCGCGATATATTTATTTTTTTCTTTTGCTGAACATTTTTGATAAAAAAAAAAAGTTTAGTTGATAAAAAAAAAAACTTTTTTTTTTTTAACTTGTCACTAATATCAAATGTAATTGTCATTTAAAACTTTTTTACCTAATCATCATTCAAACTTCATAAGTGGTTTTCATAATGTTAATTAACTTTTTTATTTTACCACTTAAATGATAGACTTGTTTAAATATTAAAAAAATGATAAAAAATGGCTCGACTGAAATGGCTTAACACTAACAATTATTGGCTTAACATGTACATAAATGATGCACCATTTTACGCTTTAAAACAAGGCCTGTTATGGGACATATGTAGTGCTCAATCTTACTGGAACACAACATTGTCATATGGAGAGTAGTGGGCATGGTTTTCCAGGATTTTTCAGTCGATATTGTTAAACCTTACATTAAACGAAATGCCTACTTTGCTCATCCTGAAAATGTTACTTCATTGATAATGACTGACCTCAACAAAAACAAGCATTTTAAAGCTACAGACATTGTTCTCTAATTAAGAAACTAATTCTCAAAGACAACCCTTAAAACTAAATAATTTCAAGTACTAGAAACCAACATAAATGCTGAGATGATCTAATCAATTGGAGTTTTGTTCAAATCACAGAACCACCACTTACACATAATTATTTTTATTGCTTACATTTTCTTTATATAGCTATATATCTATATTGCACTTTCATTCCTCTCATTCTTGTGCACCAAAAAACAGTTTTCCATAACTAATTTATTTTTTCACCCTAGGCTAATGTACATGGTACTTTATTTACAACAAGCATGATAAATCATTCTGTAATGGTATTGGTGCAACTGTGAAAAGACTAACTTGAATTGCTAGCTTTTAAAGTAAATTTTTAATAAAATATTTAAGATTTTAGAGTTTGTTTTTGTTGCATTTTAATTTTAGTATTTTTAATTCTTTCTTAATTTTTATTTATTTTGGTTTATTTTTATAATTTACTATTATGTTTAATATTTTAAAACTTTGAATGAAAATGAATTAGATTTAAAAAACAAAAAACAATGGCTCTAAAAAAGTCAAAACAAAAGTTGGGACAGACTACCTATCTGAAACCATAAGGAGTTGGACAATAAAATTTGAAGTGATGTTTCTTTCATTAATTTAACTTTGTAAACCAATAATCATCAGAATCTGAGATTGTATGATTTCAAGCATAAGTTGAAGTGAGCTAGAATGACCCAACTAACGTATATTAAAAGATAATAATAAGATAATAATATTAAACATGTTACTGTTTTCTTAATTAACTATATAATAATTTAAATAGTGATTAAAAACCATAAAATAAAAACAGAGGTTATTTACTGCTGTCCTCATTTGAATCCTGATAGAAAAAAATAAGTGTTCTTCTTCCGTTAGCTTCAATAAAGTTATCAAAAAGTTTCACACCCTAAAAAAATTTAAATTAGTTAAAAGTTGACATTTCAAAACTATATATATATATATAGTTTTGAAATATATATATATATATATATATATATATATATATATATATATATATATATATATATATATATATATATATATATATATATATATATATATATAAGTATATAACAAAAAATTATTGCGTGTATTCAGCTTTATTAAAGCATAATATACAATTCTTATACTTTATTAGACAAAATAAATGTAAGCTGAAGGTTCTCTTTTTTTTTTTACTGGTGTCATAAAGATCTTCAAAACATTTGGTTACTTGTTCTGCACACTGATTTGCTCTGGGATTTTTCAGTCTCAATGGTTACTGATGTAAAAACTTTCTCACTAAATTTAATATTTTTTTGTAATTGTGGAAGTTGTTACGTAGCTTCAGATAATCATCTGCATTGTACATTTGTGTACTTTAAATCAGGAACCATTAAGACTGAAAATACAATTTTATGAGTCACATAAGAAAAGAAGAACTGTTCCACTAGAAAAAAAAGACTCTTCTCACTGGTAGAAGAACTAATGCCAATAGAGCTAATATTGTTCAGGAATTCCATCTTGCATTATTTAATTTAGGTATTTTCTGAAACTTTACTTTAGGAAACAATCCAGGTTCTTCACAAAAACGGTATATCTGGGTTAAATGAAATAGAAATGCTGTTTCAGTAATCATAATAATAACTTTTTTACCATTCTTGAAATTCTTCCTATTAGGCAACTTATAGTTCTTTACAAGTTTCAGGATAAACGGATATTAGATTTTGGGCGACATGTTGTCCAAATTCTTTATCTATCCATCCATTCTATACCCAAGTTCTTTATCCTCCAAGTTCTTTATCCATTACTATGCGAAGGACTCTGTTAAAAACATTATGTTAACAACCAATGAATTGTGGCTCTTCCGGTTTCTTTTCAGTAAAACATCTTTTTAACTGACTAACAATCATATTCAGGTGACCAAATTTCTAAATATAGTGTTTTTTTTAGTTCTTCTTTAAATTTAACAGCTTCTTTAATAATTGACCTGAATATACCATACTGTGAAAGTGTCTAAATATCAATTCTATCTTGAGATAACTGTCAACAAATGGTTGCTGCTTTGCTAGTTGATAACTTTGAAAATGTTACTAATTTGGTTGCAGTTTCGATTTTGCTGTAGTTCTTGCTGGTACTTGTGGACTGTTCTTCTGAATATTCACATTTTCTAAAAGAGAAAGGGCATTATTTGAAGATGTGCCCTAGATATGGCAACAGTAGTCAAAACAAGGAGAGATTTGAGATTTACAGAGATAAAGACTAGAATCTTGAGTAAGAAAGTGGCGAGCAAGATAAAAAGATGTAACCTTAGCAGATGTTAATTTTGCAATTGATTTGATATATGGTTTCCAAGAAAGATAGGAAGTAAGAGGTAATCCTAGAAAACAAAGGGTAGATCTTTCTATATTTATGAATGATAACCTAGATCTTTCTATATTTATGAATGAAAAATATACTCATTGAGTATATTACCATTCATAAATATAGAAAGATCTAGGTTGTTGCAATAACAATTAGCTGGAAAAAAAATTGAGTTTTATCTGAGTTAAAGTTCACCAGTCATCGAGAACCCCATGCTGTAGCATAAGTGAAATCCTTTTCAAGCTTAAATACCCCCTCCAAGCAATCAGAGAGTGTTGGCTTCTTATTAAGATAAGAATAAATGGTTGTATCATCAACGAACAATGCCACCAATAAAAAAAAAGGATAGAACCAAGAATAGAACCTTGAGGAACCCCTGAAGTTACAGGAAATGAAGAAAAGTGCTGTCCATTGAGGTCAACTTTTATACTATGGTTGGTAAGGAAGGAATCAACAATCTTAAAGATATTAACTGATACACATCTTATGCACAATAAAACCTATCAGTTATTACCGATAACAAATCAGCAGTAGAACAAGAAGATCAAAATCTATATTGATGATCAGAAAGTAAGTTATTAGACTCAAGATAAGAGATTAAGTGTTTGTTAATTATAGACTCAAAATCCTTGATTATCATAGTAAGAAGACTAATGGGACAGTAGTGAGATGAGTCAGACTACTCTCCAGAATTTTTTTAAATAGAGATAACAAACGCTGCTTTCCAGCAGGCTGGAAAACAAGATTCTGATAAGCACTTGTTTAATACTTTTGAAAGTATAGATTGCTCCAGAGAACACTTCTGAAAGACTATAACAGGTATGTTTTCCGGACCACATGTTGTGGAAGAGTCTAATCAGGAAATCACTTTAGATTCAGAAGCTGGAGCGATTTGAATGTCTAGCAATAGACCAATATGCTTGTCAGCTATATCAGGTAGGTTGTGAGAGATGAAATACGAGATTTTGTGACCTGAGATTAGCGGTTTTTTTATTATTTTTCCTCTGTATTCAGCTTTACTGCAGCTGAGGAGACTATTGATTTTTTTTTAAATTGCTATTACAACCCTCTTTTAACCTTTTAACTCTAAAACACAAGCCTTGACCAACAAAATTGCTGAGCAGAAAAACAATTTGAGGGTAAAAGTTTTATGGAAATAGCACGGATTAAAATTGAAACTTCTTAAGAGTTCTACTATTACAATACTACTGTATAACAAATTGATAGTTATGTGAATACAATAAAAAATTAATAATTATGTAAATAAAAATAGCAATACTTTAATACCTCTTCAGACTCAACAGCAAAATCAAAAACAATTTCTTCTGAAAGCTCAAGTTCAAATGCAACCATAGATAATATAAACTTATGCTCATCAGTAAATCTTGCCTTTAACACTTCTTTTCTTGCTTTTAATTTATTCTAAAATTTAAATTATGTCACTTTATAAAGGTATGGAAATATTGCGCTTTACTGAGCCAAAAAAAGTGTTAAAAATCTATCCGATGTTATTTGAACTTTTTTTAGTAGTGCCAGAGAAATGTTTTTTTTGAAATGATTTTTTATTTTATAAAAATGTATATACATTTTTTTGTAATTTTTTGAAAAATAGAAGAGTAGAGTTTTATATAATATTTATGTATTGGCTTTTATATAATATTTATGTATAGTTGACACATTTTGATTTGACTTTATTGATGCTGAAAATTTAATTGTTATTCTGGTGTTAAATTAGTGTCAAAAGAATGTTAAAGTTTTTTTTTTAATTAATAAAATATTTC
>NC_061156.1:22730108-22795108 GCF_022113875.1 Hydra vulgaris | reverse complement strand
AGTATTTCAAATTTACAAATTTTATTTCAAACTATATATATTTTTTTTGTTTGTTTGGAAGGGTAAGAAGAATACCCTTTCCAATAAGACTATGGAAACAAATTTTTGTAAATAAAAACTTTAAATTCAATTAACACAAAAAAAACCTTTAACCCTTAGATACATTCAGTGGCCAGGGGCCAATTTAAATTTGTAGTTCTCTCAAATAATTTTTTTTCAGAAACTAGAATAATCAAACTTTTTAAAAAGAAATAGTGAAGAGTGTAGGATTTTTTTCCCAGCATTTCCAAATATTATTTCAGGTTTTATAATTTGTTCTTTTATTTTACAGTCAAAAAAGCAATGCGTTTAACCATACTGGTTAAGTGCATTACTTTTTTGACTGTTTTGTTTCTTGAGTATTAAACTACGATATGTCGTTATAATAAAAAAAATTTAATTAAAAAAAAAAATTATTAAACCTGTCTTTCTCGATACTCCGTTGTTGTAACAATACTTTTTCTATTTTTATTATTTGCACTAAGTTTATTTTTTTCATTTTGCAAAGTAAGTTTAACAGGACTTTTTGAAGGTTCAGCCATTACAAATTTAAAAATATTTTAACACCTAAAAGTAATATGTTATACAAATATTTATATTAAATTATTCGTGATTTTTTTATAAAAGATATCGTGTCACGTAATTATATTACATTTATTATATATATATATATATATATATATATATATATATATATATATATATATATATATATATATATATATATATATATATATATATATATATATATATATATATATATATATATATATATATATATATATATATATATATATATAAGGTAAATAAATGTACACCGTGTTTGACTTATTTCTGTTGCTATGTAAACAAAAATTAGAGTTTATTTTACATAGACTTTTTGTTTTTCGACTTTTTTTGGCGGGTTTTTTGTTTGTTTGTTTTTGTTTTGTTTTTTGCATTAAAAATGTTCGGTTAATACTTTTTTCCAGTAAGCAAATCCAGTATTCGCGTTTTTTGTATAATCAAAACCCAATTTATTTAAAATTTATTTAAACCATTTATAATCATTTTCTAATAATAATTTTTGAGCACTTATTTTAATTCGGTCAGGATTTTATGAAAAACGGGATACACAGACCTCACTCAAGTGGAAAAAAGTTTCGAACAAAATTTCGCGCAAGATGAAATTTCTTTTTTAAAAAGCACATGCAAAAAGGTAGGAATTGTTATTTATTTTAGGAGATTTATTTTAGGAGTTTAATTTAGTAAAGAATTAAATTTATTGAATAAAATAACCGGTAAAAAATACATACTTAAATTTTTTAGTTCGAAAGAAATTTTGTTTGCTAAATCATCTAAATCCGAGAATCTTCCACTTACACTACCAGAAATAACTATTAACAATATTAAAATAAAAAGAGTGTTTTCAATGAAAATACTTGGAATAATTTTTGATGAACATTTAAATTGGAAAAGCCAAATAAAGCTAGTTGACAACAAAGTCTCAAAGACTTTAAGGATAATGTATAAGACGTTTAGTCTTATACATTATCCCTAAAGTCTTTGAGAAGTCTTATACGTTATCCCTAAAGTCTTTTGAACAAAATATGTTTAAAAAATTTATATTTTTCGTTTATACATAGTCATATTAACTATTGTAATATTGCCTGGGCAAACAATCACTCATCTTTCCTAATAACTATTTACACAAAACAAAAGCAAGCAAGTCGATTAGTTTCGGCCATGGATAGATACGAAAGTGCCTAGCCGTTACTCAAGGAAATAAATGCCCTAAATGTATACAAATTAAACACCTACCATAACTTGTTATTTATGTTTAAACTTCAAAACGAATTAATTCCAAAATATTTTTATAAAAACTTCTCTCTTATTAATCATAAATATAAAACAAGACACTCAATAAATAATTACTACATCCCACTAATATTACTCAAAAAGTCTGACTTCTCAATTACATGTTGGGGACCACGCTTGTGGAACTCGGTTCTTGAAGAAAATATGAAAAAAATAAAATCTATTGATAAATTTAAACAATACGTACATTCTTTCATTTTTTTAATTAAAATATATATATATATATATATATATATATATATATATATATATATATATATATATATATATATATATATATATATATATATATATATAATATATGTGTATATGTATATGTGTATGTGTATATATGTGTATATGTATGTGTATGTATATACGTATGTATGTGTGTGTTGTATGTATGTATATATGTATGTATGTGTGTATGTATATATATATATATATATATATATATATATATATATATATATATATATATATATATATATATATATATATATATATATATATATATGTAGGTATATATATATATATATATATAAGTGTGTATGTATGTGTATATGTTTATATGTGTGTGTATGTATATATATATATATATATATATATATGTATATGTGTATATGTATATGTGTATTTGTATATATGTATATATATATATATATATATATATATATATATATTATATATATATATATATATATATATATATATATATATATATATATATATATATATATATATATATATATATATATATATATATATATATATATATATGTGTGTGTGTGTGTGTGTGTCTGTGTGTGTATGTGTATATGTATATGTATGTGTGTATATGTATATATATACATATATCCTTCTTATATATATTCTTCTTGTTTCTTTTTGTTTGTCTGTTTTAATTTTGTTTAAAAAAAAAAATATGAGTAGATAAACTTAAATCTATAAAATATTCGGAATCTTTTTTAATTCAAAATATCTTTTGTATATTTAAATATATATTATGAAGTTTATTGGATATGTATACGCATATGTACGGATTTGTAAATTATTTTTTCAAACTTTTTTATTTTTTATTATTTTCAAACTTTTGAGTTTTGTCAAACTTAAAAATTATTTTTTCAACTTTTTGATTTTTCAAACTTTTTAATTTGTTTTTTCAAACTTTTTTTAATTTAACTCTTTTATATATTATTGGAAATTGTAATTTTTTTTTTTTTTTTTTTTTTCACGAAGGGGCTTGATGATTAGACATTTTGTCTTCTACTTGCCCCAGTCAGCTTGCATTTGTATAAATTTATTTGAATGTAAGGTTAACATTGTAAAATGTGTCAAATGACGAAAAATTAAAAAAATTAAAAATAAAAAAGAATGGGAAAATTTTCTTAGTTTTTGTGTTTAAAATGACAGTCTGGTTACATTATAATATGCTATCTTGCGATTACTACCAACTTTTACTTAATACATAGTATGCGGCTTCCGTATGGCAATTTACTTAAGTAGGATAAACCGCAATACTAAAGTACAAGCAGAGCTGGACTAAAGGAAGGGGGGGGCTAGGGGCAAAAGCCCAGGGCCACACTATTTTGGGGCCCCTGATTCAAAGTAAAAGATTTTTTATTAACTCTGAATAATTAAATCTTTTATTTTTACTAAATTGTCTAATTGAAAACAAAAACACAAAAATAAAAAAGCTGTTAACAAAAACACTACAGTGATCAGTTGTGGGTATGAACCACCTTAAATTTTTTTTCTGGCCTTGCACTATCGGAGGAGAATCAACTCTACGAAAAAAATTACTAGATTACCAGTGCCTTATATTAAAAATCGAATGTAATATCTGTAAAAATTGCTACAAAAACTTTGGAAAGTTATTAATGACTTAAATAATTATATTGTCTTTGAAAATGTATTAACGATTGCAACTCTACAATTCTTTTGTACTTCTGCACAAATGAATTCTTGTGTGAATATAAAATAGTTTTATACTTTTCAGATTATACAGTTATTATCAATATGCCAAGAAAATATGAAAGTGGAGCCTCTAAAAGGAGATTGAAGAAAGAGAGAGTGGAAATGGTGAATGGAAACTTCCAAAAATGACCTTTTTTTTTAATCAAACCAAAACATTGTACGATTTCCAAAAAAACTGTAGAAAATAATAAAAACGATGGGCTAAAAGGTGAAAACAATAACACGGAAAATGAAGTAGCCTGCCTCGATCCTTTAAATAAAATTCGCAAAGTTGAAAGTGTTGAATCCAGGACCGTGGAGTCGGAGTCGGAGTTGCGGAGACATTTTTAGCGGAGTCGGAGTAGGAATCGCTAAACAAAATCGCGACTCCGACTCCAATAGTAAAACTTCTCGGTATTGCACGTGCATGTACAAAACATTCAACTAACCTTATGTTCATATTAAACCTCAAAGAAATTTTTAACTTATCGCGTAATATTTTTTTAAGAATTCAAAAAATTTTTCAAAAATTTTGCTTTGGAGTTGGAACTGGAGTCGGAATTGGAGTCGGAGTTGTGCTCAAAAAATTTCAACAACTGGAGTTGGAGTCGTTACTTTTTTTTTACGACTCCACACCTCTGATTGAACCTACAATGCGTGTAATAACGAACTTGACTCAGGTACTTTTCATTAAATTTCTAACTCACGTGCAATGATTTTCATTTTAGATTTTCTTTTTCAAGTAAAGCGTTTTTTGGACCCTGCCGTCTTTTCCTCGGTAAAACAACTTTTTACGTTTTTATACTAATTAAAGCACTTAATTATTAATTTTTTAATATTAGCTTATAAATATAAATAGGCAGAAGCTTATTTTATCCAATAATTTTGCCCTTATGATATAATGTCAACGTTATAAAAGTGTTGGAGCTTGTATAAGTTTTTAGTTGTTAATGACTATGTGCAATTTTTGCAAACTTTGCCTATGCAGATGTCAAAAAACTGTATCTAAAAACAGGTGTTTATTGCAAGTGATAGGGGTGCTCCGAAGCTGGCTGGTCCCTGGGGCTGAACTTAATTTTTGAGGTCTTTGGCTATGAAAAATACCATTTCTTTAAAAAAATTTTCCGGAACATCAACTTTACTAATATTCTTGGAGCCTAGGGGAAAATTATTCTGTTCCTCTTATTCCATGAGCGGCCCTGCATTGAGTCTTTTCTGATTCAGGGTGACCTCATTAAATTTTCATTAAAAATAAGAGGATAATAGAAGATTTTACAGGAGATTTTGCATCTAATTTAGAGGTTTTTTTTTTGCAAAACTAAAACATTTTGAAGAAAAATCGAAGATTTTTTTTGAAGTTTTAATGCCCATTTTTTTTAAAAGTTTAATGCCCATGTTTTCACACTTATGGGGTTTGAACACGTTGGAAATTTTATGTTAAATAACATGCAATTTGTTTACAACCCAATACCTTATTAGACGTTAACCAGTCTTGCAGACCGAGAATTTTGAACATTATACTAACATCAAGAACTGAAAAAATAAATAAAAGAGGAGTTAAGAGAAGATTTCATCAAATTTTAAACTTTTTAGAGGGTGATAGAGGGTTTTAGAGAAGATTTGTTGAAAGAAGACGAGTTGGAATGGACATTTGTTTTTATAAAATGATCTTATAAATCATTTATACTTTTTACCATATCTTGCGTCAATTCTACAACATGAAATGGAGAGGGTCTTTTACGAGCATTTCTGAATGTTTTAATCCAATCTAATGGAACACATGCAGGTGTTTTGCATTTAAATAACCCCATAACTTTATCAGATTTGATATAAGAATATCCGTGTTCTGGAAACGTAATTTTAATGAAGCCAAACCTTTTTTTTTTTCATGAATAAGAAAATTTATTAAACGAATTAATGTATAGTTTTTATTTTGTCTAGCACATGAATTGCAAAATAACTCTACAAATCGAATATCTTTGTCTAAATGTTTCAAAAATAAATCATATAATATTAAAGTTACATCATAAGCTCTTTTTCTAGTTATAGTTTCATCATAACAATACAAAAAAACATAAAAACATTACATAAAAACACATAAATATTAAATGAATGAAATGTTAATTTTCTTTTGTAGTAAAAGTCATTGGTGGATTAATTTGGTAAATTAAGATGGAAATTAAAAACAATTGACTGAAAGTTTTAAACAGATTAAACGTCTTTGTAATATTTAATTCTTCAGGAAGATAGAGTCGCCAAACATTTTTTTTTTTTTGAGAATAGTGGCACTCTCGACTTCTGAATAAAGAAATGCAATCACATATTTTATTTTTTGATTCAGGAGTAAGGCTGTTATAATGGTTTTTGTGTTTTCTTTTTTGATCGTGAGGTTAGTGACCAATATAATAAAAAAACTGTAACTTTTATATGATTAATTTTATTGAAAACTTGCATTTGGAATAAAGATTTAATGACCATTAATGTATTCAATAAAAAAAAATAACTTGCCTGTGGTTAACAGTTTTCTTTTTAATGTCTCCAACCTTCCCTTCTTTAAGCCAAAGATTGAAATAAACGCAGAAAAGCAAACATGAACAAACGAACTTTTACTCGCAAAATGATTTTTAATAAAAAGTTTACATTTGTTTACAATTACTACTATAATCTTTTGAATTAATTTTATATTTAACTTTTGTGGAAACTTATTGAACATCGCATTTAGTACTTAAGTAACATAGCAATATAATATATAAGAACTTATAGAAAAACATTTTCTCTAGGATTATAAAACAATCTAAGATACCAGTGGCGAAAAATTATAATAATTATAAGTGAAAAACATCAAATGGTGTTTTTACAAGTCAGAAAGTGATGCAAGATGGATTGAGAATGGATTTAGAGAAAAAAGTGAAGAAAAGTGTAAGCATAGCTGCTAAAAAATTCAAAATTAAGAAAATGACATTATCACCATACATCTTAAAACAAAATTGTGTAGATAACCCATCTACTAATTATTGAAAATCTAGGCTGATATTTTCCCAACAGCAAGAACTTTCCTTCAAAAATTATTTACGGGGGCATCCATAAAGTACGTACGCAATAAAACTACTCATTTGAGACCCCCTCCCCTTGAATGCATTTAACAACCCCCCCCCTCATCCTTCTACGTACGCATGCATTATTTATTACAAAATTAACCCCTTTTTCCCCAACACATAAATTTTAAAACATTAAAATTAAAAATCTAATGCCAAAGTAGTAAGCGCTATATCTGTCTAC
The DNA here is from genome assembly GCF_022113875.1 of Hydra vulgaris. NCBI lineage: Eukaryota > Metazoa > Cnidaria > Hydrozoa > Anthoathecata > Hydridae > Hydra > Hydra vulgaris. The sequence continues at coordinate 22,787,998 of NC_061156.1, read as the reverse complement.
GGAAATACAGTGCCCCAATGTTTGTGTTTCTAAAAGGTTTCCAAAAAACTACCCGTACAATGCATACATAATTGCTTATGATAATTTCTTATCATCATTTCTCAAAGACCGTAAAGAACAAATATATCTTGTATAAGAGCTATCAAATCAAGCAAATTCTGAAGCATATTTAGCACCAACTGCAAGTTGATCTGTTAAAGATAATATTAATAAACTAACGTTACTTATTTTTAAAACTCCTGAACCATTTTTTCGGGAAACTGTGCAACCTTACTCAAAGGCAGCTCTAAGAAATTCATCTCAAATTCAAAGAAAAGAAAAGCTGCTATTCTAACAGATACTCCTTGAAGAAATATAATGAAACAGCAACAAACTAAAAAACTGGAAAAGGCTAATAAAAAACAAATAAATCAAATACCTGTAAATATTTTAGAGATCTTTAGAGATCTAGTAGTAAAGAGACTCTGTTACCTAGTTATCTAGTATATTAAACAAATTATTAAACAAACATACAAAAAACTAAGATGAAAAATGTAAAGACAATTGTAGCACATTATAATTATGATTGTCTTGTATGTTGGGAAACTTATTCTGAAAGTCTACCTTAAAAAAAATGGATCCGGTGTCAAGGTTGCAGGCAATGATTTTACACAAAATGTGATTAAAAAATCTTAGAAATATTATGATGTGTGACACAATTTTCTTATTATTTGAAGATTGCAGCGTACATAGTAAATTACTATTTTCGGAAGCATGTATAATCTATGAGGAATTCGAAATCATTTGCGAATCAACAAATTATGAAAATAGTTATACGGTAAAACCATTACGGTAAAACTTTTACCAATGATAGAATTTAAATATTAAATATACTAATTATTTAAAATTAAAAAAAATTAATCATATGCAATCCTTTTTTATGGATTTTTTTTTTTTTTTGTTACAATCTGGTATTAATTGTAATAATTAATGCAATAATAATAACCGAATAATAAAAAATGAAGTCATTATTTGTACGCGCGGACAAATAATCTCATTCAGCAATTTGATATCATATTTATCACATATATATCAATTTGATATCATATTTGATATCATAATGATCTCATATTACGAGATCTGTGATGTCATAACATGGTATGCTTATGAGATCAGTATAAAAATGAAATCGCACAATCTATATCAAGTCATACCATAACATGATATCAAAAAATGATCTCATCATGTACTCAGAATGTGATATTATACTTTGAGAAGTTCATGATATCACTATCATCTCAATTTAAAATTACACAATGATGTCACTCTGTACACGGATTTTGATACCACACTATAACACTATAATGAGAAATAAATTGTTTTTATCTTTTTTAAGCAATTTTTAATTAAATTATATCTTAACTATTACATACAGACAGAGGTAATTCTAAGAAGGGGAGGGGTGTTCCACCCCACCCTCCCAAAGAAGGTGATTTTCAAGTTATAGTCAGATTTTTAAAAAAGAACCAGTCGGTACGTTTTAAGGTTTCACCCCCCCCCCCCTCATTTTATTTGTAGAATCGCCTCTGCATACATATTGTAATTATAATTACAAAATTACTACAAACATATTTGTTCAAATATAATAAACTTATTATATATGACTAAATATATTTATTGTAATTATAATTTTAGTATATGTTATAATAAATTTAAGAAAAATAATCTAAGAAAGATTGAATTGTAAATACGAAAATGTATATATTTTTAATCAATGCATGTAAAATTATAATTGCAGCAAAATATAAAATAAAAATAAAAATGCGCATAATACATAATATAAAATTAATATTAAGTACATAATATACAATTAATATAAAACTGTTCATTACAACTATGTAAAGAGGAAGATTGCGTAAGATTAGCAGGTTCCTAAGATGGTACAACCACTTTTACGGGTTGACTACTGATTCTATTGCGAACTTTTTTGGTTAAGGATCTTTATACAAGTTCGACAGTGTTATTTATTTTAATTTCTTGGTTGTGTAGTTAATATTCTGTGAAAAAAAAAAGCTAGATTTTTTTTTAATTCAGAATGTTTTGTTTTTTAACCGTTTTATTAATTATTTTTACTTGTATATATATATATATATATATATATATATATATATATATATATATATATATATATATATATATATATATATATATATATATATATATATATATATATATATATGTATATATATATATATATATATATATATATATATATATATATATATATATATATATATATATATATAGCATAAAAAAAACTACTGAAACCCCTTAATATTCGTTTATATAAACCTATATTCATTTTGTTTTTAATATTTTAGTCGCTATATTTTATTAGTATATATTGCCATGGCAAATAATATGTAAGGTATTTTTTTCCGTTTACGAAAAATTTCTATTAACTAAGTTCTTTAAAAATCAAGCAAAATATTTTAGTAGATTGTTTTTACTTGTAAAGGAAGCACTTAGCAAATTGGAATTATTTTCCTATATTCTGGATTTTTTACATTTTTTTTTTAAGACTAAGATTTCCCGGAAGCAGAGTAGATCAAAGAACAATGCATACTGACGTGATTTTTATATATTTGATATTTAGGGAGTTGAAGATATAATTTGTAAACATTTACTATGTTCCGTTGCCATGCCTTTGTTATATTATGTCCATGGTACATATGATAACCTTATAAGGCAATTAATAGATATAAAAAAAAGATATAGTATCACAAGTGCTCAATGCAATTCAATCGATCTCTATTATGGCCCTTACAAATCAGTAATAAGAAAAGTTAATTTTTCTACATTCTTTAAAGAATTGATTTACCTTAAGAAAAGCTTAATAATCAAACGCAATCAATTATTTAACTCTGGAATTGCTGAAACGATTAGCTTTTTGCTTTTACAAAAACATATTGGAATCCGGAAAAACGAAAACATTCTTAAACTATTAATTAAAGCGTACGATGTTTAATAACTTTTTACCTATAATCAATATATTTATGCAATTTTCATACAACTACTGTAAATTATTTATCACCTATGGTGGCGTTATATTCTGAAATAATAGTAATAATAATTGAGATATATCGCATTAACTAAAAGTTTTTTAGTTAGCGTTGGAGAAAAGGGGTATTGATTTTGTACAAGAGGGAGGAGGACCTAAATCAGTGGTTATACTGCGCACGTTCTCTGTAAATGCCCTTCTTTTTAAAAAACGATCTGAAAAAACTTCTTTTTGCTTATGCATTTATGAAAACACAATAGCTCGTTTAACCAAATGTCTTGCGTAATAAGGCACACGCCTCTTTTAAACGATTGTTGTGATAAAAAGTTGCAGGAAAAAAAAAAACGATTTTAAAGATCAATTGAAAATTAATACTTTGTCTGCCACACAAATAAACATTTTGTTTTTATACAAGTTTTAACATAATAAATTAAAAAATAATAGCATAACAATTTAAAAAACTTTTTTTTCCTTTTTAAAAAATAAGATCTTTAAATAATATATCCTTAAAAACTATAAGTGAAGCCTAGACAGCACTTAACTAATTAAAAATTAGAAGAAACAAACAAAAAAAACACATTACGAAAAATACTTTTAATGTGTTGCCTAAAACACCAACACAGTCTTTTTATAATTTTTTTAAAAAATTACTAAAACAACTCAAAAGATAATTTCTAATAATGGAAATAAATATATGCTTTAACGCATCATCAAACATATCAAATATTAAGATAATGACCTTTTTAAACACCCTTGAGTTTCTACTGCTACAATATTAAACTTTAACAAACTGCAAAGCAAATTAAAAAAAAAATATTCAAGTATGTAAAACTGAGACAGTGCAAGGTTGCTAAAAAAATGCTTTTTGATATGTACAAAAAAAAAATTATTGATAGATCAATAATATCACTAAAAACAGACAGGTATAAAATATATATACATAAAAAGTTTAGTTTAAAGCTTTCATTTTTAAGTTATCAGTTAGGAAATTTTCTTTCTCTACAACTGTGCCGGCAGCAACAAAGATTAAATTTTCTATAATACCTTTAAAAATTAAAGCTCTTTCAATAAATTTAATAAAACATTGTTAAAAACTTCTCTTGAAATTGTAGGTTTGATGCAATAATATATGGTAAATCTTTGACATAACATTGAAAAGTTTGCTTTTTAGTAAAACTATAATTCAGAATTATTTATGGAACCAACTGTTGTATAGGCTGAATTTCATTTGATAATTCTATATTTTCTTTTAACAAATTATCTTCAGATGTGGAAACAATATGATTTAATCCCAAAAAAAATTTTGTTTTATTTTTTATTTTATTTCTACAAAACGGACAGTTTTTGCATAACTCACTGCAGTCAAAGCAAATTGTATGTCCACACTCTAAAACTACATCTATAATTCGATCACGACAGACTGAGCAATTAAATGACTCTTTCCACTGTTCAACCTGATTAGTTAGTCTAATAACTTGGCTTCTAAGACATTCAACTTCAGACAGTTCATTTAGTTCTCGAGTTTTATCCTCGTCATTTTTGGCATGTATTGTGGCTGCAGCAGAAGAACCAAAATTGTAAAGTATCCTACGTGCATGATCGTAAGCTTCTGTACATGTTCTTTCTGTGTCAAAAATATAATTTTGTTCTGTCATATGATCACTTGGTAACCAAGATAAAAATGTGTCAAAAAAGTCTCTAGCAACTTGTTGCTTTACAGCAGGTCGAATACTATCACACCTATAAAATGCATGGTGCTCTGTTATAGAACGATAAAGAGCTTGCGCACTATCTTTACTATTTAATTGATATACAATGCTAACAATATCACCAATGTCAGAACTACAAATATCTAATTTTACAGTTTTCCCTGATCGAGTTGCCATTCGCAGGCAGTTAAATGGCACCCTAAAAAAATAGAATCTTGCTAAAAAAGTTATTGCGAAAGTTAAAAAATACAAAATTTTGATAAAATTTTTTCTTAATAAAAAATTTTAATTTTTTAAATAAAAGTTAAAATACCTTTCTATTAAATCATTTCCTTTGTCAAGCTTTAAACAATCAATTCCAATTCCAAGAAATACAGGTTTATTGTTAGAATCCAATCTAACATAGTGATGTTCCATACCATAATCATCAGATTCTGCAACTTCTTTCAACAAAAAAAATTGAGCTGCTTCTTTTGACATTCCTTGTAACTTGCAGTGCTCAATGATAACTTCAGACCGAAATTCAGGTAGCCAATGAGAGCATCTAGAAGGGTTATAACTGATGTGATTTTCACAAAAATCACCTGCTTCAGCTTGAGATAATAAAGCATACAAATAAGGTAAATTGACTTCATGATATTTTCCTGCCAGCAAATCTTCTTTAACATTAAGAAAAAACTGCCACCTAAAGATTTTTTTAACTTGAGCATAACACGTAATATTTCTAATTCAACGTTCTAATTCAAAAGTAACTTTAGGAATAATTTTAAACTAGATAAAACTTGATTTTCTAAATAGTTTATATTGGATATTAAAAAACAAAAAGCTAGCAAATCATGATTATAATTACCTTGTAGATTCTTGAAGTAACTGGTGAGGTTGAACATAAAATTTCACACAAAACATCAATGAAAAAGGTTCAGGTTTATTTATTTGTCGAGATATTCGATTTCTCATGTTTAACCAATGTATTTCACCTCTAGAATTAGTATACTGTAAACCAAAATAATCTTTTTCAACAATTCCAAGTTTATTGCAAACCTGAAATATAAAACGAGTTTGGTCTTAAAAAAAGCTGCGTCATGTGGACTTTGTACCCTAAACAACCATGTCGAAATTTTAACAATTGCTTATTTTTTCTCATTGTTTATCTCACTATTATTGTATTTTCAACAATTCTATGAACCAATAAATGTTTCTCAAAAAAAAAACTTAGTTTGGACTTTGTACCCTAAGCAAAATTTAAAAATTAAGAAAATACCTCGTCCATAACGTCTTGACCTTTAGCATCTTCTTTAAATTTAAACGAAAAGCATACATTGTCTCTTTGCGTAACTAAACACCAAATTTTATTCTGAGTTAATGACACTTTCGTTCGAGACATAAAATCTAGCTTACTTTCATCGTCCATTCTAGGTTAAGTTCTAAGCTAATACCATGCATAAAACAATAAAGAAAAGCTTAGTTTGATGAGAATCAGTCATAGCCAATTAAATCTTTTAAAATAATATCGAACCAATCATATATTTCAAAAATACTTATGCACCAATCAAATTAATTCAATTTATGCTTTTACGCACAAAAACATTTACCTTTGTAGAGTTCGACTTTGAACCCTAAGGGAAAATCCCGATAACGTTCTTAGAGAAGAAAAAACAGATGTTTGGAAAATTACAGCAGATGAATAAAAGCTCTTATACTGCCGTGAAAAGCCACAACACTTAAAAAATTGAATTTCAGTGTTTTTTTGAAATTTACAATAAATCTGCACGGTTTCATGTAATCTGGAGCATAAATTATGTATTATTTTTTCAGATATTACTGACCCAAAAGACAGTAGCTCTCGCATTAAAACTATGTTTGTAAAGTTTAAAATATTAAAACGTGCCGTGTAAAGCCAAAACTTTTTCAAGTTTTGGCTTTACACTTAATGTCACTTTAAGCTATAAAAAAATGGTAAATGGGGAGGGGGGCATAACTAAAGCATGTTTTTCTGGATTAAATTAAAATATTCAAAATTTATTTGTTACTTTTTTTTAAAAAAATTAAATCATAATTTGTTTGAATTTCTAAAAAATGAAGTCAACATAAAGAAAAAGTCAACGAACACAACATTGAGTTATATTAGTTTAAAGCTAAATTATACACCTAACATTTCGAGAATTTTTTTTTAACTTTAAAATTAAACAAAGTATATTTTAAATAGTAAAAGCTTAAAAATAAACATTTCACAAAATGGTTAATAGCAACTAGTAAAAAAAGATAAGAAATTGCTAACGCAAAAAAATTGATGTTTTTTATTTCGCCATAAAAAAGAGAATTAGCGAAAAAATTAGTTTATAAATTCATTATAATTGGATATTTATAAATTGTAGGCGGATCTTTTGATTGTATAATCATAAAGAATCTAGTTATAGACATTGTCATTGAAGGTTAATTCGGGCTTGCATGCGTAAAACAAAACAAAAAAGCGTCCTGCTAGTCCTGCTATGGCATAATCAAATGTTTTCGTTTTAAACTGACTAAACACTCATAAGTTATAATAACGTGTCCGTAAAAACGTACTTGTTAACATATACATACATAAAACATATACATTATAAAGTTCATTATTTCAAAGATGATTTTAAAAATTCTTAGCATTTTATATTATGTTTAACCAGTACAAGCTCAATTGCTTGTTGCTCGGTTTTAAACTAAACTGTGTAATATTAGGTCCTTGATTTTGCAGAAAATAATTTCAGTATTCTCGAAATTTTTTTTTTAAATAAAAGTAAAATAGTTTCAGTTTCCATAACTTTCAAACCTATATTTTTTTCTTAATGCTTCAATACTAACATCCACATCTTTCATATCTGTTGCAATAATTTTGCAAAAAATATAACTACTTTAAAGCAGTTTTTTTTTTAGAGTTAAATATATATTTAGTAACATATTAGTTAAGTATTAAATGGAGCTGTATATTAAATTTAGTGAAATATACAAAACAGGGGAGTGTACTTAGAATGTGCATAAAAATAATATAATAATTAAAATGAAAAAGCTTGCAAAGTTTTTGACTAAGGTAGGCTCTCTTGTCAAACCCTTATTCCGACGCTGTCCTTAAGATCCGAAATTGAAAAAAAAAAATGACTTTTTCATTTAAAAAGGAACCTGCCTACCCCTAAAACCCAGTCGTTGTTTGCACACTCCGCTATATGTTCTCTCTAAAAATCAGTCGGTGTATGTGCGCAAATCCCTATATACCCCATTTTGCCTATTTCCTAGAAATACAATCTCGCGGACGCAAAGGACGCTTAACGTCGGAATAGGGGTTTGACAAGAGTGCGTTCCCTTGATTAATGTATAAATCATAAGGGATCACCATTTTTCCAGCATGTCGAAAAAACTTTTGCAGATATGAAAAAAAAAGAGGAAAAAGTTTTAAAGATATGAAAAAGACACGTTTTGTACGTAAAGTTTTTTTTAACTTTGGTATATAGAGTACCAAACTATAATTTTTTAATAATTTTTCAAATAAGTAATTCTGAAGAAAATGACTAAGAAAATGATTGGAAAAAAATAAAGGTCCTTAAAACTATTTCGGGGTAGTACTTCCCCCCTCCCCAATATAATTTTTGTTCCTACGGGCTTGAGTACAGCCATTATTACGCATGATACGTGAAATTTAAAAGATAAATTAAATTTGTATAAAAACTTTAAAAAAAAAGAAATCGTTAATGTTTTTAAATGTAGTAGTTCTGCAGGTTTTTAAAATTCCTTTGCAAATTTTTTTTTTTTTTGCAATTTAATTCGCTAGTGGATTCAAGTAAATATTAACTCAAAACTATGTAATATAGTTTTGAGTTAATATTTAAATAATTTTTTTTTTTCTTTTTTTTTATTTAGAAGTTCGCACTTCAGCTCAATTTTACGTGTTAAGTTATAAGTGTGTAAATATTTAGTGGATTATTTGAACGAAATAAATTTTATCGTAAAGAGAGATTATAAACATTGGCATGCCTGAAAATTTTGAATAGATTAAGATTTTAAAACACGAGTTCAAACACGCTCAGAAGACAAAAACAAACACGCTCAGAAAAAATCTTATTATACATTACAATTGCTATAATACTTCATTATTTAGAATAAAAAAAGCAAAAAAAAGTACAAAGTAAAAAAGAAAAAAAAAAATTATTATCACGCATGTACTTTCTCGTTTATCTACATTAAAACACTTTAGTAGATTTTTAAGCATTTTAAAACTACAAGTTTTTTCATATTTTTATATTGCTAGTAACATAATTTATTTTTTTGTCAGTAACATATCGTGTTACTGACAACATTATGATATAATATTGTTACTATGTCAAATATTATGCTACTGACACACCGTTAGCACGGAACCTGATAGTCCCAACCTAGCTGACCCAAGAACGCCACTACGCGTACACATCAAGGTACCATTTGATGTAAATTTTGAAATCTTTCAACTTTGCCCGCGGAAAATAATTTAATTTGAATGCTCAAATTAAGTGAGGAGTTAAGTATCCACCAGTAATTTTGCGAGATTGAATAACATGATTTACAAGACTTGATCAATCATTGCAGTGAGCAACAAACCGAACTGTACCAGAATCTCCTTTTCGGTCGTCAATTCAAGTGTTGATCTGCTCCTCAAAAATTCTTTTTAAATTTTGCTCTACCATCTTGTTGCTATTATACATCTTGGGTATCAAAACCAAACCAGTAGTGGTTAAACTCATTATTTTAAAAAATAGTAACCAAATAGCATAGTAATTGTGAACGCTTTGAGGTTTAATTAGCAAAAAACTTACAAAATATAAATTAAAACTGCCATAAATCCTTAACCAGTAAACCAACCCGGCTAAAATTTTATCCAGAGTTTGGTGCGGCCGTATGCTACATTTGCATCGATTTTCATTAAAAGTTTTACAGGTTTTACAATTTTTATCAAACATTTTACAAGTGTTTTTATTGTAACACTATAAAGTCAAAATTTCTTTTAATTTGGACATTCAAACTATATCATTTTCCGCGGACAAAAGATTTTAAAATTTGCATCACAGGGTACCTTGATGTGTACACCCCATTTAAATGGCGTTCTTGCAAGAACGTCAACCTAGTGATAATACCAACCTTGCTGACTCAGCTAGGTTAATATTATTAGGGTCAGCTAGGTTAGCATTATCAGGATCCGTGTTTACCTTGGACAAAGTTATTAAATAATATTGTTAACAACGTATTACCCCAGTGGACACGGATGTAAAAAAGACGTCTTTTAAATGTCTTATTTACGTTTTAGATGTCTTTTGAACGTTTTGGACACCTTTTGAACGTTCAAAAGACATCTTTTTTTGGTCCAGTGCCCACTGGGACATTACTGAAATAATGTAAGACGTAAATAGTGACAAATATTGACAAACAAAATAAATGACGTTTTGTACTTTTTTTGTGACTTTTTATGAAACCTATTGCGTGATATTTAAAGTTATTGCATTATAATGCCTTTTTTTTTTTTATTTCCATATATTTTTACAACTACATAGCTTTAACAATACATACTTTTATTACAAATAGTTTTAACAATATATACTTTTTTTACAAATACAGTCAAAATGCTTTGAAAATAACTGAAATCATACTAAGATATATTTGATGTACAAAGTAATAAAATAATGTAAATAATGTATGTTTTCAGTTTATATTTTGAAAAGACAAAAAAAGTCTTAAAAAAGGAAAAATTGAACCTTTATTTATGTAGTCAAGGGAAACTCGCAGAAAACTGTGTAAAGTCTTGTCATCGAGAACCCTTTTTTTTAAACAATTTCATGAGATACTCATAAATATTTTATTCATTACTTATTACATTTTTTAATATAATTAGTCGTGTTTTTAGGAAGAAGCATAACATAAACATAACATATATACATATATATATACACATACATACACACACATACACACACATATATATACATATACATATACACATACATACATATATATATATATACATACACACATACACATACACACATACGCATACACACACATATATATATATATATATATACACATACATACATACACATACTGGGTTGGTTGAAAAGTTCGCGGAGCGGCACCTATGTTGCAGTAGTAGAAACAAATTTATAACTGTATTAAACGTATTCATTCTTCGTATGAACGCATAAAAAATTTCAAGTCGATATGTCATTTCAGTCTTTGTTTACAAGCTATTGAAATTAGACGTGTCATAGTATTTTTTAAAATGGAAAATATTGAACATCGTGCTGTAATAAAATTCTTTGTGAAAAAAGGTTTAAAGCCCATGGAAATTCATAATGAAATGGTAAATGTGTTGGGTGATGATGCTCCTTCAAAAACAACAGTATGCAAATGGGCTGCGGAGTTTCAACGTGGGCGTTCAAGCCTTGAAGATGACCCTCGCTCTGGACGTCCAAAAAGTGCTACTACTGAAGAAACGATTAATGCTGTGCATGACATGGTTATGGATGATAGACGATTGACCAAACGTGAAATTGCTGAGGCTGTGGGCATCTCAGATGAACGGGTATTACACATCTTGCACGATGAATTACGTCTGAGAAAGCTGTTGGCAAGATGGGTGCCGCATTCGCTAACTCTGGATCAGAAACGCACTCGAGTAAAACTTTCTCAAGAACATTTGGCCCGTTTTCAAAAGAATAAAACAGATTTTGTGCGTCGATTCGTAACCATGGATGAGACTTGGGTTTACCACTATGATCCGAAGCTGCGACAACAAACTGCAGAGTGGACAGAACCCGGTTGTTCAGCTCCGAAGCAAGTGAAGGCGTCAAAATCGTCAAAGAAGGTTATGGCATCAGTTTTTTGGGATGCGAAAGGAATTTTATTAATAGATTACCTTCAAACCGGTAAAACGATAACAGGTGAATATTATAAAAATCTTTTGGACCAGTTGGATAAAAAAATTCGTGAGAAAAGACCTGGTTTGCTGCATAAAAAAATCATTTATCACCAGGACAACGCACCTGCTCATATCAGCGATGTTGCAAAGGCGAAATCGGTCGAATTAAAGTACGAACGCTTGGAACATCCACCCTATTCACCAGATCTGGCTCCGTCCAACTTCCACCTCTTTCCACATCTCAAAAAATTTCTACGTGGAAAGCGTTTCTCATCACATGAAGAAGTCATTGCAGCCGTAAATGGGTATTTTGAAGGCCTTCCGGAATCGCACTTCAGAGATGGGATACATGAATTGGAGAATCGTTGGAAAAAGTGTATTGCTCTTAAGGGAGAATATACTGAAGAATAAAGTCATTTTTTGAATCATAAAATTGTTTTTTCATTTCCGCTCCGCGAACTTTTCAACCAACCTAGTACACATAAATACACACATACACATACACATATATATATGTATATATACACATACATACATATACACATACATACATATACACATATACACATACACACATACATATATATATACATACATACATACACACATACATACATACATACATATATATATACGTACACACATACACATACACATACATGTATATATGTATATTCATACTTTTTTTTTTTTTTTTAATTTTATGTACATGATTTTGATATTTTAATTACTCATAAGTTATTAGAAAATTTCCATATAACTGCTTGTACTTAAGACAAGTTTTTTAAGATAAGATTTTAAGGAATTTATATTTTTCAGGAGAGATATTGAGGAATTTTTTGGTATTAATTTGTTATACAAGTAAGGACCACGATATGCTATTGAGAATTGAGACAGTTTTCTTTTTTTAAGGGGTAATATATAGTTTCCAATTGCTCTAGTGCTAAATTTGTTTATATTAGTTTTAAAAAAGTTATTCATAAATCGACTTTGAATAATTCCCATTTTATGTTTGAACATAAACAAAATATTTTGATATATATTAATTTGGTAAATGTTTAAAGCATTCATCTGTTTTAGTAATGGGTTTGCGTGAGTAAGTTTGTTTTTATAAAAAATAATTCTTGAGGCGAGTTTCTGTCGTCTATAGAGTGAACTTAATTTAGTTTTATGGGTACTTGCCCATGCTATATTGGCATATGATAGATAGCTGTGTATAAAGGAAAAATAAAGAAGTTTTAAATTTTCGAACGATAAATAATTTCTTGCTTTATAGAGTAGACCAATGTTTTTTGAGACTTTTGTATTAATGCTATTTATGTGAGAGTTCCAAGATAATTTCTCGTCAAGAAGCACACCAAGAAATTTAGATGATTGAGTTCGTTCAATAATTGTGTTGTCTATACTAAGAGTTGGTAAAATTGATGGGATAGCCTTTTTTTTTTGGTTGGGGTGAAATAAGATGTATTTAGTTTTGTTTAAGTTTAATGACAATTTGTTAGCTCTGAACCATGAGTTAAGTTTAAAAAGTTCTAAGTTTGCGGTTATAAAGAGGTCACTGATTGAGCTAGAAGAATAAAACAGATTAGTGTCGTCTGCAAAAATTATGCAATCTAACGTAGATGAGACTTTAGGGAGGTCGTTGACATAAATTAAAAATAGAAGAGGAGCTAGAATAGATCCTTGAGGAACCCCACATTTGATTTTTAGTTGTTTCGAGTTGTTATAGTGATCTATGGTAACACATTGTTGTCTGTTGTCTAGGTAGTTGGCGAACCATTTTATAGTTTGATTTTTTATGCCATATTTTTCCATTTTTTTTAGTAGTATTGTGTGGTCTACTGTGTCAAACGCCTTTGTAAGATCAACAAAGACTCCTAATACAAATTTCCTATCATTAAAGGAAGTAGTAATGTTATTAATGAGATCTAGGATAGCATGTTCTGTTGAATGTTGCGTTTGAAACCCGTATTGATTTTCACTTAAGATTTTGTGTTCTATTAAATATTTATACAGTCTGTTGTAAATTATTCTTTTAAGGAGTTTAGAAAATATAGGAAGAATTGAGATTGGTCTATAATTGCTAATTGCAGATGTATCTCCACCTTTAAATATAGGTACAATTTTTGCTATTTTTAATTTGTCTTGGACAATTCCGTTTTTGATTGAAGAGCTGAAGATATTAAAAATAGGCTTTCTATTACAGAAAAAAAATAAAGCACAACATTGCCAGAGATGTCATCAATACCTGGGGCCTTATTCTTTTTAATTGATTTGATTGCTGTTTCTAGTTCATCAAAAGTTAAATTACTATCTGGCAATGAGCTTTCAAAATCGCTAAAATAATTTTGAAACGATGTTTCTGAGCCTTTGATTTTTGATGCCAGGTTTAGACCAGTGTTTACAAAAAAATGATTAAATATTTCTGATATATCTTTTTTGTTTTTGTATTCAATATCGCTTTCCGTTATTCTGGAGGGTAAAATGTCAGATACTATTTTTTTTTTTTTTACCAATGATTTCTTTCATAACTTCCCACGTTTTCTTTATGTTACCATTATTATTTTTTAATTGTTGAGAATAATATCTTTTTTAAATTTATTTTTTATTTTTTCAAATAGATTTTTATATTTTTTATAGGCATTAAGATTAGCTTCGTTTCAGTTTTTTAAATATTTGATGTATAATTTTTGCTTTTTTTTTTGAAAATTTTCTTATTCCGCGTGTAATCCAAGGACATTTTAAATATTTTGTTTTTACTTCTATTTCTTGTATTGTTTGTTATAATATTCAAGAAAGATGTCGAGAAATAGATTATAAGCGGAATTTGTGTTTAAGGTTACATTCTTGGTATACATTTATCCCATTTATTGTTGATAAAGATTCTTTAAATTAGAGCATAGAATGTTCATTCATTTTTCGTTTCAAGACTTTGATTTTAGAATTATCATTTATGGTTGCATGTTCAGCAAAAAAAAAAGAAATTAGGAAAATGATCCGAAATATCAGTTTTAATTATTCCTGTTTTAATAGACTTATCTAGAAAAGAGTTAGTTAGAATATTATCTATAGCACTAATGGAAGTTGTTGTAACACGAGTTGGTTTGTTAATGATTGGGATTATGCCGTGTTGAAATATATTGTCAAAAAAGATTTTAGTATTAGGGTGTTCATTGTACTTTAAACTATCTATGTTGATGTTACCGATGCAGAATAATTTTTTTTGTTCATTATTGCTTTTGATTAAAATTTGTTGCATATAATTTGAAAACTGAATAACATCGCCTTTTGGTGGTCTATAACAAGTAGAAACTACAACGTTTTTTGTATTTTTAATTATTATCTCAATTGTTAGGACCTCACTGTCTGAATTAGAGATCGAGAGGTCTTTTCTAATTTTGATATCGTGGTCATTACAAATGTAAACTAAAATTCCGCCTCCCCTTTTGAGCGTTTTTCTCTCAGATGAAATTATTTTATAATTAGGAATCTGAAAATTTGAATTTTTTTGAGCTGACTCATCATCACACCATGATTTTGTGAGACAAATCATGTTAAATAAAAAATTGGATTCTAAAAGAAAGTGTTTTAGTTTGTCTATATTTAAACTTAAACTTCTAATATTGATGTGTATCACCGTGAAATTTTTTATATATGTTTTTAATAGCGTTTTAAAAGTTTCAGTGTCATAGTATTGCAAATTAAAATCTAATCCTTTAAAAACCTGTTTATCTGCGTCATAAAAGTCGTTAAGTAAAATGCTGTTATCAGTTTCAAAGAAATTTAATTGTTTGGTTTCAAAGTCAATTGTTTTGTAAGCCATTGCGCATGATTAAGAGTTTATTTTTATAAAATTGAGGTTAAGCATTTAACTTATTTCCGAAACTCTCGTACAAAAATTTTATCATATTTGATAACTGCAAATTTACCTTATTTTCGGTTTCTTTTTATTTCTTCCCAAAGCTTTTTTCGTTTTTCTAAAGTTTCATTTGCGTAATCTTCATTTATGAATACTCCACTGCCCTTAAGTTTTTTTGCTAAAGATAATATTTTGCTTTTTTCATGAAAATTTAAAAGTTTGAGAATTATCGTTCGCGGCTTGTCTTCTTTTACTTGTTCTATTCGATGGGCTCTCTCAACTATTATGTCCTCTGCAATTCCCAATTGGTTTTTAAAGATATTTTTAACTATGCTAACACAGTCATTCCATGTTTCAGAGTTAGATTCGGATACTCCGTCAATTCTTAGATTGCTACGACGTGACCTGTTTTCCAAATCTATAGTCTTCCCTTTTTTTTTTTTTTTTTAACATCTTCACTTCCAACAAGGCTGCAAGCAACCACTATAAGAGTTGGAAGTTACTGGAAGAGAAAAAACTAAATCTGTAGAGCAAGATAACGATTGACTTGAAAGATTGCAAATTATATGAATCAGGAAAGCAAGATGAAGGAAGCGAATTCCAAAGAACTGATGTTCGAGGAAAAAAACTAGAAGAATAATAGTTTTTGAAGCACTTAGGAACAGTCACAGAAAAAGGATGAGACTTAATTGAATGGCGAGTAACACGAGAATGAATTTTAGTAGATGGCACAAGGGACGCTAGCTCTTTAGAGCAGTGCCCATTATAGTATTTGTAGAAAAGAGAAAGAGAAGCAACATTACGACGATGTGACAAAGGTTGGAGATTGGCTGCCAGAGCAGGTCCAACTATGTTTACAATTCGTTTTTGCACCTTGTCTAAAAGAGAAAGAGCATCACCAGAAGATCCGCCCCAGATGTGCAACAGTATTCCATATAGGGACGGATTTGAGATTTATAGAGATAGAGAATAGAATCTGGAGTAAGAAAGTGTCGAGCTCGATAAAGAGATGCAACCTTAGCAGATGCTAATTTTGCAATGGATTTGATATACGGTTTAAAAGAAAGATCAGAAGTAAGAGTTAATCCTAGAAGATGAATGGTAGATGACTCATCTAGTACATTACCATTCATAAATATAGGAAGATCTAAATTATTACGATAACGATTGGCTGAATAAAATTGAGTTTTATCTGAATTAAAGTTCACCAGCCACTGTGAGCCCCATGCTGTAGCAGAAGTGAGATCCTTTTCAAGCTCAGATACCCCCTCCAAGCAATCAGAGAGTGTAGGCTTCTTATCATGACAAGAGTAAATGGTAGTGTCGTCAGCGAATAATGCCACCTTAGATGTGAGAATATCTGGAAGATCGTTAATGTAAATTAAAAAGAGTATAGGGCCAAGGATTGAACCTTGAGGAACCCCTGAAGTTACAGGATGTGAAGAAGAGTGTTGTCCATCGAGGACAACTTTTATACTACGATTGGAAAGAAAGGACTCAATAATCTTAAAGACGTTACCAGCTACGCCATAAGAAGAAAGCTTATGGAGAAGACCAGCATGCCAAACTTTATCAAAAGCTTTAGAAATGTCAAGTGCGATAGCCTTAACCTCTCCACCTCTATCTAATGCACGGTAAAACCTATCGGTTATTACTGTTAGCACATCAGCTGTAGAACGAGAAGACCGAAATCCATATTGATGAATAGAAAGTAAGTTATTTGATTCAAGATGAGAAATTAAGTGTTTGTTGATTAAAGATTCAAAAACCTTGCTTATGACAGGAAGAAGACTAATGGGACGGTAGTTAGATGAATCAGATCGCTCTCCGGAATTTTTGAAAATAGGGATAACAGATGCTGCTTTCCAGCATGATGGAAAACAAGACTCTGATAAGCACTTGTTAAATAGTTTAGAACGTATGGATGAAAGCTCCGGAGAACACCTCTGCAAGACTACAACAGGAATGTTGTCAGGACCACAAGCTGTTGAAGAGTCTAAGCAGGAAATTACTTTAGATACAGAAGCTGAAGTGATGCGAATGTCAAGCAAGGGATCAACCTGTTTGACGGCTATGTCAGGTAAAACGCAACTAGTGGAATCAAGAGATGATATTGATAAAAAGCTCTTAGCAAACAATTCAGCTTTGTCTTTAGGTGAGGTGACAAAGTCTGAACCATACAAGAGAGAAGGAATAACAGATTTGCCCTTATTATTGATACTGTTAAAGATTCTCCAGAAGTCTCGAGAGCCTAATTTTTGTGATGAGATACGAGATTTAATGACCTGGGAATAGCGAGCTTTGGCGTCAGACAAAACCTTTTTACCTGGCGATAGTGAACAGATGTCTGTTTTCTGGAGAATTGTTTTGCTGATAGATATGGAAGTAACGGTTTCAATTAGAAATTGCTGCAGCGCAATGTGAGGAAAACCAAGGAGAAGAGTGAGGCTTGACCTGGAATCGTCGAGAGGGAATAAAAGATTCCATGCCAGCCTGAATCCACGAAGTTATGTAAGAAGCACATTTGTCAGCAGGAAGACGAAAGATTTCTACCCAAGGGCCATCACGAAGAAAATCACGGAAAGAGTCCCAGTCAGCTTTAAGGTAGTTGTATGTGGTACGATGATAGGGGGATTCTGATGAAGTAGAAGAATTTGATAATAGTTTTAGAGAGATCAAACCGTGATCAGAAGTACCTAAGGGTGAATGTGGAGAAATTGAGCACTGACTAGGATCCAAAACAAGACATAAGTCGAGTAGAGAAGGTAAATGATTAGGGTTGTCTGGAAAACGAGTTGGAAAGTTGACTATTTGAGTTAGAGATTGAGAAAGGCAAAAGTTGAGGGCCTTAACGCCAGCAGAGTCACTGACACTAGAGCCAAGCCAATCGGTGTGATGGGCATTAAAGTCACCAACAACGACGATATTGGCCAATGGATAAAGAGAGAGGGCTTGGTCAATTTGATCAGAAATAACATCAAGAATAGTGCAATCTTGGGATGAAGGAGAGCGATATAGAACAAAGAGAAAGGCGATAGAGTGAAGTTGTGCTAAACGAAAGCACATAAATGAATAGTCTGTAGATTCAAACCTAGTTTTACGACAAATGGGTGAGTTCTTACGAATGTAGATGCCCAGGCCAAGCATGTGATTATTGGAGTCTTTACGAATTAAAGGAAGATAACCATCAACACTAAGATCACAAGATGGGACAGCCGAACTCAAATTAGTCTCACAAAGAGCAAGTAGGTCTGGTGAACTTTGCAAGAGATAAGACTCAACAGAAGAAAAGTTATTTCGAAGACCACGAATATTAGTAAATGATAGGTTTGGAGAACTTGGTGATGACGATGGTTTTTTGTGTTTTTCAGTTTTAGGTACTTTGGTCATTTTAAATTTATAAAGAACTTGACTCAAGTATAGATAGAACTCAGTACACTATTTAACAACTAAGCAATAGCCTCATTACTATTAATAAACCCTAAGCCGTAACAAAGGGCTCCAAATGTGGCCTCTGCAATGCACACCAAAAGAACAAACAGGGACACCATCCATGCGCAACATGGCACTGTTAGTACTCTGATATTTTTCGGCTGTTGATGGAATCGGCCTCTCTGAGAGCTACCACAGAGTTCGGGAAACCTGACTACCTACCGGCCTCAGAACCATAAAACTGAGTTTTAGAGCTGTACCCTCATTAGGAGATAATAGAATGAGTTGCCCAGTCATAAAAATAGAGACACAAGCAATACCCACGCATTGAGTCAAGAAGATCCAGCGTTCAACATCCTAAACTGGAAACAATGTATTAAAAATACATCTGCGCCAGCTTAATAGATGAGGAAGGGGTGCGAGGCTGGTCAACAGATAGAATCTGTTTACCCCTTAAGTCTTTGCCTAGGAGGCCTTCTACAAGACAGCAGCTGGATGCATGTAACATCTGCCCAAGATGAGTATTTTTATCGAGACACCATCTCTAGCCTTTACTCAACCAAGAGCCCCAAGGCAGGGGGTGTTTTAATTCGGAGTTAACTTCTCCAGCCTTTGCCTAAAAAAGCGTATCCTACAAGGCAGCAGGACATGGAGCAGGTTGTACTGGGTTACATGTTACCAGTAGCAGGAAAACCTGACCTGACATGTAGAATTTTTAGAATACTAATTTCATCGTTACACTTTTGGCTCATTTGTGCTAGTTTATTTGTGAAGTTTTCTTCTTGAAAGTTAAAGGTTTCTTTGATATCTCTAAAGTTTTTTTCTAAGGTTGAAGTTTTTGATTTGTTGGTGTTAATTTCGCTTTCGAGTTTATCAATTCAATCCATGATAATTTTCAGATTTGAGCTTATAATATTTGTAAATGTTGCTTCTTGGTTTTTTAGAAGTTTGTCAGTTTCTTTGAGAATATATTTTTTTTGTTCTTCGAGTTTTGTTGTTATAAGCCGTTCAATATTTTTCATTGTAACTTTAATTTTTTTCAAAAAATGAGTGTTGCAAAATTTTTGAAGATAGTTTGATAAATTCCGGTTATAAAGATAATTAAATACTAAAAACTAAAATTAATATACTTTTATTATTATTTTTTTTATTTTTCAAATTTTTTTATTTTTTATTATAGATAATTATACAATTTTTTATTAAAGATAATTATACAATTTGATTTAGGGTAGAACGGGGCATAATAAGGACACGTTTATTAGTATAAACTAATCATAAGTAGCACTAATTTTTTATACATTTCTTTAAGTTCTTTTTTATACTTTTTTTCATCAAGTGCAGTTTTCCACGAGACACGCGAAGCGAATTTTTTTGTCACGACGGTTTCCACACATTATGTTTTGCACTACCCCAGCAAACAAAAAGATATCTAAAATGCATCTAATATGCATCTAAAAACTGGTCTAAAAGACGTCTAAATTCAGGTCTAGAACGGGACATAAATAGACGTCTATCTTATAGACGTCTTTTAGATGCATTTTATTCGACACAAATAATTGCCTTAGATGCATTAAAGATGTGAAATATACATCTTACAGATGCATATTAGCCAATTTCATACGACGCGGTTTAACTTAGCGAATATTGCCTGTAGGGACAAAATTCTAGCCAATCAGATATGGTTTCTAGATTATGCGTTTTTTCTCGATTAAACAACTAAAAAAAATAGTAGTGCTTAATATCATCGAGTCAAAAAATTTATCAAAATCAAAACAAAGGTTCATTTTATTTAAGTTACAAAAATAAGTTAGCGATAATGTAACTATTATTTACTATAAACTAAGATATTAAATATTATAATAAGATATCAAATCAATTTATTGTATTGCTTAAATCAATGGTTCACTGGTTTTGTAGCGCATCATTATGTTTTAATAACTTTGGAAGCAAAACTACTAACGGAGAACGTATTAAGTTTTACAGGCTTCCTAAAGATGTTTCTTTACAGAAAGAATATATTCGAATTTTACATGAATTTCAAAAATGGGAATATTTGTTGTGAACATTTTTCATCTGAAATTAGAGAGTTATGCACTAATATTCCAGACATAGCTGCATCACCAAGCCAAATTGCTATAATGGAACGAAAATACACAAATGCTCTGACCAAAATGACCATCACAAGAAGCGACTTGTCTAAACCTTGTCTTGTTCGTAAAAAACCCACAAACCGATCTGTTTATGTTACGAAACCTCCTTTACGTAAACCAACTAAACAACAGTTGTTTTCTAAATTAAAAAAAGGAGCAGATGCTTATGAAATTCTTCAAGAAAAACTAAACAACGCAAACAACTATGGACTTACTTTCTTCAACATGGAAAATATTATGTCATGTTGTAAACCTTACAATGCGCCCTATTGAGCCAAAGGAAGAATTTTGTAATAAATAATATTTTGTGAATATATATAAGCATATAATATTATCTTATTTATTTTTATCATAAAATATTTTTAAATATTTAAACCAATTTTAATGGAGAAATTGATGTTTCAACAAGTTCTTTAATATACGATCTAAGTGGTTTTAGTTCTTTAAAATCTGGAATTTTTCCCACAATATTATTTCCAAGAGTAGTGAGCAAAGAATGTTCTTGATGGTGCCATTTTTTTATTGGGTTTGAATGCAAAATGCTATCTGAGATTTCCTTTATAACTGACATCAGTAGATAATTAATTTGAATAATAAAGTAATTTGAGTTCTCTGTTTCTGGATGATAAGATTGTAAAATGCAGTATTTAGATTTTGTACATAGTAGTTCAAGCTGTGCCTGTACGTAATATTGAGGTTGATTTTTTAAATGGATCAATGGACTGTCTCTATTTTTTGCTCGTGTTTTTATTTCTAAAATAATTTGATGTGAAACAAGGCTATCTGGACTTGCTCCATAATTTAAATCATCTGGGTGATAGAAAAATCCACACATTTCGGGAGAACATTTTGACATCTTTGCAAACTGTTGAAGTGCCATAAACTCATATTTATGTCCACGCTCAAAATTTTTAATGTTTTGTGTGTTATAAAAATCATTTTCGTTTAATCCTTCCTTAACTATTTTCCAATAATTTGCAAATTTTTCTTGTCCATATATCCCTAGCAATGCTGGTAATCGACTCCCCGTTACTTTTCCTTTTCTTGTGTCCATCCATTCTTGGGTATTTTGTTTGACATTAATATGATTTGTGTATTGCCTTTGCGTTGGTACCATATTTTTTAAGTTAATATGAATTACAGGATGCTCATTTAAAATTTGCATACTAATTTTTTCTAAAACAATATCTTGTTCAGGTGAAATTGAAACTACCTCAATGTTTATGATATTTTGATTTAGTATTTGCATTATTGTTGGTATTTCATTATAATTTTCTTGATATTCTTGTGGGTTTACTATTTGTTTATTTAGAGTACGACTTTTTACATTTATAGAACTTAATTTATCAACTTGAGAGTTAAAACTTTCACGATCATATCTGAATCTTAAATGCCCCATTAGTGATGATTCATATCCTAGATCTACTGAACAAAGAGTATCATATACGTGTTTCTCAAATATGGGTAGCTTATTCAACCCTTCTTTAATTTTTTGCTTCATTTTTAAAACATCTCTTTTAAAAGATGAACTTTCTGGATCTGCTGGAGCAATTTTTAAGTTTTCAATTTTGTTCTTGTTTCTTGCTGATTTTACTTTAATATGACATAGTGGGACCATTGGAATAGAGCCTTTTTTTGATCTTTTATGCCATTTCTGTATGACTTGTGTACACGTTAATTCTAAAATAGTTGTCTTTGTGTCCACATAATGCTTTAGGTAAAGAAGGATAGCTAAAACATGACAGCAAAGTCCACTAAGACCAACAGGACATTCGCAATAACCCTTTAGGGGTGTTCCTCCTACAAAAAGTAAAATAGCAGGACGTGCATCGTAGCCATAAGATTTTCTTATAAAAGCTCTTACATATACCCTATTGCTATCTGAATGCGTTTTAACAGATATAATTTTTCTGCTTGTTAACATCTGGTATGCTTTTTGCTGTTGTCCAAATGTACCCTCTCTTTTATTGAGAATGTATTCTTTAAAAAGCTTAGAGTTTACATAAGGGTAGAGGTTTTCATTGTCAGTCCAATTTTGAGATATGTGTGGTATCTCGTCTACATGCAAACTTGTTGAGAACAAGAATTTTTTTTTTGCTTTTCGATAAAGTTTTTCAACTAATTTTGGATATGGTAAGAACTTCAAAATTTTTGCTTGCAATTCTTTAACAGAGCCTGTGACACCAAGTCCGTGGTTTACAAGCCATTCAACACAAATCTTTCTTGAAGCTGTTGAAATGTTTACAACATTAATACTTAGCTCCATTTACAAATATACTTTTAAAACAGTAGTAGTAAATTAATAGTTAACTTTATATTACTTTTTAAACTATTTATCACTTTACTTTAAATTTTATATCGCTTTACTTTAAACTTTATATCGCTCTACTTTAAACTAATATATATGTAAACAAACGCAATAATATTTTTTGTCCCTACAGCTCAATTATTCGTTCCCAGACCTTCCCGTATGAAAGTGGGCAATTAGATGTATAAAATACGTCTCTTAAATAGATGTTTAAGGCGCGTTTAAAAAAGATAGATAATAGATACTTTTTTAGCTAATAATAGCTCTTTTATGCATCTAATATACATCTAATATACATCTTTAAATGTATATTTCACATCTTTTATGCATCTAAGGCATTTATTTGTGTCGAATAAAATGCATCTAAAAGACATCTGTAAGATAGACATCTATTTATGTCCCGTTCACGACGTGAATTTAGACGTCTTTTAGACCAGTTTTTAGATGCATATTAGATGCATTTTAGATATCTTTTTGTTTGTTGAGACTTGTTTGATACAAAGGTGTTACAGCGGTTAAATTAGCCATAAAAAAGGATTAAATTAAATAAGTAGAGAAACATTTTAACTAACATTACTTAATTTTTATTTCACATAAATATACATAAGAAACTATATTTCTGCATTGCCGTCAACATTTTCTTCCACGTCGCCGATATCTAAAATATTTACATTAATGACATTTAAATGACTTTAAAAGACATGTAGAATTCTGAATCTATTTTTATGAAATATTATATATATATATATATATATATATATATATATATATATATATATATATATATATATATATATATATATATATATATATATATATATATATATATATATATATATATATATATATATATATATATATATATATATATATATATATATATATATACACATACAGTATTGGACAAAACCAGTGCAACCAAATGATGCTAATTTAGTTTCTTTATATAAAAGTGCTGCATTTTTTTAATTTAGAGAAATAACTATGTAACTGTTTAGAAACAACGTTCTTCAAATTTTATTCATCACAAAGTTCATTATTTGTACACGAAAATTATTAAATTAATCAAAAGAATTAAAAAAAGTTGATTTCCTTCTGGACAACACAAGTGCAACTCCACAAAATGTTGACCAAGCTGTATTTTGCTATCAATATTTTGTGGTGAATCCTTTGTTGTCGATCACAGCCTTGCATCTTTAAGGCATAGATTCGATCAGGTGATCAATGAAACTTTGTGGAATCGCTGCCTAGGCTATTTGGATTTGTTCAAACAGTTGATCCTTATTACGAACACATTCATGATTAATTTTTTTATGAAAAAACTAAAGAAACTTGTATTATGGATACAAAAATTACTAGCATGACACAAAAAAGTCGAAGAATATCTTTTTAATACAGATATCAGTTTTGTAAATACTATTAAAGCTATACCTCGTAAAACACTCCATATATTTACTAGATTTTCTAAGCTTATCTTTTCCCCATTTCTTTTGAATTTGGACTGTAACTGATTCGAAAATAACCTGATAAATATTTTAACAATAAACTGAAATATATTTATAAAGATTTTTATTTTAATATATGTAATAAATTAAAATATATTTTAATATATGAATGCTTAAAATTATGAAAAGTTTATCAAATTGTCATGTTAAAAGTAAATCCATAACAAATAACGGTCAAAATGAATCGCTTTTGGTCCCTTTTAATCATATTTCTAATAATTAATAAAAACATAATCATTTACCTTTTCATGATCAAAAAAACATGTTCTCTTGGCTTTCCACCACCAATCTTTTTCAAACTATCAAGCTGAAATAAATGTAATAAAAACTAGTGTAACTTAAATTTCTTTACAACATTGAGTCTAACACAAGCTAGTTATTTTAGTTCATTTACAAATACTTTTCATTTAGATTCTAAACTAGTAAACCAAATTTAAACAAACTTATTAAAAATTAAGATAATTAGATTATACCAAATTAGTATACTGGGTTTTATCTTTTAGTTTATTATCCAGTGTAACCACTTCGTCCACTGATTCTAGCAATTTCACCCAAGTAGCCTGAAACTTAGTTTCTATAACTTCTTTTAAAAGAATTTTTATTTCTGCAAGCTCGTTGAGAATAACATTTTGCATCTCTACAAACAAGAATAAAAAGATTGATTAACATATTTAGCTCATAAAACCAAATAGCAAAACAATGAAATAAGAACTTTAAAATTCAAATTATGCTTGAGTAACTCAAACTAAAATTCCAAAAATACATGTAAGTTTTTTTATTACTCCATCGCAGAAGTTGCCATAATATTTTGGAAAACCAACTTTTTAAATCAGCTAAAACTTTATCCTGTAAAAGGTTACGATATTAAAGAATTTTGTTTAACTACTAAAGGTAAAATGCTACACACATGATTTATCATATCACAATATTACAAATAATCTATTTCTATTCTTTTATACCTATCTTTTTTTGTATTAAAATGATACAATTATTTTAATACAAAAATAAATTAATAAAAAAGACCTCCACATTAACATTCAGTGGTGTAAAAACCAAATATTTTTTATTCTGTTCATCAATAAAATGTGAAGAAAAATTATCTTCTTCAATCTTTGAATCTGATAACAACTCTATTCAAAAGAAATAATTATAATTAGAACTATAAATAATCCCTCAACCATACCTGTTACTTAATTTAATCTTTCAAGCAATTTTGTACTCTTTCAATTTCTGAATTTAAACAATTTCAGCATGCTTTCAATCAACTTTTAATTTTCATATCAAGTTGATTAAAGGATTATTTAATACAATAGAATGTTGTCAATCATATAAATATATGTAACCAATTTAACAACATTACAAATAACAGGACACCTAAATAGTTAAAATAAAAGGAAAATCTTAGTAATACATAAAAAAGACTAATAGCTAGATAGATATTATTCAGATCAAATTAAACAAGAATCTATTTCAGTTTATAAACCATTAAGAAAAAAATATGATATTTGTGTTATACTTTTAGCATTGGACTTATTCATAATAGGTGGCGGAGGTTCTGGTAATGAAGAGCGGTATGATTTGTTATTCTTATTTTTAATGCTTTCTTTAACATATATTTCATCTGATGTAGAAAGTTGTATTCTTCACAACATGAAAATGAATCTAATTATAAAACATTTTGCTACAAAAAAGTAATTAAGTTACCTTTAAAAAAAACACAAAACTAGTTAGATACTGACTATCTGTTATCTTACACTTTATCAATGGGTATTTGTGCCATTCTTTTGTTGACAAAAGGTTGTTTTTCAGTGCATGATTATAGTTTTTTTTTTGGGACAATAAATTTGTTGCTATTATTTCTCAATCCACTTATATATATATATATATATATATATATATATATATATATATATATATATATATATATATATATATATATATATATATTAATTACATTATCTTTTATTCTAGAAATAAAAATATCAACTTGGAAATATTAATTTTGTAATATTTCTGCAAAATAAATTTCAAATCACAAGGATTTTAGCAAACATGCTAAGCATCAAATCATCGAAATATTTTGTGAACTATAATAGCATGTTATTTTATTATTAAAAATTCATCATAAAGAAATAATCATTGATGCATGGCCTACTTAAATACACGGCCTTCTAATCTGCTTAAATCGAAAAAAAATAGAAGGCCAGTTGAAATAACGTATATTCTATTATTTGGACAGACTCTCTCAAAATATTTTAAATATTGCGCTATAAATGTTAAGTAAGTAAATCTGACACCGGATAAAAGTTTTTGCGTTATATTAATGCCAAACTGTATTGTTATTTGTGACTACTTTTTAATTATTAATAATAATAATGGTTAATAAATGCTGTGTTGTTGGTTGTACCTCTAATTATAATGGTGGTGAAGTAGTCCCAGTTTTTGGTTTTCCAAAAGATGATGACTTAAGAAAGTTATGGGTTAGATTTGTAAACAGAAATTTCTGGACTGTCACTAAATCATCTGTGATCTGTTTAAAACATTTTGATGAAAATTTAATACACAAAGGAGCATCAGCAAAACGATTTCGTTTGTTGTATAATTTGAAGCCTGTTCCTACAATATATCCGGCTAGCATAGCAACGGCTTCACTTCCAGTTATGTCTGTACCAAGAAAATCACCAACTAAAAGAATTTTTCAAGAAGATGAATATTAGAAATTTTTATCAAATGATGTTATTGAAGATCTTAATTCTCTTACAGTTGCTGATTTACCAACAGGATATTCATTTTCCAAACTTGATGATTGTGTTGTGTTCCATAAAATTATTCAAAATGAACTTCACATACCTCAAATTGCTGAATGTATTCGTATTGACAAAAATCTTCACGTTAAACTTTTTTATAAAAATCTTCCAGTTTCTTTACCACCTTGGTTTAGAGTAACCCACCAATGTGTGTTAAAGAGAAGGAGTATGCTGGAAAACTTCAATTCACATTTTAGCATCGAAAAAGAGAAGCTGTCTTCTATTCTTGAAGAACTTAAAAGTCACCAAGTAAAAAAAAATCAAATTTATTTTTCAAATATGCTTTAATTTGCCTTGATGCTGCGTTACACATCAGTGCAAACATATAATTTACTGCTGAAGGAACTCCAACTTCCATCTATATCACTGTTAGGCAAGCTTAACGCAGGTGAAATTTATTCTATGAAAGTTTTAAAGTTGTTACATGAAAATGGGAGCTTATCAGAAGATCTTTTAATAATTTTTGATGAAATGTATTTGCAAAAATGTGCTGAATATTCTGGCGGAGATATAATTAGGATTAGTGAG
This sequence comes from Hydra vulgaris, assembly GCF_022113875.1. Lineage (NCBI taxonomy): Eukaryota > Metazoa > Cnidaria > Hydrozoa > Anthoathecata > Hydridae > Hydra > Hydra vulgaris. Next base: position 22,759,747 of record NC_061156.1, on the reverse strand, counting down.
GAAAATGAATGTTATAGAAGCATTGTTTCTTTCATGGTAGTTGGTTTAAAAGAAAATATCTCTTGTGTATTCAAAGCAGTTCCAATTATAAAATTAAACAGTGATTGGTTGAAGACTGAAATTCTTAACCTGATTCAATCTTTAATAAAAAATAGTTTTAATGTTCGAGGTGTTGTTTGTGACAATCATGCTTCAAATGTTTACTCTTTTACAAAGTTGCTTAATGCACATGGTAAAAAACCTGATGATTTGTTTATTAATGTACAATCGCAAAAAATTTACCTTTTCTTTGACACAGTGCATCTGATTAAAAACATTCGAAACAACTTACTAAATAAAAAAAGGTTTATTTTTCCAGAATTTCATTTTTCAGGTTTTAAAGATGAAATTCATGTTCAACCAGGAGAAATATCATGGAAAATATTTCATGATTTATTAGAAAAGGACAGCCTGTTGGATGCAAGTTTAAAAAAAGGACCAAAAATAAATAGCAAAGTTGTCCATCCTGGAAACTACAAGCAAAATGACACTATTGCTTTAGGTATCTTCCATGAAACTACAGCAGCAGCAATAAAATCATATTTTCCCGACCGTTTAGATATTGCATCTTTCTTAACTCTTTTTAATAAATGGTGGATAATTACAAATTCAAAAAATCAGTTTTCTAACAACTGTCTTGAAAATGCTGCTATAATTATTGATAAAAAACCTGAGTTTTTTCCACTGATCTCAAAATAATAACTGGATAGCGTATTCTATTGTTTTTCGTAAAAAAAGTTGAAGCCAATTTTGGCCTACCAAGATGGCGTCGGTTAGAACTGCTAGCGGTTTGAATCGTATAAAAATTCTGACCGAATAAGAAAAGTAAACTATTTTTAAGGAAAATAAGATGGCGAAATAAATTTATTTGATTCCTAATTATTAAAATATTCAGCTAGTATACACTTTTTAAATAAGGTTTATAATTTATGTACTTTTTAGTTCTTAATTACCCAATGCTGTGTGCTAGAAGGTTAATAACAGAACTGTATGGTAAGCAGCAACGTTGTCTACCTACAATCTTTAAAGAATTTTAAAATCATGAGTTTTGTAGGTAGAAATATTATTGTACAAATGCTGTATGAACTATTAGCTGAGAACTGTGAGTACACACAACTCAGAGGTTCCTTCTAGGATTATAAAAGTCATTTTATTATTTAATGCATTAACTTTCTGGACTCAATAATCAGTGAAAATATAAAACAATATTTATATTCCAAAGTAAAAAATAATCTCTCAATGACTTAGAAGTCATTGTCAAACTCAATTGTGAATAATTATTCCTCAAAGTTTGAAGGATAATTATTGACAGTTTAACACATACATAGTATGTAAAGATGTAACATATGTATGTTACATTTTATTAAGAATAAATTCTCTAGAGGAGGTTTAGTTAAACCAAGCAAATGTGTTGTTTTGGTATGCAAAGGGACAGAAAGATGTTTCCAAAGGTTTCTTACATTAACAAATATTACCCTGCCTAATGATATAGGAATTAAAAATGCAAATGCAAGTGTTGTTTTGAGATCAGTTGATTTATCAAAAGTATTCAGAACTAACTCATCATATGCTTGATTCGTCTTTAACTGATAAGCATTTATTTTCACTGATTAAAATTATTTCAAAAAATTACTCAAAAATACACTTTCATCACCTACGCAAAGAAGTAAATAACAAATTGACTGGAAAAAAGTTTAGGAAGCAGTTGATTAAATTTGTCTTATTCAAAAATCAATGAAAACATTTGTTTTTAGTATACCATTTTAGTGCACAGATATGGTAAGTACAAATTTTGGTCAAATTGAGATAAGTACACAGAAAAACTTGTTTTTATTTATAGTTTATCGTGCATAAATATGGTATGTGTACGATAAACAATAAAGAGTCTAATAATTGACAATATGTGGTAAATACAAAAACTCTTCTTATTATAATTACGTGTGCAAATGACAGCTTCTATAGTTTTTAATCTTGCACTTACCACATTTGTGCATTATGCCATCGATATATACACAGTAAACTCATGATAACTCAAACCTTTAAAAAATTGAACTTCCAGTATTTGCTTGGACACTTAAAGGTTACGACTTATCAGGAGTTATATATGCATATATATAATATACATACAAACATATATATAAATATATATATATATATATATATATATATATATATATATATATATATATATATATATATATATATACACACTTAAATGTACTAGGTGAGTATATTTATGTGTGTGAATATAGTTAGTATATTTATTTGTATTAAAATAAAAATCTATTAAAATTAAACTAAAATAATTAATGATAACAAACTCTAGAAGGAACCTCTGAGTTGTGTGTACTCACAGAGCTCAGCTAATAGTTCATGCAGCATATGTACATTACAAGTATCTGTTTAAAAATTTTTTTTAAAGACTGATTCATATTAAACAGATACTAAGCTGCCTATCATGCAGTTGTGTTATTAACCTTCTAGCACACAGCATAAGATAATTAAGAACTAAAAGGTACATAAATTGGTTATTAAATTTTTTTGAAGGATTTTATTTATCTTATAGTAAAATATATTTATACATATTTATAAAATATATATATATTTCATAATATGAATATTATTTTTCCTAATATATATATTATATATATATATATATATTAGGATAAATAATATTTATATTAAGCAATGTATATATATATTTTTTATGAATATGTATAAATATATTATATATATATATATATATATATATATATATATATATATATATATATATATATATAGATATATATATGTATAATATATATATATATATATATATATATATATAGATATATATTTATATATAAATATATATTTATAATATATATTATATATATATATAATATATATATAATATATATATATATATATATATAATATATATATATATATATATATATATATATATATATATATATATATATATATATATATATATATATATATATATATATATATATATATATATATATATAAATATGCCTACTTTTATTTTTAAAAATTGTTTTTTTTTTAAAAAAAAACTTATTTGTGTTTAAAATTATATCTTTATCGATTACGCCTAAGGTTTTTGGATTTTTTTAAACGGTACTTCTATAACCGTTGGCAAACTACGCCGCCATCTTGGTAGGCCAAAACTGGCTTCAAAAATTTTCCCGAATGCGCTATCCAGTTATTATTTTGAGATCAGTGGTTTTTTCGAGCTTTCACTGACTGGTTAAATAAATGGAAAAACACAAAAATTCCAAATTTTGAGAAATATACACTATCTCCTCAAACGTTATCAGCACTACAAAGAACTTTATTATGTCATGCTTTATTAATAGAAGATCTGTTAGAAGATAATTATAAATTTATATTGACTGCTCGTTTTCAAAGTGATCCGTTAGAAAGAAGATTTGGACAGTACCGCCAAATGAGTGGTGGCAGGTTCCTTGTCAGTTTGAAAGATGTTATTTATAGTGAGAAGATAATCCAAATAAAAATTTTAGTAAAGGAAGGAATTCAAATTTTCGAAAATGATATTAATGATGTAGAAGATACACAACATGCTAGATCCTTGATGAATCAGATCAAAGAAAGAGATTAAGATTGTGTGACTTTATCAGATGAGTCTCGTGAAGTTGCTAGTTATATTGCTGGTTTTATTGCCAAAAAACTGAATAAGAAGTTTAAAATATGTTGCAAATTGCTTTGTACTCAACATTATCAACAGGAGTTGAATGATTATAATTATTTAAATATATTGTCCAGAGGTGGGCTAACAAATCCATCATTACCCCTTTTAGAATATGTCTGTGATAGTTTTGCTATGCTAGATCATGTATTTGATGTTATTTATCAGTCTCGAATGCAACACCGTAAAGCAGCAAAGTTAGTTCTTGGCAGTAGAGAAGGTTACCAACCATTTTTATGTTTAAATCACCAAAATTGTGGAAAAGAAATTATACACACTATTATTTCAAATATTTATTTTAATAACATCAGAAAGAGAGTCTGTGATTCCATTGTTGCAGATAACATTGTTGTTATTAAACAAAAACAGAGAAAAAAATAAGAACATTTTTTTTTCTCGCATTAATCAGTAAATTTAATCAATTTGTGTTCAATTTTGTTTATACTTTTAAAGCTTACTTTTGAGAGTTTGTGTATTTTTATTTCTTGTACAGTCCTTGAATATCACAAAAATTCTATTGACAAATATAACCCATGTCTTTATAAAATCATTTAAGTAATATGTAATTATGAAGGTTAATAAATTTTGTGTTGTTTTCAATAAACACAGCATTTATTAATCATGATTACTAATTTATCATGATTTATTATTAAAAAAAAACCTCAATAAAGTATACAAAGTTTAGTGGTTTAGTAGATATTTCGATTAAGCCAACGCAAAAATTTTTATCCCGTGCCAGATTTACTTACTTAAAATTCATAACTCAATAATTAAAATATTTTTAGAAAGATTGTCCATCCTACAAAATATGCGTTATTTTAACTGGCCTTCTATTTTTTTCCGATTTAAGCAGAATAGAAGGCCTTGTATTTAAGTAGGCCATGCATTGATGTCTTCCATAGGTTAAAATCTTCATGCTTTTTTCGAAATAAGTTTCCGCAGGGTTTTTAAATGGCGGTCATTTATAATTATCGCTCCGTAAAATTAATTAAAATTTTTTCTTGTTTTTATAACAAGTCTATAAAAGACATCTTATAGACATCTAAGTTTAGATGAAAAAAAAATTATCTATACACGATCTATTTTATGCATCTAATATGCATCTAAAACAGAGCAAAAATAGTATCTCTAGAATCAGACGTCTTTTTGATCTCTAATATACGTCTAAAATATACGTATCGGCAATAGATACAAATTAGACCAATTTTAGACGGTCTAAAAGACGTCTATTGTTTGCTGGGACTATTTTCGTTATCAATAATAAAATGGCAGATATAAGTATACGCTGTATGCTTTTGAAAAAATATATATAAATATAAAAAATAGTATTTAATATAACACTTTTTTAGAATGTTTAAGAATATAAAATACTAATTTTTTATAGAAATACTTCTGTCAAAAAACTGTTACTGCAAGAAGCAAAAGATGGTTCAATTCTGAAAGACCGTAATCCTTCTTGAGAAGGAAACTTTTATTTGATAAATTAACTAATGCCAATTTTCAGGGTGAATTCTTAGTAGGACCTTGGATTCTTCTGTTAATTTTTTTGTTTTTAGAACTACCTTTTAATTGCAGTTCTATCGCAAACCATTTTTATATTTTTTATTAATTGAATAGATTGTAGTTCGTTTAAATCCATGAATATTTGCAATTTCTGATATTTTGGATAATAAAAACATTTTTATTTTCTAGATAAAAAATTATGACATTAGTTTATAGTTTAATGACAACTTAATATTGTTGGGATATTTTCCAAGACGTGGATTTTTTTTTTTTTTTTTTTTTGGTTATCAAAAATAATTAATCCGGTCAATAAAAATAATGAATATGGCTGTTAACACAATTATTATGGTAACTTGAAATAATTAATATCCACATAATTTATTTTACATATATATTTTACATATATTCAAAAAAATATTTTTGAATCCACCATTCATGATTTCAGTATCCACTTTAAATATTTTAGAATTAAAAAAATAGCCGCAATCATTATTTTGTTGTTCCAACTGAATAAAACCTATTATTATTTAACACAAATTTTCATCATAAATATGAAAATTTTTATTCAAAATATAGTGTTATTAAATTGTCGAAATGTGATGCAACAGTGTCAAAATTGAATGCTAAAGTGTCGAAATGTAGTGATGCAATGTCGAAATGAGGTGAGAAACCCTGTAAATAACATTTTCAATTTTTATAAACAGCAACGGCGAATCAAACAATCAACAATGAAAACCGTTCAAGAATAATTGAATCTTACTTAAATGAAAACTCACCATAAGAAATTGCAAATATTCTTAAATTTAAACAAACTAAAATATATTCAATTATAAAAAAATATAAAAAAAGTTTGCCAATAGAACGGCAATTAAAAATTACAAAAAATACAAAAAATTTACAGAAGGATCAAAGGTACTAATCAAAAAATTGGGTTGATGATGATTGTGGAATAACTCCTAAATAAATTAAACAAAGTCTTTTTGATCAAAAATCCATAAATCACCGATTAAATCACGTGTTCATTCTTCGATGTTTTTACCTCAATATTCTCTCCTTTTAAATTCTATTGAAAATATGTTTTCTGAATGAAAACAGTTGATCAGAAGATGTTTGTCTAGAACTGAAGAGGAACTACTTGAAAACATACAAAACGGTGCATTGATTATTACTAGCATCAATTGCAATAACTATATTGGGGACGTGTTTATGTATATGATTCCGTGTTCAAAAAGAGAACCAATTATTGAAAAATAAACTTACATTTGTATTTTTTATTTTTATTAAATATTTGCAATTACAATACTTTATATATGATAACTTTTTGTTTAAACTTTATTTTGTATACAAACTAAAAAGTTATATTATCTAAATAAATTTAAAAAGAATCTGTTTTATTTTAATATTACTTAAAATATTCTTTAAGCTGTCGAAATTGAATTCAAAACAGTCAAAAATCAAATGCAACGGTGTCAAAATTAAATAAAACATTGTCGAAATGAATAGATATGATAGAATGTCGAAATTAAATGATACGTTATTGATAGAATGTCGAAATTAAATGATAGGTAATTACTATTGACCTCAATACATAGCTCAGTAAAGTCATGTATGTATATATATATATATATATATATATATATATATATATATATATATATATATATATATATATATATATATATATATATATATATATATATAGGGAAACTGGGAAACTGGGTATAATGGGGTACTTAAGAAAAAGTCATCAAAATATTGGAAAAAATAATTAAAATAAAAACAATTTTTTTTATATTGACAAAATACAACACCAATTGACAAAAGAGAAACTGAAAAAAGTCAATAGCATTTAATAAAAAAAAATTGTCTAACATTTAAAAGTCTTTGAAAAAAAACCATTTTGCAAAATGGGTTATACAATGTAACAATAACATATGCTGCTAAAAGCAGATATTTAGGCTGTAGGTACCATTGGGTGATTGGAACTTTATCAGTTTCAATATTATATTTGTTTCAGTATTAGTAATAATATAGTTAGTAATTTCTTCTGCCAGAAAGTCTGCTTTAAAAATTCTATTAACTGGCCATATTCCTGATTTTAAAAAGCCGTTTATAGCATTTTTCATTATGGCAGCTTCCAGGTAGGCTGAGTCGAAAAGTGCTATTAGAAATTAAGTGACCACGCGCCAAGAATTTATTTTTAACTATTTCACGATATTGTGGTCATTTTAAGTGCTAAGTGGCTTCATAAAAGCCAAATTCAAGGGCTGCATTTAATGTGTGCAATATGAAGGCAAACACACAAGAGTTAAATTATTCTCTCTTGCAATCTTTATCAATTCAATTCTTTTAGTGTGAGATTTATGTCCATCTAATATATGTAGAACTGGAGAGCTTATTTTGGCCCCTGAATATTGCAGGAATTTTCTTAACCAAACAATAAATAATTCTTTTTGCATCCACCCGCTTGAGTGACTTTTAGCTCAGGCATTTGGCGGTGCCCCATCCATTAATTCTAGCGTCATTTGTTTACGAGGAAAAATCATCATAAGGTAAGGTACCTACCACTTGCTGAAGAGCAAATAACAGTTAAAATAATTTAGGAGAGACACTTTGGAATTGTAGAAATACCTGTTTTATTAAAATTTGAGATAATTTCAGCGTGTAGCTTGTTTGTATCCTCAACTTCTTTCAGTGAAGAAAAAAATAAATAGACACTCACTTGGTTAAAGCCTATAGCATGAACGGCTGATGTAGCATCCGGTTTACGAAGTGACAATTGTTTGGAATGTCTCTTCATGAAGCTTTTATACCAGTCATAACCACCAACAATAAGGTCATTATTAAAACTGTGTTTCTTATTGTTTTTAACTGCCAGCTTATACGCTAATTTTTTGTCAAAAAAGTCAAAAAAGTATCTTTTCCATCAGCTGAATGTGCATAACAAATTTATTTTCTTCCTCTGCACAGTGATTTAGAAACACTTAAAATTTGGTTAAAAAACAGTTTTTTTAGTAGCGCAATTTAAATAATGTTATTAACTTACTATATTCTACAGTTTTTATGATTCTAACGGTATAAAAAAGTATGTACTGAAATAATATATTTAAACGTTAATTTATGTTTGAAAGTGACAGAAAACAGCTTTTTTTATCATTAAAATTTTATCATTATTAAAACTTGATTCTCTTCCTAAATGCAAAATTTTAATTTTCATTATATTCAAAGATAAAAGATGATACAAAGATAATGATTTAATCTTAATTTATGAAAATATTTTAATAATGTGTTTGTACATCTTGTAAAATGCATTTAAAAAAATGCAATTTTAACGAGTATAAACTGATTTTTATAGAGCTAGGACGTTTTACCATTGGCTTCCTTCGTGAAGCTAGTTCTTTTTTAAAAGAGAGTTTGTATCATTCTATAAGAAACTAAAAAAGCTAGCTGCTTCAACTTGCCAAATTTTGAAATGTTGTTTTAAAAAGCTAATTTTATAAAAAAAAATTAGCGATGTAAAAGCTAATACGACGTAAGTTACCTTTAACTTTTATGTTTTAAGAGTTTTTCCTGACGTTTCTAAACAAAACTTTTAATGTGAATATATTTACACACACACACACACACACACACACACACACACACATATATATATATATATATATATATATATATATATATATATATATAATATATATATATATATATATATATATATATATATATATATATATATATATATATATATATATATATATATATATATATATATATATATATATATATATATATATATATATATATATATATATATATATATATATACATGCAAAAGTTAATATCATTTTTCTTTTACTTTAGTTTACTATACATCAATCAGGCACGCCGGAAAGGCCAAAGGACAGGGGTGGCAAACATAAACAAAAGGGTACTTGCCAAAATATCAACACAATATTTTACTATATATAATATCTAATATACATAAACTTTTTAATTAACTCTACCATTCTAATAAAAATACACAAAAAATGTCACTTTGTCTACTACTTTACTATTACGAATCGCGTGTACAGTGCAATTAACACTTAAGGTTATAACATGCTAATAAACAGTCTACTAAATAAATCAACTGTTTCTTAGCTACTTTCTAGATGTCAATAGTACATTTCATCCTATGCCATTCTTAGCTTTACAAGAAGCCATTCTTAGCTTTACAAGGTGCTAGAACGATTTCAAGAGTATTTGCCAAAATAATTCATTTTACTGTAATTTATTTCAACGAACTGTTTGGCAATTTTTTTAATGCTAATTTTGTCGATTTGTTTTTTGTGTACCTGAGCTAACATGATGTTGTTTATGTAGTTACCTACAGTTTGTGACCTAACCGATGTTTTTACTCTCCTCCTTACACTCAAGCTTCTTTCACATGATGATGTCGATAGAGGCATGGTTTAGTAAAGCTTCATTAATTGGTGCGTTGGTTAATTGGCGACTTTTGCAGCAGGTATGGTATTGAAAATATATGTAGTTGTTGCTACTCTAGAAGCACTCTGCTTTTTGATTGATGCAATAGCATTTTACAGGTTAATAATTGTTGGTAGCCCCTTCAACTCAACTTTTAGTTCCAAGATGTCAACATCATTAAAAAATGCCATTCCAAATAAAAACGGAGGATAATCTTGTTTATTTACCGATGAAATCAAATCTTTCATTTAAACTGTTCTGAATCAATTGCCCTCAAAATAAGATTTAACTTTTTTTTTCTCTGATTTTACAGAACCAATCATTGCAATACCCAATGTAAGCTTCTCAGTAATTACTGAATCGCGTAATTTTTTAGGTATTACTCTTTGTCTCTGAGTAACTTTGGTTTCAGACTCATTGGCTTGCTTGATTCCAGGTATTTTTTTGTCGCCTTTAAAATTCTATTAAATTCCTTATCTGATCTAAGTTCTGCAAATCTTTGAGATGCATTTCGAATGCAGAATACTGCAACATCACCTGTCAGATTAATTTCTTGTAGCTTTTTTTCTAGAACTCTCTAGAATAGCAAAAAATTCAAAAGTGCTTTGCAGTTCAAAAAGTGCTTTGCAGTTCAAAAAGTGCTTTTACTGATGAAAGCTGAGATAATAAACTTTTAATTTGCGCTCTTGCTTATGCAGCAACAGCCTTGTTACTCTGAAGACTGTTCAATGTTGTACGAAGTTCTGTAATCTCCATCGAGTCATTGACGTAGACTTCAGTCGCAATATTTTGTATTCATCTGATTCAGACTCATGCAATATATCCTTTTGGATTTGTTTGAAAAAGACAACACGCTTTGGATATGCCCCAACAATTGTATATATTGACTGGACAATGCACAGTGGGCCAGAGATCGGCATTGATGTTTCGATCCGTAATCGGTTCCAGCCGGTTGGACCCGGATAATTTTTTTCCGAATATCCGGATAGTTGTGGTTTTTATCCGGACAATTATCCGGTTAAAAATATCAAATCCGATATCCCGATAAAAAATATAAATATTTTTTTGTTAATATAATACTATTTTTAATTTTCATTTTATGTCTTTTTTATAACATTTATTTAAGGTAAATATAATAGAATTATTTAATAATTAATAAGAAATATGTAAATATTATCAAAATAAAATTCTTTATTTAATAAATTTTTTTTTTTTAAATTCAATACATTTTATAAAATAAAATTATAAAAAATTTAATGTCATTCATCTAAAAATCCATCCTATTCATATTCATCTTCCACAAAATCATTATTTTTCAATCCAAATCTGATGGAAACACATTAATATGATCCCTAGTTTTTATGTTACGCTTTAAAAACACCATTTTACCTAATAAACCAGGATCCAATAAGCTTCTTTTTGCTGTAATGTGATTTCCTGCGTCTGAGAAAAGTTGTTCAGAAACTACAGAAGTAACAGGAGCTTCTAAATATTTTCGCGCAATAATAGAATGAGAAAAATTTTTTGTTTTGATTTCCACCAATCTAATAGATTTTTATTTTCCTTAGAAACTGGTAAGAGAAAATAAGTAGTAATTTCAACAACTGTTGCTGATGATGAAGTTGAACTTTCTTTTGTTTGAAACACATTCTTCACGTAAAGATCTCATGCTATGAACAAGGTTAGCACGGATCCTTACAATGCCTACCTAGCTGTCCCAAGAACGCCACTTATATGGAAAGTTAGCGTACACATCAAGGTACCCTGTGATGCAAATTTTGAAATCATTTAATTTTGTCCACGGAAAATAATTTAAGTTGAATATTCAAATTAAGTCAAACTTTGACTTCATAGTGCGTCAATAAAAACACTTGTAGAATTTGAATCACTCAATATAATTTGATAAAATTGGTGCAAATGTAGCAAATAGTCACACCAAACTCTGGACAAATTTCAGCCTGATTGGATGACCGGTGTAGGATTTATTGCAGTTTTAGTTGAAGTTTTGTCAGTTTTTGCTACTTATACCTCAAAGCGTTACCAATTACTTTGAAATTCGGTTACTATTTTTAAAATAACGGTTATATGAGTGTTCTACAAAGTGTTCAAACAATTTTTGTTATAATTATTTTATCGGTACATGTATAGTTTTCATTTTATAGACCGAAATAGTGATTTTCTGCTTAAAGCGTGATTTAAATAGTCTTATGCTAATAGTTTCGACACGACCTTCAAAGTGGAGAGGGTCAATCCCTCAATTTCTAAAATAAAATCCATAATTTCTAAAATAATTGCTACTACTTCTAAAACAAAAGGTCCTCGCAAAAAAAAAGTGGGCAGGCCATGGCTCCCTTGACGGCCATGTATGCATTGCGTGAATATACCAACATTTCCTAAGGTATAAACCAGTGCCAGAATGCAAAAAAAAAAAATCTCAAAAAATGGTTAAGAAGGATTTCTAGGGATACCTACATAGAAAATAAAAATATTTATCTAAAAACAGAACAACTGTGAAAAAACCAAATATTTTTTATATTGACAAAGATAATTGACTTAAAAAATTTAGATAAGTTATCTAAGATATCTGACCAATACAAAGTTTGGAGGGCCAGTCGGAGGAAAATTACTCTAACTGAATAACTAATTAGGTTGAAGGGTTGTTTTGAAATAAAACAACCTTTTAATTAGTTTAATAAGTGTGACAATTATCAATAATGTAATTTCCTTACAAGTAAATAGTTTAAACAATTGTTTCCTGGTAAGGAAAGAACTATTCAAGAATTATTTACTTGTAATTTAATATTACCTTAATTAAATCAAGTAAATATTTCCTTTATTTTATTAGTTTTTAATAAATAATACGTGTTACTATGTTAAGTGGATTGTTATCAAATATATATTTAGGTCAAATTTTGTAAAAGGCAGAGTTTGATTTAGTGAAGTCAAATTTAGTGAATTGCCACAATGCCAAATCAAGCAAAGAACCATGATGAAAATCAAAAGTTTGTGTGCTTGAGAAAAAACCAAAAGTGCGTTGCAGCAAATGCCTTAGCCCTTTAGGAAAAGGTTTGCCCCACCAATGCTCTCAAATAATGTTAAGGGAAAACATTCAATCTTTAGCATCAAAAGATGCCAAATCATTTGAACAAATCGCATCTCGAGTTATTTCCAAAATAAAATTATCTCTGGAAGGAATTATTCTACTGGCTAAAGTATCCGGCGAACCTCCACCTACAGTTACCCCTGGTAAATATTTACACTTAAATAATTTTAACATATATATTGAAATAAAGTCTTGACTATTAAGAAATAACACTAGACAGATTTCAAGAAGTATATTTTTGACAAGTTTCTAATTTCTTTAAAAACGAATAATTTGAAAGTTTCACACAAACTTACTAAACAAAGTTTATTGTAACTATGTATGAAATAAATATGTATGTTTTGGTTTCAGGTCAAAGTAGTGCTTAGACACCATCAAGTGCTCCAAAATTGACCACTGTAGCCCTTGTAAATGTGCAATTAAATACGGGCTTGTCAAACAACGGATTAAAGAAACTTTAATTTTTTTTTTTTTTAGTTTACAATGTTAGTCGTGATACAAAATAATATAAGTCGTGATATATAATAATATAAGTCTGATACATATATAATAATATAAGTCGTGATATATAATAATATAAGTCTGATACATAAAAATATTTAAGACTTCTACAAGAAAAGAAAAAAAAAAAATGAGTATATATATATATATATATATATATGTATATACAATTCAGCGTACTAACAATATAAGACTAGGTTTCCGAAAGAAGATCAGAAGGATCTTATCACCGGAACCTTAAAAAAGACATAATGCAAAGATTTAACATAATGCAAATATGCAATATACTAATACAATATAACATAATGCAAATATACAATATACTAACATTTTAATACTCAATATGCTGAAGATTTGAAAAATACATTTTACATAAATTTTTAGTAGAATTTTAGAATGTTGTCCATACAGAGAATGAAGTTTTTTAATTTAGTTTTAAAAACAGGAAGAGTAGTAGAAGGGTCAAAATTTGGTAATACTATTTTATTCCAAAGATGGGGTGCACGATATGCAATACAGAATTGGTTGAACTTCGTTTTACAAAATGGTTCATTTAGAAAACTATTACTTCTTAATGTGTATTTATTTATTGGTTTTAAAGAAAAAAGGTCATTGAAAACAAATAAAGATAAATCGTTTTTCCACATAAAAGTAAAACATAAAACATTAAATATGTTAAGTTTATAAACATCTAGTACATTCATATAATCAAAAAAATATTTCGAACGTGAAAAGCGATCCGCATAATTAACTACACGGATTGCATGTTTCTGACGGCGATAAAGATGTTGTAATTTACTTTTCTCCGTACTTCCCCAGGCTATGATTGCATAATTTATATAATTATGTATAAATGAATAATAGAGCTGGGTTAAGTTTTTTTTGTTTAGATAATTTCGAGCTTTGTATAAAATGCCAATATTTTTAGAAACTTTGGTGCTTATATGATCAATATGCTTTCTCCAAGTAATATTTTCATCAAGATAAACACCTAAGAATTTTATAACAGTATCTCTTTTTATTATAGTTTCATCAATGTAAATTTGAGGCATATTATTTGTTAAAAATCGTTTTTTTGCGCAGGAGTGAAAAATAATCCATTTTGTTTTGTTAATATTTAAAGTTAATTTATTAGCTTTGAACCAGTTCGAAATGTGTTTGAGTTCTTTGTTTGTAGTTGAAAAGAGTTCATAAATATCAGTATGGGATAAGAAAAGATTAGTATCATCAGCGAACATTATACTTTTCAATTTGGAAGCTTTGTTTAAATCGTTTACATAGATTAAAAATAGTAGTGGTCCGAGAATAGAGCCTTGTGGAACACCACAAGTTATGCTCAGGGGTTCACTTTGATAACCATCATTACTATACACAAGTTGCTTTCGATTTGTTAAATAGCTTTCAAACCATTTTAAAATTTTATTGTTTAAACCATAATATTTAATTTTTTGGATTAAGATGTGGTGATCGACCGTATCAAAAGCTTTTGATAGGTCAATAAAGACACCTAGTGTGTATTGAGATTTTTCAAAAGATTTAGAGATGTTATGTATAAATTGAATGATGGCATGTTCAGTTGAGCTCCCTTTTCTGAAACCATACTGATTGTTATATAATAAATTGTTGTAATTAAAATAATTGTATACTCTATTGAAAATAATTCTTTCTAAAATTTTAGAAAATATAGAAAGAACAGAGATAGGGCGATAATTATTGATATTGGATCTGTCGCCTTCTTTATGGAGAGGGGTAACTCTGGCAAGTTTTAAACGTTCAGGAAAAATACCTTGATGAATAGATACTCGGAAAATTTTGAAAAGAATATTTTTTAATTGTTCATAGCAATCTATAACAATATTCCCGTTTATTTCATCTGTACCAGGTGCTTTATTCTTTTTTAAAGATTTAAAAGCTTTCTCAAACTCATCAAATGATAGTTCAGCAGATAATTCTTCAGAGGAAATATTTTTATCAATAGGTAACAAAAAATCATAAAATGAGGTCTGAGTTTTTTGTATTTTACTTGATAAGATTGATCCAATTTCAGTAAAATATTTATTGAATTCATGAGCTATTATTTGTGGCTCATGCAAGCTATTGTTATCGACTTTAAGCATTTGTGGCAAAGAGCTTGAGCATGTTTTTTGTTTTCCTGTAATTTCTTTTAATATTTGCCAAGTGCGTTTTGAGTCATTTTTAGCTTTATTAATTAATTTTGAATAGTAATTTTTTTTTAATTTTTTTCGGATTTTTTCGAATAGATTTTTGTAATCTTTGTAAATTTTTTCGCTATCTGGTGTTTTTGTTTTTAGATATTTTATGTATAGCCTTTGTTTAGTTTTGGATGATTTTTTGAACCCCTTGGTAATCCAGGGATTATCAAAGTGTTTTGTTTTTAATGTAATTGTAACAATTGGAAAATTAGACTCGTAAACAGAGATAAAAGTTTCATAGAATTTTTCATAAAGGTTGTTTGCATTTTCATTAAAATTTAAGTGTTTCCAATGTAATAATGAGAGCTGATTTTTAAAGGCCTCAATGTTTGATGATGTATAAAAACGTTTTTTTACAATTTTATTTAATTTTTGTTTAGGCAGTTGGTCGGTGTTTATAGTTAGAAAAATAGGAAAGTGGTCCGAAATATCCGTTTTTAAGATACCCAATTTTATATCATTGTTGAACAAGTCTGTGGTAATGATATTATCCAGCAAAGTTGCTGAATTTTTTGTTATTCTTGTTGGGCGATTTATTAAAGGGATTGCTCCAGATTCAAAAATTGTATCATAAAAATTTTTAACTTTGTTATCGTCATTGTAGACAAAACAATTCATATTAAAATCACCAACAAGAAAGTTTTTTTTCTTTTCGTTGTTACCTTTTGCAATAACATTTTGCTGTAAAAACATGCTCAAGTTCTCGCTCACGCCATCTGGCGGTCGATAACAACAGCTAACTAAAATATTTTTTGTTCGTTCATTAATAATCTCAATTGTTAATATTTCTCCATCGCCGTCAGAAACACTAAGATCATTTCTACAACAATGCTTTATATCTTTATGAATGTAAATTAGAACTCCACCACCGCGCTTATTTATTTGTCTTTCGAGAGAGATCATTTCAAAATGAGAAAGATAAAAATTAAAATTTTTTTTTATGTCGTTTGAAGTTGCCCAAGTTTCAGTTAAGCAAATAATATTAAAAAAGTACTTAGTTTCCTCGAGTAAATTTTGGAATTTTTCAAAATTACAATTAATGCTTCTGATATTTACATGCAGAATTCTAATTTGATCATTGTTAACATTCTTAAATAGAATTCCTTTTAATTCATTTGGATAGTAGTAAGAACATTCTATTTTTGTATCATGGAAATAATTAATATCTGGGTCGGAGTTTTCGTGTAGTGAAAAAAATTTTGTTTCAAAAAAATTGAAGACAAGAGTTTCAAAGTCACTTATTAAAGCCATGATTAATTATCACAAATAAATTAAAAAGGAGTTCTTATTAAGAATGAGCGCATTTACTTTCGAAATTCTCTAGAAACAATTTTATCATACTTTATAACTGCATACTTACCTTCAAGTCGCAACTTTTTGACCTCTTCCCACAACATCCTTCGGCTTTCCATCGTTTCTTTAGCGAAGTCCTCATTAACATATATCCCAGTTCCTCGCAAGTTTTTTGTAGCGTTAAGTATTTTTGTTTTGTCTTGAAAATTTAATAACTTTAGGACAATCGTTCTTGGTTTCTTATCTTCTTTAGGTTGGCCTATTCTATGAGCTCTTTCTATGATAATTTCATTACTAATTTTTAGTTGTTTTTTAAACATTTCCTTTACTGCATTTTCACACTCATTCCAATTTTCATTTGGCTTTTCAAATATTCCATCTAATCTTAGGTTGTTTCTTCGAGATCGATTCTCCAAATCTAGTGTCTTCTTATTTAAGTTGTTTATCTCCTTTTCGTAACGCTTCGTGATCTTATTTATTTTTTCCATAATAGTTGTTTCTTGGAAGTTAAGACTTTCTTTAAAATCGCGAAGGTCGTTTTCTATGCTTAAGACTTTGGATTTGTTTACATCTACTTCTTTTTCAATTTTGTCTAACCGATTAGTGAGTATTTTTAAATTAGCACTAATTATATCAGTAAAGTTTTTCTCTTGATCTTTTAACAGGCGTTCTGTTTCTTTTAAAATACTCTTTTTTTGTTCTTCGAGTTTGTTTGTAATTAACTTCTCGATATTTTTTAATGTAATTTCCATTATTTTTAAAATTAACTTTAAAACTTATAAATACTAATATATAATGTATTATTGTTAAGGTTCTTTATTCGTTTTTCTTTTATGATTGTTTCGATAACCACGGATTAAAAAAAAGTTGATTGAATACTCAATTAGGCAGCCATCTTTGTTCGCCGTATGTCCGTAAAAAAAAAAAAAAAAAAAAAAAAAAAAAAAAAAAAAAAAAAAAAAAAACTTGTTAGAACTGTAAGCAAAACATCAAGGAGCAAGATGGTAGAGCGAAATTTCTACATGAATTTTCTAAGACTAGGTCAACAATTGAGCGATTTCTTCACCTGCAGCGATTTAAAAATTACAGAAGAAAAAACAGATTCTTGTACAGTACATGTTGTTGCTCACTGCAATGATTTATCAAGTCTTGAGAATCATGTTATTCAGTCCCGCAAAATTTCTGGTGGCTATTTTGTTAAGCTTGGAATTGATGGTGGCAAAGGTTTTCTCAAGTTTTGCCTAAACATTGTACTGCGTTAAGGAATGAAACCAGCTCACCGCACCAACAACAACCTCTCACTCAAAGGACTGGTAAAGGCACTGGAGTCAAGAGACAAATTATTGTTAGGGTTTCAGAAGATTTGCCAGAAACACACTCCAATATTGAACAAGTCTGGTCACTGATTAATGCAAATGGAGTTAAACTAATTTTGGCTTGTGATATAAATGCAAATATTTTGGGGTCTTCAAACTCATTCAAGTACGCACCCTTGCACAAGCCTTGAGTCTTTTCAGCAATCTGGCCGGGTTTTTGCTAATACAAAGCTGTTTGGCAATGCCATTTGAAAGCCAATCATCTGCGGGCCTATCAATATTTTAATTTTGAAAATCATTCCACCGATGGAGTTGCATTTCCTCTTAGGAGTTATCAACCATCTTTTCAAGATCTTTAAAACTGCTTGAATAGAAGCTGCTAAGTGGCCAGCCGCCATTCACATTCAACTGAGCCCGTATCATGGGGGCCAGTTTGGGGGAAATGAATACAGGAAGCTTCTTAAAAATGTGGATATGCTGCAGCAACTTACTGAGACAAACATGGTTCCCAATATTGTTTGCATAATTGAAGCATTCAAAAGATTCAATTTAGTTGTCAAGGCTTACTTTGGATACATCCTTCAGCCGGATTTCGCTGAAAATATTGAAAATTTCAAAAAGTGTTACCTAATGATAACTAGTGCAAGCGTAACCCAAAATTCACGCTGTCTTCTACCACATCAAGGATTTCATCAGTCACAAAGGATCCCCCTTGCGGCCCTATAGTGAACAAACTGTCGAAACTTCTCATCAAGACTTTTATCAACATTGGTCAAGATATAAGCGAAACAATAATCATCCAGAGTACAAAGAAAGATTGTTGCGCTGCATAATTGATCTAAACAGTAAGCATCTTTAAAGAACATCATTTGAGTTATTAGAAATGAGGCTGCTGAAATTAATATTTTACGGTGTATAGTGAAAATTTTCACCATATTTAAAAGTAGTATTATAGAGTAATTGTATTTAAAAGAGTTCATTGAGCTATTTATTAATAATCTTTTGGTGGAGAAAATCAAAAAAACATTTCTTAAAATGTAATTAGATATTTGATGGTAATACAATGTATAAAATAGGGTTTAAATAGTTTTCACTTCATTTTAAAAGTAAATGTATTTAAGGAGGTCAATACAAAATATTTTTGGAGATCTACTTTTTTTTTTGTTTTACTAACTGGTAGTCCTTTGATCAGGTTTTGCACTTATTTTTAGCTTTTTTCTTTGGCAGCAGTTTATACCTTAGGAAATGTTGGTATATTCAGTCAATTATGATATTTTTAATATAATAATATCCGGATCGAAACACTAATCGGCATAAATGCTAGGGTTGTTAACCGGAGGATTTCGTGCAATTCCGGAAAAACAACATTCTTTCGTAAGGAGATTGAGAACGAGGAATTACATTTTTTCGTACCGAATGTTACAAAACATTTAAAATCGCCGATGTTCATTTAGCAAAATTCACTTCCGAAATTTTGCATTTCGCAAGTTGACATACGAAACAAAACTATTTTGCAACATACGAAAGTACGGTTTCGGAAGTCGCACTTGCGAAACAAACATTGTCGCTAATCGACGTTTTGAAGTCTATAAAGAAATTTTGTTTGCCAGACTGATTTTAATTGTAAAAATTAACATCTTTAAATCCCAAAATTGATGTGTAGGAATATTCATGTTTTTTTTTTTTTAAAGCATATGAAATTTTTGAAACAGGTTCGAATATGCTTAAGCAAATAGTAAAAAGAGGCTCAAAAATATGCTTTAGCTTAAGCATATTTCTGATAAAATATACCTATTTCAATAATTTCTAAAAGTGCGCACGTTACTAAAGTTCTAGCAGATTTTAAAGGTATTTAGAGTCTGAATACGCTTTTCGAGGTATAGATCTTAGAAAATATAGTTTTTTAATTTTAATAAGATATAAATTTGAGTATAAGATTGTATAGTTCAATCAGTTAGATACGTGATAATTCGCCGCAGAGATCCGGGTTCGCATTCCGCAGCCATTGTAACTTTTGTTCATCAAACTCTTTTTACTTAAGATAGCATTTTATGACCTCCATGTTCTATATTACAGATCTTTCGTCACCTTCACAATAGTGACAACCTCTCTTCTGTTAGTTATTCTTTTAAGATTAAGTTCATTGTGCTTAATTCAACACGTTTCCCTTGCTTTACTAAGTTCTACTTAAATTATGATGAAATGTACGTAAAACAACTTTTTCAAAAAATATAAATCATTCTGCTTTAAATCTTTTGCTTTTTGTACTAGACATCTGTCCTAAATACTTTGTAATAATTTCTAGCTAACTCTGAGTCTAATATAACCATTTCTGAATATAATTTACCTGAGGCTCCTACAGCCTATTGTGTTCCATTAAAAGTAACTAGTTTTTGAGTCCAGATATTAATTATAAGCATCTAATTGTTCACATTACTATTCATTTTCCTGATATATAGAATCCTATTTGCATACGTATCTCTTTCTGTAAATTCTGTTTTATATAGTTTCTTGATTATATATTAAATAAATATTACTATTCACTTAGTTGAATGAACGTATAGCTCATTCAGTTAAGACATTTGGCCGCGTAGACCCAGGTTCACATCCCGCTGTTTCACATATATTTCTTCTCTTTTTACTCTTTCTGATATCATTTACCTTTAGAGAGATCTCTCGTTCTTTATAATAAAGTATTAAATTGTTTATCACACATCCTCTTTATACTTTTTAAAAAGAAAGGCATACTGTTTATCTGTTCATTGAGAGTCCAACTTAACGGGATTTTACTGTATATATATGTATATATATGTATATATATATATATTATATATATATATATATATATATATATATATACATATATATATATACTGTATATATATGTATATATATATATATATATATATATATATATATATATATATATATATATATATATATATATATATATATATATATATATATATATATATATATATATATATATATATATGTATATATATTAGGTATATTTGTATAAACATTTGAAGAATCATTTGACAACATTTTTTTATAATTTTATTATTTATTATTTAAACTGTTAACAGTTAATATCTTAAATATATCGTAACATAAAATCTTTTGCGTCTTTTTCGTAACTACACATTCCGAAATGGTTTTTCCGTAAGGAACTATTTCGTAAGTATTCTTACGAAATGATTTGTTTCGCAAGTTTTCTTTCGCAATGCTTTATTACGGAATTTTATTTACTATTTATATTTTCGTATAGCGCGTTACGGAATGTGCATTTTTGCATGTGCAACTTCCGCAATAACAATTCTGTTACGGTAGATAAAGATGCGAAATTTTCGCAAGTTTTGTTTTTCGGCGAACAACCCTAATAAATGCCGAAAATGAGTATTTGTGGAAACTTTTTTTTTGTGGAAACTTTTTTTTTGTGCAAATTTTTAAAAGTAAATACCCTACAATAAAATAATCTGACGTTTAAATATTTTCTTTTTTGCTTTAGGAGTCCTGGGAAAGTTTTCAAGTTCGTCCAATTAAAAAACGTTTATTTAAAAAAAATAAACAGAGAAAATACTCTATAAAAATTTTTTATATAAAATAATTAAATTTCACCTCGTAAGAGCAGTTTTCTTTAATTTAAATAAAATTCTATAGTCTCAATATTAGGGTACGTGCTTTATTATAGAAAACTTAGCAAATAAAGATAATCTTGTATTTTATAACTTTTTTCTTAACTTGAAATATGACAATAAAAGTATTACAAAATATAATAAAAAGTTACCATAAATGGCTCAAAATTTTTTTTAGCCCACGTTTCTATGGAAATAACGTTTCTATGGAAATAACTTTTTTACAGAGTCATTACCGTACCCAGTGGGCACAGGACGTAAAAAAGACGTCCTTAGGACGTTCAAATCGCGTCCGTTTGTCCCATTAAAATTCTTAAGGTCTTTTGAACGTCTTTTTCGCATCCAAAAAATATCCAGAATGCTTTATTAAATAAAAAAAAAATCAGTTAAATCACGCAAGCGCTAGAACTTCTCAAAATTTTTAAGTAACGCATTTTTAATAAAGTTTTTTTTCAATTACAAAAGAAGTCTTTTTACAACAACTAATAGACACGTTCCATCTAATTTTTGTTTTTGTTAACAATTGAAAATTGTGGTAATATTGATACAGGTAATGAAATTTTTACAGTTAATGAAAGAAACGGTTTAAAACTGAATATATGCTATACCCACGGCTGTTTCACTCTATATAAAAGTGGGCATGACGTTATGAGTTTAGCAAAAAAAAAAGTATTTCCGCATAAAAAGTATAAAAATTCACTAACTTTAAAATAATAGTATTTTTTTTCTAGAAATGCTTTCATCTTTCAATAAAAAATAAATAAAAGATCTATCTTTCCTTGTTAAAAAAATATTTACATTAAACGGACTATAATAAAATATTGTTAAAATATTGAAATTGATTTGGGATCACTTTTCTGTTTTTTGAGATTTTTAATGAAAACCTGTCTTGGGCCAACAAAGATTAGCTGACATAGCTACATGCTTAACGGTTGAAATTTAGAGCACTTATTAATGAGTGTCTATTTTATCATATTCTAACGTTACTGGTGTGTATTTGTCAAAAAGAAAAAATTTTTATTGCATTTATATATTTAATTTTATTATTTTTAAATGTAAAATTTAACATTTTTGATCAGTAACATAAGTTATTGAAATTTTAACCTTTTATGCATATGAAAACAAAAAACCTATTTTCTGTACCTCTAGCTATGTCAGCTATTATCTTTTCAAACTTAGCATGTTTAGCAAAAAATATTTTCAGTTTTCGCTTATATTTTTATAAACATTAAAAAGCGATGACGTAACCTTAAATGCGTTACGTCCCAAGCAATTATCTTAGCAATTTCAACTGAACTTCTGTTTTGGCGAGACAATAAAATAAACAAAGTTTTGCGGAATATTCTTGACTCGTGGAGAATTTTTGCGATTTTTTTATTACGTCTATTGTAGTGCCTGTATTAATTTGCATTCGGTGTAAATAATGTTAATATGTTTTATAATTGGTCTAACTATGTTTATATTACATATTAGTCAACAGAAATATAATTTTTCTGATTATTTTTGCTAAAAAGTACCTTTAAAATTTCGAAATTCTGCCAAGTTCGTCATTATGCGCGTTTATTTAAAAATCAGAGCAGCCTTGGATTATTATATTAATAATAAAATATAAAACATTTAGTCAGTGTTCATATTCCTTTTACAGAACGTATTTTTCTTTAATATTTCAAAAGTTATGAAAGTTTTAGTAACACCCCCTAAGTAATTATTTTCAAAAAATAACAAGAAGCCGTATGTCCATTCTGAAACAGCCGTGTACCATGTATATATATACTTGATATACTATTATTATAGTATTGCTATATCAAGAACCAAATTCTAACAATTTCAAAGATTTAGACATCTCATGCAGAATCGAATTTTTCAATAGGAAAACCTGTTAATGATACATGGAACAATTATTCTTATAATTCTTTGAATTCAATGTCTTTACTCGACAACATTATGCTATTTTATAATGGAACCAGTACATTAGTTAATGATCTTCTTGAAATATTGCCAAATCAAGGTTTGGAACTTCCCAAAGATTCAAGGAGATTTTTAAAAGCACCTTATGAAAAGTGACTTATAGACAAGTTCTTGCTAATTTATATATATATTTTTAAACATTTAATTACTTGAGAATCGTATTAATATTGATACATATATTGAAATTGATACAGATTTTGAAATAAATAGTTAAAAACTGGGTATATGATATACTATATATATATGTATATATATATATATATATATATATATATATATATATATATATATATATATATATATATATATATATATATATATATATATATATATTAAGTATATACTTGACACTTGATATAGTATTTCAAGTATAATAATTGATATACTATATCAAAAACCAAGTTCTGACTGTTTGAAAGACTTAGACATTGCAGAATCTCATGCATAGTCATATTTTTCAAAAGGAAAACCTATTAATAATACAGAGAGTTTATGCTGATAATTCAATATAATTCAATATATTTAATTAACAACTTTTAGATTGTTCTATTCGAAAAAATTGGACCAGTACATTAGTTAATGAACTTTTTGAAATATTACAATATCAAGTTTCGGAACTTCGCTAAAAACCAATTACTTAACTTTAGTAATTAGTTATTAGTGAAGTTCAAAAGTTTTGACTAAAAAATAAGTCTAATTGAAAAAATTAAACCAGTCATAACAGTTATATAAGAGGCAGGAGGGTAGAAAATTTCCTTTACTCTAAATGAAATTTTCTACCCACCTGTCTCTTATATAACTGTATTAACATATGAATAGCCACTTTATCACGTGTTGGAATGCTATTGGCAATTTACTAAGTAACCGATGAGAAACACTCCTCAATTTCTCCTTTGTTTTTATCATCTAGGAAATTTTATTAAAGTAAATGGATTATACTTATTATTAAAGAAGTTATATAGTCCTTTGATTGCAAACCTATATTTCTATTGTGTGTATATATATATATATATATATATATATATATATATATATATATATATATATATATATATATATATATATATATATACACAACCCTTGGAATTAAGAAAAAAAAGGTTGACAATAATTTGTCGACATCAATCAAAAAAGCAAAAAAAAGTGATTCAAAAGTCTTACCATTAAACATGCTGCATGCCGACCCTAATTCCAAAGGTTACATATATATATATATATATATATATATATATATATATATATATATATATATATATATATATATATATATATATATATATATATATATATATATATATATATATATATATATATATATATATATATATATATATATATATATATATATATATATATATATATATATATATATAAGTAATATGGTAATTTATAATAATTTTTCTGTTTTTATTTAAAATTTATTGAAAAAAAATAAGATTCTGTTTTCAATGTAGTTATTTTCTCCTTAATTCTGCTATTTTTTCTTTCAAAAAATTGATTTTCGTGACCAAATCTTTTTAAATAATAGAAAAATGTCTCCTTAAAATCCTTACTTATAGCGTCAGTTTTAATAGTAAAAATACAAAATATATGTTAATAAATAAAATAATTAAAAATTATTAGAATTAGTTAAAATTTAGAATTATTAGTTATTAGTTAAAATTAGTAGAATTTGTAGCAGACAAAAAATTTCCTATTTTTAAGCTAATTTTAGGATGTATAAAATGGGAGGAGGAAATAATAAAAAAAAGCGGTAGGATTTACAATGAAAGTTTTATTATTTATCGGTTACCAATATATATATTTTTTTAATTTTAAGGCCAATTTTCACTGAATTTTTGTTTTGAGATATAGTTTTTTGTTTATAACAAGTGACTTGTTATAAACAAATAACACGATTTTCAAAATCAGCCCCATATCGCCCATGCAACCTAAAATTAGTTTAAAATCAGGACACTTTTTGTCTGTTAACCAAAGCCCCTCCGCCCCCTTCCCCGCAGTTACGCCACTGAGAGTAGTACTGACATTTACTTAAAACTAAAAACAGAGGTGTTCAATTTAATAAATTTTAGTTATAAAGAAGTATATTTAGAAATATATTTTTTTGTCTTTACTTTTATTAAGATTTAATTGATTAAATAATAAAACAAAATTTAAGTTTATAGCCTCCTCCTCCCCCCCCCTCCCCTTTTAATATAGATTTCTCCTAAGAAGTAAATTACCAGTGTTTTTATTGGTTATTTTTAAAGTGAACGCGCGTTTTTTCCGGACCGTTAGTAAGATGTTTAAAAATGCTAAACTGTTTATAAAAATATGTATTCGTAAAAGTTGCTGAGGTTTTTAACATTGTTTAAATATCCATTGTATTTTTTCAAGATGCATTACTACTTTAATTAAAGTTTGGAATTACTTAACTAAATCATTTTTATTTATAATATCTTGATTATGTGTTGTTTGATCAAACAATAAACTATAAATGTAACATAAAAGAGTGTTATAAAAGTAACAACACTGTAGTATTATTTCTTTTGTAGTCATAAATTTATTGTTTAGTTTTTCATAACATTTTCACTAATAAATTAAAGTTTATTCACCTATTCCGTAAATTTTGTGGTTTTCCATAAACTGAAACTTTGAAGACCAGATAATTTAACAGATATCGCAAATCGCGATGCGTTAATTCAACCCTTGTTATCACATCTAAGGTGGCATTGTTCGCTGACAACACTACTATTTATCTTGATAAAAATCTCACCTCTGCTACAGCATGTGGCTCACAATGGCTGGTGAACTTTATTTCAGATAAAACTCAATTTTTTTTGGCCAATCATTATCACAATAATTTTGATCTTCCTATATTTATGAATGGTAATGTACTAGATGAGTCATATACCCTTCATCTTCTATGATTAACTTTTACTTCTGATCTTTCTTTTAAACCGTATATCAAATCCATTCCAAAATTAGCATCTGCTAAGGTTGCATCTCTTTATCGAGCTCGACACTTCCTTACTTCAGATTCTATTCTCTATCTCTATAAATCTCAAATCCGTCCCTTATGGAATACTGTTGCCATATCTGGGGCAGATCTTCTATTGATGCCCTTTCTCTTTTAGACAAGGTGCAAAAACGCATTGTAAACATAGTTGGACCAGCTTGTGCAGCCAATCTCCAACCATTGTCACATCGTCGTGATGTTGCTTCTTTTTCTCTTTTCTACAAATACTATAATTGGCACTGCTCTAAAGCTAGTTTTTTTCTTCAAACATCAGTTCTTTGGAATTTGCTTCCTTCATCTTGCTTCCCTGATTCATATAATTTGCAATCTTTTAAGTCATCTGTCAATCGTTATCTTGCTCTACGAACTTAATCTTTTCTCTTCCAATAACTTCCAAACTTTTATAGTGGTTGTTCGCAGCCTTGTTGGAAGCGAAGATGTAATATATATTTTTTCTATTATAATTTATATATATATAAATTATAATATATAGTCTTTAATTCATTTACTTACTTATCTTAAGAATAATGAAATATAAAAAATGTTTAAAGTTGAGAATAGTTTTGATCTTTACTAGTATGGTTCTATCGCCAAGTTTCTTGAATGTGATCAATCATTTCTCGATACTAATGTTGCAAAAAGTAGTATATTTTTTATTATGGTTAAATGTTTAGTTTTTTTTTATAAGGGTAAATTACATAAAAAATTTTGATCTGTAATTATATACATAATGCTCACTTTACAAGTAAACATAATTTACACAAAATTTTTGAATTGAATAAAACACTAATGAATTGCTCCTATGCCCAATATAACTTACACTAAATTGTCCCATATCAATTACACTAGTGTTATCTTTTGAATTTAGAAATAGAAGTTATTAAATGTTGGTGGCTCATCATGCAGTGCATTTGAGAAGGGCATGCTTTCAAAGTAAGTATAATTTTACTATAAAAAGAGCGTTTTTAATACCGCAATTATATTGCATACTTGATATACATAAATATATACGCTGGTCACAACAATCCAGTCAAAAATTTCTTTAAAAAAATAAATTTAGTGTTGAGAAATTCGTATTTTTTGATGTTTGATGTTATGTTTATAAAATAATAATTATATATATGTGTGTGTGTGTTATTTATTTCTTTCCCCTTTATTTTTACATACTTATCCTAACAATATTTTTTTAAGGTTAAGACTGCTTTCCTGATTCCTACAGCAAAAAAAAAACTTTAAAATGCTGGTGGCAATATTTTAAAGAGTGCATCTGATTGAAAAGAAGGTGAATGACGTCAACTGTTCCAAAATTCGATTCTTGGAAATTGACAAGTGGAAGAAGAAGTTTACAAAGTTGTAATTTATAAAACTCAGCACAATTATATTATTAAAAAATTTAAATGATTTGTTATTTTTTTCTTATTCTCAAGAAGTTTTGTAAAAACATAAATTTGAACCTTACGTTTAAGTAAAGCCATGTTAGAACACGTATTTTAGACGTCGAAATAAGAACGTCGAAATTAGGTTATTTAAAGGCGTCATTCGGCGTTTCCATTTTGCACTAGTTCTGAACGTCCTAAATTCGCGTCTTTTAGACGTCTCAAAACACGTCTTTATTCCGTCCTAAAAAGACGTCCTAATTACGTCTTAAAAAGACGTAATTAGGACGTCTTAAGTAATGTGGTTTTTTTATTTATAAACTTAAACTTACTTCAGTCAATTATTATATTTTTTTCATATTGAGATAAAATCGTTGTCTAAAAAATTTTGATATGTAGCTATCAATCAGCTATAGATTTGTAGATAATTTGTAGCTAGCTACAAATCTACGATATGTAGCTAGCGACACATGGCTACAAAATCGCAATGTTTAAAGTTTAGTTATCTTCATAAATATAATAGACTCAACACTAAAAATCGAATTTTTAAAACTGTTAAAGACATTAGAAAAAAATAAAATAGGAAAAAAAAGAATCGCTTGAAAATCGTTATAAAGCTAGCTAGTCGCTCGCTAGTTGCTAGCTCATTTCCCACCGGGAAGCAATGCATGTTTGGAAACAAATAAACTAGACAAAGGCCAAAAACATGGGCTTGACTTTTTCTACTTCTTCTCACAATTTAGGAATAATATTTCATAAAAATAAAAGTAACGGACTCGTTATTTTTAATATTTATTAGTGTGTTTAGAAAGTGTTTATACTAAATACAATCATCTGGAATTTTAATTTAACTCATTTGTCTACGGAAGACCACCAGGTGTGAATTCCATACCATTTACCCAAGCTTTGGAAAAAACACAGAAGAGAAAAAACATTTCTGTCGAAGGAGAGGACTTATTTTACTCACTTATTTTGAAACTAAAAGAGGAAAAAAGATTCAGCAATGCTAAGGTACATTATCATCTATGCTATAACCATTTTAAATTTATCTTATTTATTAAAAAAATATCTCCAAAATACTACGGGTGATAAGTTATCTTAGTGGATTGTATTCATCTCACTATTCAAATTTACATGCTTACACTTAAGGTTGTGAAGCAAATATTAAAATCAGAGAAAGATGGTGAGGTTAGTTCAACAACAATGTTTACTTGAGAGAAAGCATTAGCTTTGATTTTGGACTGCCGACTTAGTAAAGCCGATTACCAAACAATTTGTGTTGGAGCATTTTCTAAAGGAAACAAATTGTATTCAACTTATAGTAAGGGATTTACGTTGTTGTAGAATACAAACTACTGATTATCCAGCCTCAGTTGATTTACAGAGCCTTATTAACCATACTACATACAGGTTGTTAAAAATACTCAATTAAACTGTAAAAGCTCCGAAGAAATCCATACTATTCTTTATACACAAAATACGGTTTGATGGTTTAACCGGCAATCATTA
>NC_061156.1:22660108-22725108 GCF_022113875.1 Hydra vulgaris | reverse complement strand
AGTGTGACCATCAACTGCTCTCGAATTATCATATTAATAAATTCATAATATATAAAAAGGAATCTCAAATACTTTTTACCAAAAAACAAAATAATCCTTACTAGTAACACTATTTGTGCGATCTAAGAAACTGATAAGTTCTCTTATTGAACTTGAACCAACAAACTTTGAACAATCCATATAATTAATAACAGTTTTCTTTACTTTAACTGTTAGAAGCTTCATCAGCAAAAATAGAAAAATATTTACAATTTTTAAACTATTTTGTCATTATTAAAGTATGTCATATTTCAGGTATGTCCATTGATTTATTTTAACATATATTAACTATTAATCATAAATGAAATAAAAATCATAAAAAGGAATCATAAAAAGCGATATAAGCGACCACTTCCCAATATTTTTATATCTGATTTTTATAAAAAAGAAAAAAAAAGCCAAGTATAATAAATAAAAGAAATAAAAGAAATAAAAAGTCAGATTGCTGAATTTAATATTAAGGAATTTAGAAATTATTTACTCAAAGTAAACTGGAAACAACTACATAATTGCAAAGATACAAATAAAGCCTATGAATTTTTTTACTATGAAATCTTTAATGCGTACGACAAAGCGTTTCCGATGAAGGAAAATAAAACCATGCTTAAAAGTCTACAAAGTCCATAGATTACAAAAGTACTTATTAAATCTTCTAAGAAGAAGCAAAAACTCTATGAAAAATGTTTAAATAAAAACTTATCAAAACAAAAATAAAATAAAAACCTGTTTGAAAAATTGAAAAAAAAAGCTAAAAAAAATTATTTCTCAAATTTATTACAAAATAATATTAGAAACAATAAAAAAAAATTAGGATATAATAAAAGAAGTGATGGGAAAAGAAAAGAAAACTCGCGGTGATACTTTACAGAAGTATTTATTTACTGAGGATGAAAGAACAATAACTAATGAGAAAAAAAGATATTGCAAACAGTTTCAATAACATATTTATAAAGTGGGTAAAAACCAAGCAAACAAAAAACCAGGAAGAAAAAAATTTAAATCATATCTAAAATCATATCTAAAAGAACTATGTAATGGATGAGGTAGAGGTATCACCTGATAAACTTCGGTTTGCTTTTAATATGATAAAACCGAACTATATAAACCCTAGGGTCGTTAAAGAAAATCTTGATATTATTGAATACCCCTTACTAATCATATTTAATCTTTCATTTAAAAATTTTCAAGAGTTTTCCCTGACCTTTTGAAGTTAGCTTGAGTGGTTCCAATATTTCAAGATGGTGATATCCCAAAGTTATCTAATTACAGACCTTTTTCAATACTCCCATGTTTTTCTAAAATTCTAGAGCGAAAAATGCATAATAGGCTTTACAACTATCTCACAACTCACAAAGTTCTAAATAAAAATCAGTACGGATTTAGAAAAGAGTACTCTTGGAGTGTTTATTGACCTCTCAAAGGCCTTTGATACTGTGGACCATGATATTCTTCTTTACAAACTTAAAAGTTATGGAGTCAAAAATAATAATTTTAAATGATTTTGTTCTTATCTTAAAAATCGAAAACAATGTGTTTCTATTGACAATACCTACACTAAATTAG
This sequence comes from Hydra vulgaris, assembly GCF_022113875.1. Taxonomy (NCBI): domain Eukaryota; kingdom Metazoa; phylum Cnidaria; class Hydrozoa; order Anthoathecata; family Hydridae; genus Hydra; species Hydra vulgaris. The sequence continues at coordinate 22,723,506 of NC_061156.1, read as the reverse complement.
AAAACATCTCGTACGGAGTTCCACAGGGATCTATTCTAGGCCCTTTATTGTTTATTATTTATATCAACGATATTTACTCATCATCTAGTATACTAAACTTCAATTTTTTTGCTGACGACACTCAAGTTTTTTATACTCACTCTAACATTAAGACAATCTTTACTACTATGAATCATGAACTAGATAACCTTAATGAATAGTTTAAAGCCAATAATCTCTTTCTGAACCCTACCAAAAGCAAATATACTTTCTTTTCTAAATCTTTTAAATCTGACACGTTGCCCTTAAAACTCCTGGATATTTCAATAGAAAAAAACAAATTGCAATGTTAGGTGTTTTAATCGATGAGCAAATAAGAAAGAGCATATTAACCTTGTAGAAAATAAAATTTCAAAAATTATTGGTATTAGGTATAAAACTAGATATATGTTGGATAAAAACTGTTTAAAATCCATTTACTTTTCATTTATTCATAGCTATATTAGTTATTGCAACATTGCATGGGCAAGCACTTATCAGTCAAGACTAACGCGTTTCCTAAAAAAAAAAAAAATAAACAAGCCGCCTTATATTAAATGCTAATAAATACACCAGTGCCAATCCACTGCTTAGAAAGCTTGGGGTGCTGAATGTTTACCAATTAAATATTTATAATATTCTTTTATTCATGTTTAGATTAAAATATCAAATGTTGCCAAATATTTTTGAAGACCTTTTCTTTATTATAGATCATAAATATCAAACAAAGCATTCGTTGCATAATTATCAGGTACCAAAAACTTTGCTAAAACAATCCAAATTCTCAATAACTAACCGAGGGCCATATTTGTGGAACTTATTCCTCCAAAATAATAGTAAAACTACAACTTCAATTCAAACCTTTAAAAGTATCTTAAATAAACAGTTACTTGATTATGACGTATCTCAAATACTATCTTATTTTTAATATTTATTTTATTCTCTTTTATTTTTTAACTTTTCCATTTGTTAAAAAGCTATATCATCCTTTACATCATTACTTATCTTCATATTTTATTTTATTTTATTTTTATTTTAAGTTGTATTGTCTTTGGATAAAAAATGTAACACTTTATTTAAAAGTATTTAATATTACTTTACTGAGATTGTAATATATTTTTTTTATATGATAGATTATTTTTAGTTTAACATGTAAATAATACAACGGGGCTGGATGATAGGACTTTTGTCTTCTGCCTGCTCCCGTCACATCTTAATTCACAAAAAAAATATTGTAAATAATTTATTATGAAGATGACGAAAAATCTATTTAAAAAAAAAAATTTGTTTTTTTTTTAGATTCAGTTTTAATTTTGGATACGTCTACAGACGTACTAGACGTACCCTTGATCCGCCCCTGCGTTGTACAGCTTTAAATAACCTATAATAAAAATAATAATATAAACTTAAAATGACATAAAACATACAATGACATAATAAACTTACAATGACATAACAAACTTACAATGACATAATAAACATAAACTAAGTATCTGAAAGAAGATCGCAAGGATCTTGTCGTCACAACCTTAAAAAAGCATTTAACAAAGATAAGATAAAAAAAATTAATAAACTTTTACAAAATTGCAAGACAAACAATCTGTGTCTGGAAAAAGATCAAGAGGATCTTCTCATCAGATTTTTACACAAGAGTAAACCAACATATAAATTAAAAAGTAAAAAGTATAAGAACAATAAATAAAATAAGTCGGAATAAACTCTTATAAACATAAACATGTATTTAAACAATAAAAAAAAAAGTAGACCAAAATATATTTTTAACTTTTACTAATTTACTAAACTAATAATGACTCAATATATTATCTAAAGAAAGAATGAGGTTTTTCAGTTTTTTTTTTAAAAAGGTAAAAGGTAATAGGTACTTCAAAATTAAAATTCGCCAAAACAATTTTATTCCAAAGGTGAGGTGCTCGATAGGTAATACAAAATTGATTAAAGTTTGTTTGACTAAAAGGTTCAATTAAAAAGTTATTATATCTCAAAATATATTTACTGACTGGTTTAAAAGAGAAAAGATCTTTGAAGACAGCTAGAGATAAGTTATTTATCCACATAATATATAAACATAAAATATTAAATACATTTAACTCGTAAAATTCAGAATTCTCATTTCAATAAAATAATGCTTCGAATGAGAGAAGCGATTTGCAAAATTGATTCTAAATAATATTGCGCGTTTCTGACGGAGATAAAGACGTTGCTATATTAGCATAACTTAAATAACTATGTATAAATGAATAATAAAGTTAGATTAAGACTTTCTTTTTGAGATAGATTCATGATTTATATAGGATGCCCATGTTTTTATAAATTTTTGTACTTATATAATCAATATGGTGATTCCAAGTAATGTTTTCATCAAGATAAACACCTAAAAATTTTGTAACAAAATATTTGAGGTATAGTGCAGCCCACTATGTACCTTCGTGTGCACATACGTGTTACAAGCAAACTTTTTGTTGATATGAAATCCTTTTATGATAAGGATTTGAAAAGTGACAGGTGTCACTTGATTTTCATTTTGTGTGACAGATGGTATGACGTAACTGGTCCCCATAGCAACTAAGTTTTTTATTTAGAAAAATAAATTTTTTTTTCATACCAATTGAAAGAACATAAATCAGGTATTCAAAATAATATAAAAACATATGTTGAAAGTTTTTACTTAAAAAGTTTTTACTTTAAAAGATACAGGGGTAAATATGTTTTTATTAAACCGGGGGTAAACCGCCGCTTTGTGACATGATAATTTTCAAAATACTTTTTTGAACGCAGATTTTATCTTTTTTAAAATTTTTATTATAATATGAGAAATATTAGTTATCATAAAATTTATATTATTTAGAACAAATTTTAGACAAAAATTATTTTTTTTTCAAACTCCGAATTTTTACAACGTTACACCTGCGTTGATGAAATAGAATATTTCATGGTTGACGATTGTATTATTTCGAATGTTTTGATAATGTTATTTTATTTTTACATAATTCTACCTATGATCATAATGCATCAATTCGAATGATTTGTTTTTGTTTTTAGCTTTTAAAAACGTTTCTATACTGTGTTATTGCTGTTTTACATATTAAATATAAATAACAAATGGAGGACGGAGAACGAAAAAAAAAGAAAGCTTATTTTTGACTATAATTATTGGAATAATTTTTTCAAGACCTCCGTGCTGTAGAAAGTCCGAACAGCTTTGCTCTAGCAAATATCAAGCAAAGGCGGTAGATAACTTTAAAAAAATGATTACACAACAATTTTCGAGGCAGCAAAAGTAATTTGAAAGAAATCCTGCAGCAAAAAAAATGGAAGTTTGACGGAAATTTTACTGGTTTTGATACTCGGATGTCCTTAATTCCTTTGATAAGTTGGGTTACACTTGAACCAAAACAAAATGTAGACTCGTGTTATGTTGAAAAAAAATCCATCGATAGCCGTGTTGATAACATTTCTCAAATTATTGTAATGATAGCAAAAAGCAATAAGCAAATCTCACATTGCTTAAAAACGGATAATGATTTCAGAGATGTTACTGAAACATCTTTTTCAGTCGGTCTCGGATTACATTCGGAAACCTGTAATAAGAAAATAGTAAACAGCTTGGCATATCTTGGACTTTCTATTCCTTATGATAGTGTTATAAATATCAAAAAATGGTTAGGAAACGCTGTTATTGAAAACATATCAACAAATCAATGCACGTTTGTACCTCCTAATATTCAAATAGGAATGCCATTGCACTTTGCTATTGATAATATTGACTTGAAAAACGACAATTCTGACGGAAATCTGAATTTCAACTTTGTTGCTTTCTTTTCTCTAAACTTCAGTATGACGCTGCACAACTACCGCCGACAATGAATGTCCTTAAGTACCATATATTCCGTAGTCACTTTGTATGTTTAGTGCTTAAACGCTCTAACATGTCCGTACAGTATCTACCATCACATGTGGAGTATAGTTGGGAACTAAACAATGGATCTTTTGACTCCATATATGACTGATAAGCTGCCAGCACCAATAATACTTATCGAGCGTCTGTGGTTGTAAAGAAGAGTGTAGTAATAAAAGGTGCAACTATTTGAAAAATTAACTTGTCTGATATGTGCAAGTGTAAAAGATTTAAAAATAATAATGTAGACAAAAGGAAAACTATAACTATGAATTTAGAGTTTTATAAGACGCAATTTAATTTATTCGTATTATTAAATATATGCTTGTAAGCACGTTAACTTAAACATATATTTCCATAATTTTTGAGTTTTGAGCTTAATAATGAAAGCTTAGAATATTTGAAGCTTTTCATTCAATAAATGTCTTTAACTCCATTTAAATTACAAGGTAATTGACTTTAAAGTGTTAATTAAATATTTTCCGGGGATCCTTTTTCTTTTCATTAAACATTATGATTGTAAATACTACTTTGATTTACATATGATATTATTTATATGTTTACACAATACCAATATTAATATTTATACCAGCTCAATTATTTCAGTTTTTCTTAATTTACCTTTTATCTAGTGGTAATCTTGTAGTCTATTAAAGTTCTTTTATCTAGTGGTAATCTAGTAAAGTATCTTTTATCTAGCGGTAATATTTGTAAATGACCCCCGGTTTAGTAACTTACATAACGTCCTATACCACGTGACACGTTTGTGTCACGTGGTATGACCCTACGTCATACCACGTGACACAAACCATAAATATTAAGTGACACCTGTCACTTTTCAAATCCTTTTCATACAAGGATCTCATATCAACAAAAAGTTTGCTTGTAACACGTATGTGGACACGAAAAGTTTTTTTGAAAGATAGTGACCTGCACTAGTAATTTTGATGGGAGAAATCGCTTTTTTGTAATCGAATAAAATAAAACCCATTTTGTTTTATTAGTATTCAAAATTAACTTATTACACTTGAACCAATTAGATATATGTTTCAGTTCTTCGTTCTCTGTTTTAAAAAGTTCATCGGTATAATAGTTAGAAAGGAAAAAATTTGTATCACCTGCATACATAATGCTTGTTAGTTTTGAAGCTTTATTTAAGTCATTTATATAAATTAAAAAAAGGAGAGGTCCAAGAATTGAACCTTGTGGGACTCCACAGGTTATATTAAGAAAAGTGGGTTAGTAATCATTGTTAAATGGTACAAATTGTTTTCGGTTAGATAGATAACTTTTAAACCATTTTAAAATTTTATTTTTTATTCCGTAGTATTTGAGTTTATAAAATAAAATTTAGTGATCGACCGTATCAAAAGCTTTTGATAGGTCAATAAAAATTCCTTGTGTATATTGTGATTTTTCGAAAGATTTTGAGATTACAGGTACAAATTGGATAATTGCATGTTCAGTTGAGTTATTTTTCTTGAAACCAAATTGATTGATGTAAAGTAGATTATTATCATAAAAATATTTGTATATTCTGTCGTGGAGAGCACAGAGATACGACGATAATTACTGATTTTAGATTTGTCCCCTTCTTTAAAAATAAAAATAATTTTTGCAATTTTTAATTGTTCTAGGAATACTCCTTAATGGATAGAAGCCCTAAAGATTTTAAAAAGAACAACTTTAAGTTGTTCAAAGCAATCTAAAACCACGTTTCCATTAATTTGATCTGCTCCAATTGCTTTATTTTTTTAAACAGATGTGAAGGCTCTTTCAAACTCATCAAACATTAATTCGGAAGTTAACTCATCTTAACAAATGCAATTATCCAGGGGTTCTAGACAATCAGTAAACAAAGATTTGGCCTTAGGGATTTTTTTAGACAGTGTTGGTCCTATATGAGTGAAATATTTTTTAAATTCTTGAGCTATAGTTTTTGGTTCATATAATCTTTTGTTATCGACTCTAACCATTTGTGGCAGAAAACCGGAACGTGATTGCCAATAATTTCTTTCATTATTTGCCACGTGCGCTTTGTGTCGTTTTTAAATTGAATAATTGGGAGTAATAATTTTTCTTTAAGTTTTTGCGAGTTTTTTCAAAATTGGTTTTGTAGTTCTTATAGATTTTTTCGCTTAAAGCTGTTTTTGTTTTTAAAAAACTTATGTATAACTTTTGTTTTATTCTCGATGGTTTTTTAAAACCTTTAGTAATCCAGGGTGTATTGATATTCTTAGTTGTTATTGTTTTTTCGAAAATTGGGAAATTAACTACATAAACAGAAAAAAATGTTTTAAGAAAAATTTTATAGATATTATTTGCGTTATCATCAAATTTATGTTTTTCCAATGCAGTAATGATATTTGTTCTTTAAATAATTTAATATTAGCCTCATAAATGCGTTTTTTTATTATTTTTTTTTATATTAATGTTTTATTCTGGGTTTGTTTTACTTTTTGTTTTAGGAATAGAGGAAAATGATCCGATATATCAGTTTTTATGATACCTATATGTATATTATTATTAAAAATATCAGTAGTTATAATATTATCTATAAGAGTTGCTGTGTTTATTGTTACTCTTGGGGCTCAATTTATTAAAGTAAAACCCTGTTTCAAAAATTGCATGATAAAAATTCTTAATTTTTTGGTCGTCATTATAGAGAAAACAGTTCATATTTAAGTCTCCGACTATATATTTTTCTTTTTATCATTGGTTCCTTTTTTAATAATTTGTTGTAAGAACATGTTCAGGTTTTCGCTCACTCCGTCAGGCGGCCGGTAACAACAGCTTAGTAAAATGTTTTCAGTATGATTGTTTGTAACTTCAATAGTTACAATTTTTTTAACACAGTCAGAAACGCTCAAATCATTCCTAAAACAATACTCAAAATTTTCGTGAACATAAATTAATACTCCACCGCCGCAAAAATATAAAATGAGGAATATCAAAATTACTACTTATTTTATTTACTGTGATCCAAGTTTCAGTTAAATAAATTATATTAAAAATGTGTTTAGTTTCTTCTAAAAGATTTTCAAAATTTTCAAAATTGCGTTTCAAACTTCATATAATTGCCCACTTTCATACGGGAAGGTCTGGGAACGAATAATTGAGCTGTAGGGACAAAAAATATTATTGCGTTTGTTTACATATATATTAGTTTAAAGTAGAGCGATATAAAGTTTAAAGTAAAGCGATATAAAATTTAAAGTAAAGTGATAAATTTGTGTTGAATGGCTTGTAAACCTGTAATTTAAAGTAAAGTGATAGATTTGTGTTGAATGGCTTGTAAACCACGGACTTGGTGTCACAGGCTCTGTTAAAGAATTGCAAGCAAAAATTTTGAAGTTCTTACCATATCCAAAATTAGTTGAAAAACTTTATCGAAAAGCAAAAAAAAAATTCTTGTTCTCAACAAGTTTGCATGTAGACGAGATACCACACATATCTCAAAATTGGACTGACAATGAAAACCTCTACCCTTATGTAAACTCTAAGCTTTTTAAAGAATACATTCTCAATAAAAGAGAGGGTACATTTGGACAACAGCAAAAAGCATACCAGATGTTAACAAGCAGAAAAATTATATCTGTTAAAACGCATTCAGATAGCAATAGGGTATATGTAAGAGCTTTTATAAGAAAATCTTATGGCTACGATGCACGTCCTGCTATTTTACTTTTTGTAGGAGGAACACCCCTAAAGGGTTATTGCGAATGTCCTGTTGGTCTTAGTGGACTTTGCTGTCATGTTTTAGCTATCCTTCTTTACCTAAAGCATTATGTGGACACAAAGACAACTATTTTAGAATTAACGTGTACACAAGTCATACAGAAATGGCATAAAAGATCAAAAAAAGGCTCTATTCCAATGGTCCCACTATGTCATATTAAAGTAAAATCAGCAAGAAACAAGAACAAAATTGAAAACTTAAAAATTGCTCCAGCAGATCCAGAAAGTTCATCTTTTAAAAGAGATGTTTTAAAAATGAAGCAAAAAATTAAAGAAGGGTTGAATAAGCTACCCATATTTGAGAAACACGTATATGATACTCTTTGTTCAGTAGATCTAGGATATGAATCATCACTAATGGGGCATTTAAGATTCAGATATGATCGTGAAAGTTTTAACTCTCAAGTTGATAAATTAAGTTCTATAAATGTAAAAAGTCGTACTCTAAATAAACAAATAGTAAACCCACAAGAATATCAAGAAAATTATAATGAAATACCAACAATAATGCAAATACTAAATCAAAATATCATAAACATTGAGGTAGTTTCAATTTCACCTGAACAAGATATTGTTTTAGAAAAAATTAGTATGCAAATTTTAAATGAGCATCCTGTAATTCATATTAACTTAAAAAATATGGTACCAACGCAAAGGCAATACACAAATCATATTAATGTCAAACAAAATACCCAAGAATGGATGGACACAAGAAAAGGAAAAGTAACGGGGAGTCGATTACCAGCATTGCTAGGGATATATGGACAAGAAAAATTTGCAAATTATTGGAAAATAGTTAAGGAAGGATTAAACGAAAATGATTTTTATAACACACAAAACATTAAAAATTTTGAGCGTGGACATAAATATGAGTTTATGGCACTTCAACAGTTTGCAAAGATGTCAAAATGTTCTCCCGAAATGTGTGGATTTTTCTATCACCCAGATGATTTAAATTATGGAGCAAGTCCAGATAGCCTTGTTTCACATCAAATTATTTTAGAAATAAAAACACGAGCAAAAAATAGAGACAGTCCATTGATCCATTTAAAAAATCAACCTCAATATTACGTACAGGCACAGCTTGAACTACTATGTACAAAATCTAAATACTGCATTTTACAATCTTATCATCCAGAAACAGAGAACTCAAATTACTTTATTATTCAAATTAATTATCTACTGATGTCAGTTATAAAGGAAATCTCAGATAGCATTTTGCATTCAAACCCAATAAAAAAATGGCACCATCAAGAACATTCTTTGCTCACTACTCTTGGAAATAATATTGTGGGAAAAATTCCAGATTTTAAAGAACTAAAACCACTTAGATTGTATATTAAAGAACTTGTTGAAACATCAATTTCTCCATTAAAATTGGTTTAAATATTTAAAAATATTTTATGATAAAAATAAATAAGATAATATTATATGCTTATATATATTCACAAAATATTATTTATTACAAAATTCTTCCTTTGGCTCAATAGGGCGCATTGTAAGGTTTACAACATGACATAATATTTTCCATGTTGAAGAAAGTAAGTCCATAGTTGTTTGCGTTGTTTAGTTTTTCTTGAAGAATTTCATAAGCATCTGCTCCTTTTTTTAATTTAGAAAACAACTGTTGTTTAGTTGGTTTACGTAAAGGAGGTTTCGTAACATAAACAGATCGGTTTGTGGGTTTTTTACGAACAAGACAAGGTTTAGACAAGTCGCTTCTTGTGATGGTCATTTTGGTCAGAGCATTTGTGTATTTTCGTTCCATTATAGCAATTTGGCTTGGTGATGCAGCTATGTCTGGAATATTAGTGCATAACTCTCTAATTTCAGATGAAAAATGTTCACAACAAATATTCCCATTTTTGAAATTCATGTAAAATTCGAATATATTCTTTCTGTAAAGAAACATCTTTAGGAAGCCTGTAAAACTTAATACGTTCTCCGTTAGTAGTTTTGCTTCCAAAGTTATTAAAACATAATGATGCGCTACAAAACCAGTGAACCATTGATTTAAGCAATACAATAAATTGATTTGATATCTTATTATAATATTTAATATCTTAGTTTATAGTAAATAATAGTTACATTATCGCTAACTTATTTTTGTAACTTAAATAAAATGAACCTTTGTTTTGATTTTGATAAATTTTTTGACTCGATGATATTAAGCACTACTATTTTTTTTAGTTGTTTAATCGAGAAAAAACGCATAATCTAGAAACCATATCTGATTGGCTAGAATTTTGTCCCTACAGGCAATATTCGCTAAGTTAAACCGCGTCGTATGAAATTGGCTAATGAGGTGGAGAATTACAATTTGATTATTACTTTTTTCGCGAGCATTCTTAAAAAGAAACCCTTCTAGTTGGTTTGGCAAATGTTATGAACAATCGGATAAAATACTACGATAAAAATTATTTTTAGGGTCTAGTTTTTCTTCTGAAGAAAAGAGATTTGTTTCATATAAATTAAGAAAAAGGGATTCAAAGTTATTAGTCATAGCTATGTTAATAAATAGAGAAGAAAAAAGGATTTCTTTTTAGGAGTGCTAGTTATTTGTTAAGATTTTAGAATTATTATTAAGATAAATAATTTTGTCATATTTTATCGTTACATTTTCACCATTTGAACGCCATTGTTTTACTTCCATAAATAACTTTTTCCGAATAGCAACGGTTTCACGAGAATTCGTTGATGAAAAAACTCGTGTCTTTTAGTCGATGAGATTCTTTCAAGATTCTTACTTTGTCTTTGTATTTCTGCAGGTTAAGTACTATTGTCCTCGGTCGTCCATCTTTCTTTAATCCAGTCCACGGTCAATGTCGATATTTTTCAGTCCAAGTTTTTGCCAGAAGAATGTGTGAACTTTTTCTTCAGAGTCCCCCCATGATTCTTACACATTTTCATCAATTCCATCGATTCGCAGGTTATTTCTTCTTGATCTATCTTCCAGGTTTCGTAGCTTTTCCTTCATAAATTTTCCTATATTAGTATGTTAAAATTTTTTATCTAGTTGTTTATTGTTGTTATGAATTTTTTTGTCAACTAGTTCTTGGTTGTTGATTAGACTATCCTTAATATCTTTCAATTCCTTTGTAAGTTAATTTTGTTTGCATTCACGTTGATGTCGTTAATTATTTTGATATTAACGCCAATAATATCAATAACAGTCTTCTCTTTTTTACGAAATATTTCTTCAGTTTCTTTTTCGAATTCTTTAACGATTACTTTCAACATTTTTTTTATTTCAGAAAGTGTTACTGCTATAGTATTGTATACTTGATAAAATAGAAATAGTTTTTTTTAGATTAAACTTATATTTTTTCAAATGTAAATGTATTTTGTTTTTTTAAATTCTCCTCGTGGTGAAATCGCGTCCGCTCTAGTTAATTGCTATCGTCGAAAAATTATGTCAGTTACAACATTTTTGCTGTGAGCTTCCAATATGTGATCTTTTTTATTAGTTAGATAAATGCATATTTTAGATTCATGCAATTTATGGATATCCCATGGATAATTATGCATGAATGATTTGATTTTGTGATGATATTTATAGTGATGGTAGATGGGATTAAAGGTTCAATATGAGGTCCCAGGTTCGATACTGGCTCGATAAGCGATATTGTTATGGAAAGAGGAAAAAAAAAAAAAGTTCCTAGTTAAATGCTCTTACGTGGTGCTCTGTGATAAGACCCTAAGGACTTCTGAGAGCACCACAAAAAAATTAGTTTAAAAAACAACAAATGGGTTCGTCATTTAAAGTATCTTTCACAACGCAAGTATTGCACAACGTGTTATATAAGGAAATAATTGTTATGTAAACTTTTTCAATAAAAAGTTTTGTATTAAAAAATAAGGTGTATAAATAAACTTGTAACAAAAAGGAGGGAAAGAGGGGATTTTAAATCTGACTATTGTGTTCAGGATCGGCGCGAGAAGGTGTCACGTGGGAGGGGGTGCAATTACAACTTTTGTCGACTAAAAAGACTGACTGTCTAAATTAACCGACTAACTTATTGAAAGGGTCTACATTTGCCGACTAACTAGTCAAAAAGGGTCAAATATGCCGACTATGGGTTAAATTTGCCAACTAAAAATTATTGATGGGAGGTGTCACCCCCCCCCCCCCCCCACACACACACCTATAATATCGCGCCGGCCTTGATTGTGTTGAGGTACTAAAAAATTGTATAAAAGCGCCTTAAAACTGACCTTTTTAAGACCTAAGTCTCTTAACCTAATTGTGCAATTTAGTTTGCTCATAATTTTAATTTAAAAATTTTGTTGGGTACCCGTGATTAATTTTATTGAAAAGTGTACTAAATATTAAAGCAGTTATTCTATTATTAAGTTTGCACATAAATATAAGAATTTGATAAAGGTATAACTGAAAAACATTGAGTATGTGATGATTTTTAAATAGTTAAAATGTGTGAATCGACCTGCACTTGAAATAGTTCTGACAGCGTGTTTTTGTCTACTAAGCAATTTTTAAATTTTACTTACATTAGAGCTGCACCATGCAATATTTGCATAATTTATATAACAATGTATGAGAATATAAGATCTTTAATCACTTTTTGTTTAATAATTGCTTAGCTTTGTATGCAAATATTTTTCGAAGTTTTATCTTCTATCGTTCTTATGTGTTCCCTCTATGTCAAGTTTTTGTCAAGTATCACTCCTAAAAACTTAAATGATGACTCTAATCATTTTATAGATGCCAATATAAAGATCAGGAAGTTTTAATGGAATATTTTTTTTATCGTGAAGTCTATGAAAAAAAGTAAACTTATTTAAATTTAAGGACAAATTTGTTTGCCTTAAACCATTCAGATATATCACGAAAATAACATCGGTACGGCTTGACTTTTGATTCTAGTCATGGATCAAGATGTTAGGCTGCATATAAAACACGCAAGATGGAAAACCTAAATACACATCCAATCAACAATCAAAAACAACACGCAAAATCGAATTGGGCGGAAATACTGGAGAACAGCAGCAGCAGCTGGCTTTGAACAGTAACAATGCTGCCACTGTTTTTAGCCTAAAAATTGTGACGTTGTTTACAGCAGAAAAATTTTTCCACCGCCACTTACCTACTTCACGGTCAGATTTCATTGAAACTGATAAAAATAAAATTTTAAATAATAAAATATTTAAAGAAATGAATTTAAAAAAAAAAGAAAACTATTTTTTTTAAAATGCCACCGTGTTAAAATGTCTAAAAAGAATAGATGAAAAAATATTACCTAGCGATGTAATTATACCTAGTGAACATTTTGGTCCTGATTAAGAAAATCACATTTATTTCGTTCAATTCAAAAAAAAATTTAGGCACCAAGAACCCGACGACATATTTTTTTGGTAATATATGGCACGGTGAGTACCATATATTAACAAAAAATTTTTTTTTTTCAAAGTACATTAAGTTGGGTCTTAAAAGTAGCAAAATTTTATAGAAAGTTTAAAAAAATTATTGTTTCTTACGTGCTTACGTGATTATTTTTCTTTTCCTTTTCCCGTTTGCGTAAATAAACGGACAAGTGGATATTCAACTTAAATCTACTTACCAGGTAGATTGATTGTAACAAAGCAACTTTTGTTAGCAAACAGCAAATCCCAAAATCAATTCGAATGTTTTATTTTCAATTTATCTTCTATTAATTTATAAATATACACAATTAAAAAATTAATCTAGTTTGTACATAATTTAGAAATAAAAAAAATAAAATTGCATAATAAATAATAACAACTATGTAGGTTGGGAAACAAGCCCTGCAGCTCCTTTTCCAAGTCGTTGTCCAACATTGTTTTGCATTGGTTTAAACCCAAGCTCTTCTACAGGAACTCCAAAAGAAGTAAGTTTGGCTTCATATGTGCGAATTAAATCGTTATGCGCCTATAAAATTAGCAAAAAGTTGCTTTTTATCTCAACTATATTTGAGTGGGGGAACATTTTCTTTGTTAAGTCTCAAAAATTGTACTCAACTATCAACATAATACTATATATAATAGTAATACGATCAACTATCAACATAATACTATATATAATAGTAATACGATCAACTATCAACATAATACTATATATAATAGTAATACGATCAAATATCAACATAATACTATATATAATAGTAATACGATCAAATATCAACATAATACTATATATAATAGTAATACGATCAAATATGAAAGAGTGACTGTGATAGGTTTAGAGGTTCCAATTTTAATTCTTATTTAGAACCTCTTTCTAAAAACCATTACAAAATTTTTTGAATTGTTTGCAATAATGTTTTTTTTTTATCTCAGTAAATTTTTAAAGTAACATTTTAATGTGCAAAAAAGCTAAAAGTTTTTAAAATAGAAATGATACATTAATAAATCTGATCTTTAAAAACATTTAAAAAACATCTTCCATACAGTTTTTTTTTTACTGTTTTTCCTAATTTTATTGTTTTCATGTATATTCCAATAGTCAGAAAAGTCCTGTTTTTATTTTTAGGTATAAATGTCAACAAAACAAAAATCCTATAATAACGCTTCAAGTATTACATCTCTTTGATAACAATCCGAATAATAAATTTTCAACTCAATACAGAAACCTCAAACTTGTTCAAAAAACTTAAAATTCTACCTTGTCGGCACTAGTTAGCTTTTAACTCCCTTTAAAAAAATTTACCTTTTTCTATTACAACCTTCTTCACTGAAACTCGATTTATACATTCACATTTAACTAGAAACATCAATAATGGAAAACTAAATGTACCTCCCTATAAAACTTTGAGGTATAGTAAGTATTTAATTACACATCAAGTGCATCAGTGAATGGAATCTTGTGTGCATTGTGAATGAGTTTGAAAAATTAAAACTTAAAAACAATTTATCTTCATTTCTTTATTTAAAACAAAATAAATTTAAACAAATTCTAAAAAAAAATTTATTTCAAAATTTTTATTATTATTAACTTCTTTTAGTTTTCTTATTTTACTTTTTCTTTTTAATATTTTTATAGAAACTTTATTGTTTTTGTCATTATTATTTATTTTTTTCATTACTGTTATTTTTATTATTACTATTATTATTATTATAATTGTAATAAATACAATTATTCTTGCTGTTACTTTTGCTCTATTAATGAATAAAGTTATTATTTTTGTTATTATTTAAATTAATATTATTATTATAATTATTTGGTGTTACTCCTTGGATCAGGTTTCTGCATGAGTGACTCCTTCCTTGTCAACAAAATTATTTATATTTATTTTTAAAGATTTTATTATTTATAATATTATAGATATTCTTCTTCTTCTTCTTCTTCTTCTTCTTCTTCTTCTTCTTCTTCTTCTTCTTCTTCTTCTTCTTCTTCTTCTTCTTCTTCTTCTTCTTCTTCTTCTTCTTCTTCTTCTTCTTCTTCTTCTTCTTCTTCTTCTTCTTCTTCTTCTTCTTATTATTATTATTATTATTATTATTGTTATTAATAATATTATTATTAATATATTATTATAATAAGATGATTGTAAATTTTGAGGAAAATAAATATCTTGTTGTTGTTGTTGTTATTTTTGAAAAAATTCTTTTAAAAAAACCGTTGCATTCTGGTTTACCGATCATTGAACAGTGTTCTTATCAAACTATACAATATAAAAACATCTGAATGAAAACCTAACATCAGCCACATGCAGAAGTTCTAAGCTGTCTTATATTGTCCACCACACTACTACTACTCCACCACATTTGGATTTAATTTGATAGAAGAGTTTACGAAACTAGAGAAGTACCTTTATGATACAAAAGTAATAAAACTTGAAAAAGATCATTATATTATTTTCCTGTAATAGATATAATGATTATATTGTTCTGCAACCAGCGGAGGATGCTAATCCCAAGAAGCAATTCCTATTATGAAAAATTCTACATCATTTTTGCAAGCTTTAGTTGCATATTTTACAAATATAAATATTGGTATTTATTTCATTCAAAGTTGAAATTAAAAAAAATAAACCTACAATTGGTAAACGACTGTTAAGTGGTTAGTTAAAATTAATAGTTAAAATAGTTTACTGCATTGTAACTAGATCTTATTTAGAAAAGTGTTTAAAATGATATATATTTTAATTGCAGTACCAGCAGCATTTAGAGGTGAAATAGGAAAATCAATTCAAGTTGATTTTTAACTAATAACAAATAAGACTTAAAGCCAATCAGGGGATTAGTTGCACTATTAGTTGCAAATTAGTTTTTAGCAAGTGCCAAAAAAATTTTGCTTTATGCTTGTTTAATTTTTCAAAATGGTTTGCAGGATTCTTCAACAGCTTATATAAGATATAAAATATGCAGCAGCATAACCTGCAATTCTAATATTTCAGATAATCAGTTGACATCAATAATAACTTTAGACTTTCCTTATCATAGCTAAGGATTAAAAAGAGCTGTTAAAGATGTTACTAGTGTTTCTGGAAAGATCTACATACATTATAGAAGACACAGAATGTTAATAATCATGCAAAAATCAAAAGAAATAAACCCAACTCTGAAAAAAGAAACAAGACTTTTTATAAATAAGTTTTGCATATTACAATAAAAAATTACATAAAAATTGAATAGTTTGTCTTATATCTTAAAAATGAATTTAGAAACCATTAAATCTGACTAGATCAATATGAAGTTTAGTTAAGAAAGTAGTCAAGTTGTTTAAAGAATCTAACATTTACAAATTAAATAACAAATAAGTTTGTTATCCAAGTGTAAAACTATATGTATGCATATAATATATACATTGTAACAGCAATAATTGTATAAAAATCTATACTCAAAAATACAAAAGTTAACCTTGCTAACTCTTGCTAGTTCATACTGAAGATCTTTAATAGCATTGTTCTTTGAATCAAGTACATCCTGATAAAATAATTAACACAATTTTAATACTAAGTAAATAATACGCAAAATTTTTCTATAAAATCATTAATTTCTGAATATTTTAAAACGATAGTTAAATATTAAAAAAAGAGTTTATTTATATACTATTCTCAAAATTACCTCTAGTTTTCGTGTGACAATGGAGAGAGCAGTTGGATCCAAATTTGAAGCTGATAGCACTTCATTTAACTGCGCCTCCTAGTAAGTCATATAATTTGTTGCGAAAATAAATATTTCTATTTAATATTTAACTACTGATAATTGGCAGAACTAAAAGTCATTAAAAAATACTAAAACTCACTAAAAAATACTTAAAATTGTCAAATGAAAAATTTACTTGGTGTTATACTATATAATTCAAAATAAAACAAATACTTTCTACATTGTTCAACATAAAACAAATACTTGTTATATTGTTAAATTATTCAAAATGGAATGGATACTTGTCATGTTACATCAACCAATCATATAATGAAATACTAATGCTTAAAATAAACAATTGGCGTGAGGAGTGAATTGGGCTACTTAAGTTTTAAAATATCTCAGGAGTTTTTTTTATGGAAACAACTTTTTTTTATGGAAACAACATATTTTAGTTAATTCAATGTATTTTAACTTAATGTAACTTTTCATTCATTAAATCTTATCTCTTGCAAAAATTCAACCAACCTACTTGCTCTTTGTAAAATTGAATTCAGCTATTTCATCATTACATCTCAGTATTAATAGCTATTATTCTTTAATTCACAAAAACTTCAATAGCCAAATGCATGGCCTAGGTATATACTTTAGTATCAATTCACCTATTTTCCTTTGACTATTTTTTTATGTGCTTTTGCTTAGCACCTCTCCACTCAATCACCTTTTTTTTTTGTTTTTTTATCATTCCTGTTAATTTTCTATTTTTATAATTTTCTTTTTAAGACTACATTCTTTTTGATGTTGCTACAGATTGACTATTTCTCTTTATCTCTCAGCCACTATTATTTGATGTTATTGGTAATTTTACTGTTTATCACACTGAATGGTTTGGCTCCAGTACTGACTCTTCTCTCTCTAAAGCTTATACTTTTATTTTTTTCAATCACAACTCATATTTTCCAGACAACTTTAAACAAGTACCTTCGCTCCTTGATGTGTCTTGTCACTAACCTTAGCTTGTGTCTAGTTTCTCTCTGTTCTCTAGTCTTTTAAGTGATTCAGGTCATGCTATAATCTCACTAATTCTTTTATCTTAGTTATATCAAAATTACCCTATCATTACAATTCTTATCTAGTAATTGGAATTTCTTTAGTGACTTTTTATTTGATGGTCTTTGGGTTAATGTCTTTCATCTCTCTGCGGAAAAATGTGCCTCTTTTATATTGTCATGGATTCAGGCAAGGATAATGGCTTTTATTCATTATTGTTGGTTTCAGGTTAAGCCTTATTTTATCCAACGGTGTTCTTATTCTTGCACAGCTGCAATTTCTAATTGTAATCATTTATTTCAATCTTACCTTTAAATAAATCTTACCTCTAAATAGGTTCTATTTGCTGATGATACAACAAAATTGTCCTCCAAAACATAAGCAACCAAATCTAAAAATTCTATTTTGAATTGGAGAAATAAAAGGTCTTTTTGCTGCACTGAATCTCATAAGTCCTAAAAAATGTAACCACTTACAAACTTTATTTTTTGAACATTGAAAGTTTCAGATTTAGAATGTTATCATTAGCAATGATTCTTTTTTTTTTTTTATGTTTTATAATTCACCTCCCCAAGGCCAAGAAGACCACTAAGACGAGAAGGCTACTTAATTATGGCTATAAACCTCTCTCAACTCTTTAACTCCAAACATGAATCTTAACAAACAAGGCCGCTGTGCGGAGAAACAAGTTGAACACAGTACTACCAGGGATATGGTGGGGATCAAACTCAGAACCACTTGCTTATGAAGCGAGCACTCTACCACTACAACATATAAGATTTTTCAACGTGATGGATAATTTTTCTGTCAGTGAAATGACATGTTTTGCATGGTTTTCCTTTTTATGTTCCCTTTTTAAAGAACTACCACAAAAAAGATCATTTAACTTTTTTATTAGTGTTTTTTTAAATTACGGTCGCTATTAGTCCAGCTTTTTTTTTTTTTTGAAGTGGTCTCTTAATGTCCCGTGTTTTTAAAAAACATCGTGCTTTTATACTAATAAATTAAAAATAGTTTTTTTTCACTATTTTCAACACTATTAAACACTAGAAAATGTTGTTAATCAAGTTTAGGAATATATAATTATCCTTTATAA
The DNA here is from genome assembly GCF_022113875.1 of Hydra vulgaris. Classification (NCBI taxonomy): domain Eukaryota; kingdom Metazoa; phylum Cnidaria; class Hydrozoa; order Anthoathecata; family Hydridae; genus Hydra; species Hydra vulgaris. Next base: position 22,704,625 of record NC_061156.1, on the reverse strand, counting down.
ACACAGAATTTTAAAAATATACTCACCAATATTCACTTTTTGTTTGATAATTGGCAAAGTATGGAGCTGCGCAATGTCCTACATCACATTCTACACATTCATATCTTGAATCATTTCGAATTTTGTGTTTGTAACATACCACACATCTTCTCTGAGCATTAACCTTTCATTACCATTTTCATTAATCATTTATCAAATATATCTTTTCATTAATTATTCATCAAATATATAATTTTCTATCTCTTCAAGAGAAAATATTCGCTTTTGCAATAATGATTTTTGCTCTGAAAAATCTTATCGGCCATATTTAAAGTAACATGTTTAAAAACATAAACTTCCTTATCGACCATATTTAAAATTAAAGTAACACGTTTAAAAACATAAACTTCTTCATCAGCCATTTTTAAAATTAAAGTAACACAATTAAAAACATAAACTTCCTTATCGGCCATATTTAAAATTAAAGTAAAACGTTTAAAAACATAAACTTCCTTATGGGCCATATTTAAAGTAACACGTTTAAAAGTGAATTATTGAAAAATAAGCTCTTTAATTATGTAGTAATAAATTTTGTGATGATTAGATGTATAATTACTGATGAAGAAGAAAATACATAAAACCGTATTATTTCTGCATGGACATTTGGAAACCACTTTCAGTTTGCATAATATTACAGCATGGACATTTAGAAACCACTTTAAATTTGCATAATAATACAGCATGGACTGTTGAAGGGTTAATAAATACATTTTTACATCAAATTACATGTTAAGCAACATATTTATTCATCTTCAGGTAGTTGTATTATGTTCAAATATTTTCCTTATATGTAAAATTAATAATTTGATTCTGTTTAAATTGTATTTTTTATTTGTTTGCTTATGTTTTGGGGGACAGTGTATATACTGCTGTATTGACAAAATCATTTTTTGATTATATAGAACAGACAGCTGATTTTGAATCTTGAATTTAGATATTTAATGTTTTATAAAACAGATTCACTTAATAATCTAAAATGAAGAAATATAAATAAAGAAATGTATATACCTTTGAATAAAAATAAACTTTCTTGCAACATACAAAGTAAATGTCAATTAAATTGAGGCTTATAAAATCATAGCACTTCATACATTTCTGATTTAAATAAAAAAGCTGCTACCTTACCAAACTAACTCATATTTTATTACTTCACAAATTTTTATAAAAAAGTCCAACAATAACAAAAAAACATTTTAGAAACTTGTAATGATAAATTTCAAAGATCTATGTAAGGTAAACCACCCAGTGGTCGATAACCCCTCCAGTTGTTGATGTTTTGCTGAGCTAACACTAACTGAAGTAAAGTGCCAAAATAGTGTCTGTAATGATAACCTTTCTTATATATATATGGAAGAAGTTTGACTATTGTAAACATAAAAATAAATATATACAATGATTTGGAGCAAAAAAAGTTCCATAAATACCCTTAACTCTTAGGAATAATTTTCATAACTGTTTGTAGATAACCACAAGTATCTACAAACATAACTGTTTGTAGATCACCGCATATAACGTATGACAAATGTAATTTAACTAAAATTTTTTCTTTTTCATGCTGACATGGAAATAAATGAGATGAATGTACAAAACTTTAAAATCAAAATACTGAAAAAGTAGTGGGGTAAAAGGGGTGTCGATTATGTTTTCCAGTATTCGACAAAATAAAAATTAACCATCATTACTTTATCTTATAACAGGGGTTCTGAGCCACAATCCAGTATTTTATGTTATTTGTACCAGTGATCTATATTTTAATGTAACATTTTTATAAGTTATTGAATTTTATTCCAGTCTTTGACAACACTGCATTCATTGACTAAAAAAAAAATGTTATAATTTGCAAGGGTTTTTATTTTTATTATATAATTATATAATTATATAATAAAATTATTTATATAATTACTTTTAAAATTGCCCTCTTGAATGTTATGATTGCTACACAACACTTCCCTTTGAAGAACTTTACAAAACAATTAAACAGTTAATGTTTTGTAAAGTTCTATTTGGACAACCATTAAATATTCCAACGCAAATTTGGAATTAATCTCCAATTCCTTTGGAAATCAATTCCAAACCTTGTAGTTCTCAAATAAATATCTAAATGTTTTTATTGTGATTAAATGTGTTTATATTTTTCTAAATAAAAAAAAAAATTAACTAAAAGTAAAATAAAGCTAAAATAAAGCTAGTAAAATAAAGTTGTCTCCTAAAATAAGCAGCTCAAAAATGGCATTAAGATACCAATATAATAAAGAAATATAAATACCAATATAATGAGGAGCATATTGGCAATGCAGTTCAAGATGTTAAGCGGTAAATTTGGCATTTTTAATGTTTTATTAGTTAAATAATTTTATAATCAGTTTTTATTGTATGCAAATAGATCCTATTGAGAAGCTCAATGCTAGGTCTCAAACCTTATCTGATAAATATTGCACTAATCTTATAGAATCACTGGGAGCAGGTGCAACTATAAAGTTGTAAGTTATTTTTACTCATTAAACTTTCAAACTACTAAACTAAACTTTTCTTTTTTTTAAAAAAAAATCAATATTCATACAAACATTCGATTCTTTTATATTTGTACAGATGTTCATTTACATGTTCTTTTACAGATGTTCATTTGAATGCAATGATTCGGTCATTGAATATTTTCATTTAGAATCATTGTGTTTTTTTAAAAAAAAATTTAATTATTTAAGAAATCCAAATAGAGTAGAGGAAAGAACCCATGTAGAAGAATGAATCCATATAGAAGGTAATATTTATATTTCCTTTAAATTATATTGAAGCAGCATAGCTAACTAGATTTTGTAAATGTTTGCCCTGAGGGTCCATTTTAATATTGTTTTCTTGCATTTTCAGTTTCTTTTTTTTTTAGGCGCGATCAAGGAAACTTCCTTTCTTAACTTCATTCAGATGGTTTCCCTCGCCAAAGTTAGTGAATTTTTAAAGTTGCTCAAGAATTCCATGCAGCATCTTTCTTGACAACACCTTAAATAGTTTTCATGTTAGGAAATATCCAACACGAAAAGTAGGGTTGACTACTGCAGAAAAGAAGAAAAAATACACCTACATCTGGTGTTAATTGAAAGATTAGCTGTGATACTAAAAAAATCACAAAAATAAAGCAGAAAAATAATTTAAAATAAGTTGATATAAAAGTTCCAGGTTGTTTATCGAACAAGTTGATGGGTTGATATAAAGGTTGCTGGTAGTTTATTGAACTAGTTGATAAGTTGATGTAAAAGTTCTAGGTAGTTGATTTTTTTCATTATTTTTTGTCATTCTGTTAATAAAAATATTAAATGTGAAAGAACTAGAATTCTGGAATTATAAAATTAAAAAAATTTTAAAAATACTATAAAATCTTTATAAAATTTTTAAATCCATAGATTAGCAACATTTAAATAAAAAAATAACCTTTTTTTCCAAATTATCAGACAATGCTGACAACTTCTTCTCCAATAACAAGTTTTTGAAATTTCCTTTTTGCTGAACATCATGAATAGCTTTAACAAATTTGGTGTAAAGCTCATCTCGCTCTTCTTGAATTTTTTCAAATCGCTGTGTCAATACTTCATGCTCCCATTGTAATTTCTTAAGTTCTGCTTCTCTGACTCGAAGACGTGCTTTTGTACACTTTTATACAGAAAAATCATTTAATTAATATCTTTTGTACACTTTTATAAAAAAAAATCATTTAATTAATATCTTTTGTACACTTTCATACTGAAAAATTATTTAATTTTGTACACTTTTATACAGAAAAATCATATAATTAACATTTTTTGTACACTTATATTGTAAAATATTAATTAAATTATTTTTCATACAGAAAAATCATTTAATTAATAACTTATAATTATTAAAATCCAAACCAAATCAAACCAAAATTGTCCATTTTAGAAGTTTTTTTAATACTTTTGGAGAAATTTAACAACATCAAATGTTGTTAACCCACTCCCCTATTTTTTTTTTTAATTATCTGCTTTAGGCCAAAAATTAGTTTTTTGCTAGAACTGACAGTTTAGCTGAAAAATTCTATTGAGCATGCAATAAAATTTTTTTTATTATTCTATAATACATTTTTTACTATAATTAACAGACACAAACTGCGAGCAAATTTAGCGTTCGTTAAATATAAACAATGAAAACATTCTAATAGGGTGTTTATATTGACCACCGTCTTCCTCAAAATACAAATGATCTGTCAACCAATACTTCAATTAGAAGAAACATTAGCAAGGCAAAGTTACTTGTTGACACTAAAAAATTCACCTCAACACTCATCTGCGATAACTTTAACTTTCCAAATGTGAAATGGTTCAATGATGGTACTGTATGTGTAACTGGCCCTGAAAATAATCCATAGATATGCTCAACGACAGTTCCCTTACTCAACTTGTTGACTTTCCCACATTTATACAAGCAAATGGACAATATAAAACCACTCTTGACTATGTGATATGTGACGATGTAAATCGAATAAAAAATCTATAATCAGACTTGCCACTTGGAACAACTAAACAAAATAAGTCAATAAAGCTGCATTCATCGCAAATAAATTTTTTGGACTGTTAAAAAATACATTTATATCACAAGATCCAGCACTATGGAAAAAACTCTATGCAACATATGTCAGACCACATTTGGAATATGCAGTATGCACTTGGTCACCATCAACAAAAAAGGACCAAAAACCACTTGAAAAAAGTTCAGCGACAAGCCACCAAGATTGGACACGCAATGAGGCAACATAGCTATGAAGAAAGGCTAATCAAACTCAACCTAACTAGTCTAACTTTGCATTGACAAAGGGGCGACCTCATTCAACAATTTAAAATATTAAAAGTAATCAACAAAGTGAAATGGTGTGTACTAACAATCACAAGAGAGCCAAGAGCGGGTCGTAGAGGACAACTGAACAAAGAATTAGTCCGTAACAGCGCACTGCGAAGCAATTTCTTCACTAACAGAATTGTGAACTGTTGGAACTCACTATCCGACAATACAGAGAATGCAGAAACAGTCAACGCATTCGAGAATTGGCTGGACAACCTCCAGCAAAGTTGCTACAGTGGCTTATCCTCGGATGGATTACTTCGTGTGAGCCGATAAGCTTGCATTGCAACTTATTATAACTAACTAACTATTATGATTTTATATACATATTAGTTAAGAAAGTATTTGTTAATATCTGCAATACCCATTCTAGGGAATCTACCCTAATCCCTCTAGCTCTTTTGAATTTAAATGTTTGAAATAAAGAGAATGTAAAGATAGCTAATTCATGTCATCAACCAACTTTTCAAGCAAAAAAAACTGAAGACAACCCTCAAATTAACATTTTTTTGTCTTGTCAACATGTTTTTCAAAAAAAATTAAATATCATTCCTTATGAGTTCTGAAAATGGTTGCTTTTTATGTACACATTTTTAAACATATTTTAGTTTTGTATTATCTCTCTTTTATCTACATAAACATTTTATTATTTATACAATCTCTTGAATTATATAATAATATAATTATCATTAAAATAAAATGTTTTAGATTAGAAATAACAAAATATCTTAACAAAAAAAATCTAAAGCTTTTTTTAAACATACAAAAAATCAATAATTTGCATATAAAAATGTAGCAACACTTGCAGAAGTCATTATTGATAAATATGTTTAATGTAAGCTAATGCATATTGTAAGATAATTAAAGAGTATAAAAATACTTTTAATTTGAAAATTTTTCTTTATTTCTAAAAAATAATCATACATTACTGGTGATGGTACCCATTAATTTATACACAAATATTATTGTCATTTATTTGCTTAAAGTTGACCATGCCTTCAGCAATTCTTGTATCTTGTAAATTTTAGGTATTTAATTGCTTGAAAAGACTTGTAATTGCAGTATTTCTTCACTTTCCTTACCAAAAATTCAGCAACTTTGTACTTTTTAGCTCTTTTTCTGTTAGATAAGCCCGGATTTTTTTTTAAAAGAACAACAAGTCTTTTTTATCATTGAATTCTAATAGCTTTTAAAACTTGTTTATAGCTCCATGATGGATTTTCTTCATGAATTTGCAAAATTAATTTCTGATTTTCACATTGCTTCGATGACATATTAATAAAATATAATTTGAATTTCTTTTTTTTAATATTTTTTGACAACTACTATCATTACTTGATTAAAATATTATTTTTTTAAAAGTGTTAGTAATTTATTTTGAAAGTGGTTTCCATTCTTATTATTTTTGATCTTGTGTTTTACAGTTAATATTGCTCAAATCCAATGCAACTTACAATAAATAATTAATTTACTAATTTAATTAGTGAATTGATAATTATATTTTATTGTTGAAACAAATTACATGACTTAATATATAGATAAAATAAATTTTTGGCAATCAATAGTTGATATCGTATAAAAGTATTGTTTGAAAGTATCATATAATAAGCACCACATGATGTGGCGCTTATATGCAATAAGCACTACATAACATAATACAAAGAAAATAATTTATTAGTATAATGTTTTTATGTATAATTAATTTTTTTTTATATAAAGCGCACTAAAAAAGTTATTAAGAAATCATAAAACTTTTTGTTACATTTTTAACAACTGTAATTTTAACTTTAAAATTAACTGTAAATATGTTTGCATTAATAACATTTTGTCTATTTTGTTTTTATGACATACATATTTTAAGGTAATCCAATGTTTTTTGTGTGTGTGTGTAGTGTTTTTCTAATTAGTATCGTTCTGATATGTTTCTAAAAAAACATTAGAAATTTAAAATAAATGCTTAAAATACATTTTGAAATGTTTTTCATTAACTATTTAACAGTAAAAATTCGGTCAATTTAAAATAGTATTGAGAAATATTTTAGTTAAAAAAATATAACAGTATAATATAAAAAAATAAAATATCATCTAATAGACATATTTGCACTGTTTTTATAGCTGTATTTTAAAATAAGATAAAATATCAAATGAGAAATAAAAAATATGTAATGTTTAACTCACAGCACCAGAGTCAACAACATAACAAAAATACAGATAAATATTTTTACATATCTTTAAAAAAATTTACTATCAATTTTATGTTACAAAATATCAACCTACCATTAAAGTAGCTTTATCTTTTTCATAATTGGATAACTAGTTTTAATAAAGGTTATTTTTTAAAAATTTAGTGACTTAACATTTTGAAAAAAAAAAAAAACAGAAAAAAAAAAACAGTTAATAAAAATTAAAAATGAACCTGTTTATTTAATTCTGAAACATCAGCTTTAGCTTTTTGCAAAGGTTCAATGAGAGAACGATTCTCTGCAATAACCTCATTTAAATGTTTTTCTGATCTTTCTTCTTTTCTTCGCATATCCTCAACTTGTTCCTATGTCAAAACAAATTGTTTTATTTAATTTTAAAATGTATTACTAAAGATTACCGTATATACTTTGTATATCAACACTAAATATTGGTTTACTTTATGTCCATTTATGTTTTCAGAATTTTTAAAACATCTAATACAACTTCTTTTTTTTAGAACCTTATCCATACTTTTTACTGTAACCATACTTCATGTTTTTTACTATAAAAATGCTTTAGAAATTTTTATTATAAACATACTTTAGCCATATTATTTATTGTAACTTTAGACACAGCTACTCTTTGTTGCTTTAACTATGTTTAAAAAAAAAGGTCTTAGAAAAATAAAGGAAATTATAAAAAATTCTCAGTAAGATCTGTTTCTCTTGTTCTTCAATATCAGGCTATGTTCTACAAGACTTCAGTCTAAAATCAGACTTTGTTCTTCAAGGCTTGTTTTCTGAGTAAAAGGGTTGAAAGGATTGTAACAACAACTTAGAATTAGCTGCCTCTCATCTGTAATAGATCCTTTGCTTTGGTAAAGTGAATACAGTAAAAAAATATATTAACAAAAAAAAAAAAAGTTAACAAATTAATTTTTGGATACTACTATATCACAGAACCAGTTTATATTTATATGTCTATAACACTTAAAAGAAAACAAAAACAATTATATAATATGACATTAATAATCAATTCTAGGCTGAATTATGCTGCTTTAGTCAATATGTACATCAATATGTTAGTAGATGTAAGTGTTGAAACAATGGTAACATTAATAATTATTCACCTCCCAAGGCCCAAGGGGGCCACTACAGTCGAGGAGGCTACTCATTTTTTTTTGTTTTGTTTTTTGTTGTAAATCGTGGTACAACCCTCTCTCAACTCTTTAACTCTGAAACACGAACCTTGACAAGCAAGACCGCTGCGCGGAGAAATTAAGTTGAGCGCGGTACTTCCAGGGACGTGGTGAGTCGAACTCTTGCTTACAAAGCGAGCGCTCTTACCACTACACCACTACCGCATATAATACCGCATATAAAACCGGTTACTTTAAAAGATGCCCTAGAAACTTAAATAAACCACACTTTTACCATCTGCCTTTTTTAGAACAAAAGCTCAACCTGCAATTTCTAAAAACATCATGCAGCAAAATTTCTAACTGAAAACATTGTTACATGCCATGTTAAACTAATCATAGAACAAATTCATGACAAAATCTTGGAGTATTTTTCAATTTACATAAAAGCTGAATATTTTATTTCAAGCAAGCAAAAAAATTAACCATTTTTTACCTCAGGGGAACGAAAAAAATATAAGTTAAACCTTGAGTGAATTGATGAGAGCAAGATTATTTAGTGTTATATCGTTGTAATAATTTTTAATGTCGCTAAATGCTTTTTCATGATTTTTCATTAGTGTATTTATTTGTGTATTTTTACGTTCTTCAACTTCATGCAACTCAGTTTTTCGACGCAATTCTAGATCATCTCTAAGTGAAATCATCTTTTTTTCATACTTCAATTCAATTTCTATAAGAAAAAAAAAGTTTTTATTAGTTATCAAATTTAAATTATACATAACATAAACAATTTAAGATTTAACCTTTAGCTTTTCTTTCATAGTCATTTCTTAATACTGTTACATCTTTATCTTTAGCCTAATAAATAAGATATAAAAAAAAATGAAGTAAAAATGTTAAATAATAATAATAAAAAAAAAGAACTTAAACTTATTATAACTATATAGAAAAATAAACAATCAGCTAAATAAAACCAAATACTTATTTTCACTTCAACAACTTAGTTTATCTTGAGATTTTTTAAAGATTTCTTTCAAATCTGATAAACTAACACTCTACTAATTATTTTTTTTAAAACTCAGCCAACATTCTACTAATTATTTTTTAAGTAAATCATTATGTAATCATGAATAATTCACAAATTCCAAAAACAATAAATGTTAAACACAAAAATTATAACACTGACTAAATAATGCTATATATATATATATATATATATATATATATATATATATATATATATATATATATAACCCTTGGTATTAGGGTCGGCTTTTTAACTGCCGACCTGAAAGTGTTTGAGGTCGGCATAAATTGCCAACCTCATTTCTATGTTTTATGGTCAGACCTTTGTATCAAATAATTTTTGATGCAAACCTCAAAAAGATTGAAGTCGGCATCAGGTCTCATTTTTCCTAATTCCGAGGGTTATATATATATATATATTTACACTGTGTTTCATCAACAAAGACTCATCAGAAATGCATTATAGCTTTTTTTTTTATTTTTTTTATTTTTTAACATCTTCGCTTCCAACAAGGCTGCAAGCAACCACTAATTAGTGTTGGAAGTTACTGGAAGAGAAAAGATGAAGATTGTAGAGCAAGATAACAATTGACAGACAACTTAAAAGATTGCAAATTATATGAATCAGGAAAGCAAGATGAAGGAAGCGAATTCCAAAGAACTGATGTTCGAGAAAAAAAACTAGACGAATAAGAGTTTTTGGAGCACTTAGGAACAGTAACAGAAAAAGGATGAGACTTAGTTATATGACGAGTAACACGATAATGAATATTTGTAGATGGCACAAGAGACGCTAGCTCTTTAGAGCAGTGCCCATTATAGTATTTGTAGAAAAAAGAAAGAGAAGCAACATTACAACGATGTGACAGAGGTTGAAGGTTGGCTGCAAGAGTAGGTCAAACTATGTTTACAATGCATTTTTGCAACTTGTCTAAAAGAGAAAGGGCATCATTGGAAGATCCACCACAGATATGGCAACAGTATTCCATACAAGGCCGGATTTGAGATTTATAGAGATAAAGAATAGAATCCAGAGTAAGAAAGTGACGAGCTCGATAAAAAGAAGCGACTTTAGCAGATGCTAATTTTGCAACAGATTTGATGTAAGGTTTCCAAGAAAGATCAGAAGTAAGAGTTAATCCTAGAAGATGAAGGGTAGGAGACTCATCAAATACATTACCGTTCATAAATATAGGAAGGTCTAAATTATTGCGATAACGATCAGCTGAAAAAAAATTGAGTTTTATCTGAATTAAAGGTCACTAGCCACTGTGAGCCCCATGCTGTAGCAGAAGTGAGATCCTTTTCAAGCTCAGAAGGCCCCTGCAAGCAATCAGAGGGAGTTGGCTTCTTATCGTGACAAGAATAAATGGTAGTATCATCAGCGAACAATGCCACCTTAGATGTGAGAAAATCTGGAAGATCGTTAATGTAAATTAAAAAGAGTATAGGGCCAAGGATTGAACCTTGAGGAACCCCTGAGGTTACAGAATAAGAAGAAGAGTGCTGTCCATCGAGGACAACTTTTATACTACGATTGGAAAGGAAGGATTCGATAATCTTAAAGATGTTTCCAGATACACCGTAAGAAGAAAGCTTATGGAGAAGACCAGCATGCCAAACTTTATCAAACGCCTTAGAAATGTAAAGAGCGATAGCCTTAACCTCTCCACCTTTATCTAATGCGCGATAAAACCTATCGGTTATTACTGTTAGAAAGTCAGTCGTAGAACAAGAAGATCGAAATCCATATTGATGATCAGAAAGTAGGTTATGAGATTCGAGATGAGAGATTAAGCGTTTTTTAATTAAAGATTCAAAAACCTTGCTTATGATAGGAAGAAGACTAATGAGATGGTAGTTAGACGAATCAGATCGCTCTCCAAAATTTTTAAAAATAGGGATAACAGATGCTGCTTTCCAGCAGGCTGGAAAACAAGACTCTGATAAGAACTTGTTAAATAGTTTTGAAAGAAAAGACGACAGCTCCTGAGAACACTTCTGCAAGACTATAACAGGTATGTTGTCCGGGCCGCAAGCTGTAGAAGAGTCTAAGCAGGAAATCACTTTAGATACAGAAGCTGGAGTGATACGGATGTCGAGCAGTGGATCAACCTGTTTGATAGCTATATCAGGTAGAACGCAACTAGTGGAATCAAGAGATGATATTGATGAAAAGTCCTTTGCAAACAATTCAGCTTTGTCTTTAGGTGAGGTGACAAAGTCTAAACCGTACAAAAGAGGTGGAATTACAGACTTGCCCTTATTATTGATACTATTAAAGATTCTCCAGAAGTCACGAGAGCCTAATTTTTGTGATGAAATACGAGATTTCATTATCTGAGAATAGTGGGCTTTAGCGTTAGACAAAACCTTTTTACAATGGTTCCTAGCAGTAATAAACAGACGTCTGTTTTCTGGAGAATTGTTTTGCTGATAGATATGGAAGTAATGGTTTAGATTAGCAATTGCAGCAGCACAATGTGAGGAAAACCATGGAGAAGAGTGAGGCTTGACCTGGAATCGTCGAGAGGGAATAAAGGATTCCATGCCAGCCTGAATCCATGAAATTATGTAAGAATAAATGATTCAGGTTGTCTGGAAAGCGAGTTGGAAAGTTGACTATTTGAGTTAAAGATTGAGAAAGGCAAAAGTTGTGGGCCTTAATGCCTGCGGAGTCACTGACACTAGATCCAAGCCATTCAGTGTGATGAACATTAAACTTACCGACAACAACAATATTGGCTGATGGATAAAGAATGAGGGCTTGGTCAATATAATCAGAAATAACATCAAAAAGAGTGCAGTCTTGAGATGAAGGAGAGTGATATAGAACAAAGAGAAAGGTGATAGAGTGAAGTGGTGCTAAACGAAAGCACATGAAAGCACACAAAGGGTAGTCTGTGGATTCAAACCTAGTTTCCCGACAAATGGGTGAATTTTTACAAATGTAAATGCCTAGGCCAAGCATGTGACTATTAGAGTCTTTACGAATTAAAGGAAGATAACCATCAACACTAAGATCACAAGATGAGACAGCTGAACTCAAATTAGTCTCACAAAGAGCAAGTAGGTCTGGTGAACTTTGCGAGAGATAAGACTCAACAGAAGAAAAGTTACTTCGAAGACCATGAATATTGGTGAATGATAGGTTTAGCGAACTTGGTGATGACTGTGGTTTTTTGTGTTTTATAGTTTTTGTTACTTTATTCATTTTTAAATTTGTTAAAGAACTTCACTCGAAACATAGATAGTACTCAGTGCACTGTTTTATAGCCCAAGCAATTGCCTCATTTCCACTAATAAACCCTAAGCCGTAACAAAGGGCTCCAATGTGGCCTCGCCAATGCACACCAAAAGAACAAACAGGGACACCATCCATGCGCAACATGGCACTGTTAGTACTCTGATATTTTTCAGCTGTTGATGGAATCAGCCTTTCTGAGAGCTACCACAGAGTTCGGGAAACCTGACTACCAGCCGGCCTCAGAACCATAAAACTGAGTTTTAGAGCTGTACCCTCATTTGGAGATAATAGAATGAGTTGCCTAGTCATAAAAACAGAGACACAAGCAAAATCCATGCAAGCTTGCTCACTCCTCTAAAATATTTTTTAGGAGCATATTGCGGCTCTTGTAAAGTAAAATTTTTTTGTAAAAAAAATAAATAATTCAAATAAAAAAAGGGTTGTTGCAAAAAAAAAGAAAAAAGAAAAAAGAGCAAAAACTGAAATGCAAATGTTTTTGATTAGATAGGACTAACTGATAAATATAAAATTACTGCACTCTAAATTATATTGATTACACAATTATATTGATAAAATAAAAAGTTATTTAACTAATAAAATATAAAAACACTACACTCTAAATTATTGCATAATAATTTTTCATTGTTGTAATAATTCTTAAAATTCCTGAATCTTATTACAATAAAAAAATATGAAACATTTTTGATAAGCAGTAGAAACTTTTATAGCTCTTTGTCAATGTTTCTATCAAATAATGTTGTTAATAAATCAATGGTTAGCTAGTGTGAAAACTCAAAGAAAACACTTGTCTAAAGAAGTAATTATTGTTATAAAAACCACTTATGAAGTTTGAATGACCATAACATAAAAAAGTTTGCATAAAAATTACGTTTGATATTCGCGCTATTTACAAATGTAGTAAGTTAAGAAAAGACAAAGAAAACTTTTTTTTTATTATTCTAACTTTTTCATCAAAAATGTTCTAAAACAAAAAAACAAAAAAAGTGTTACACGTCGCTTAAAAAAAGAAATCGTAAAAGAAACATAATAAAAAAACTTTAATTTATCATCTTGCAGTAGCCAAATATATTTATTTAGACAATTTCTTATAACAAACAAAAATAATTACCAAACTTTTTAAAAAAATTAAAAAACAAAGCAAAATAATCATTAACTAAAAAAAAGTACACGTTAAATTTTATTTTATATTTTTGCCACTTTTGGTATTTTAATTTTTTTTGTTTATGTTATAATAATTGATTGTATCAAAGAAATGAAAAAACATCATTATAAACTTTAAACGACATCTAATTGAGAGTTTATTTTTGTTATAATTAAAAAAAAAATACTTCTTTTATGGATATAACTCTATTATTAATTTTTTTTCTGAATTTACACTTGAAACAATATAACTCTTGTAATGTCTTTGTTTATATTTATAAGTTTTATTTTGCAAAAAATAATAGTTTATTGTTGTTATTGGTGGCTTTAAAGCTCATCACATTGAATGGCTTGACTCTAGTACCATTAACACTGCTGACACTAAAACTCAACTTTTTAGATAGTTCAGATCATACTAAGATATAACTAAACTTTTATCTTGTGCTTTTTTATATCAGATTCACCTGCCATTGTACTTTTTACTACTATCTAAAGGCTGACTGTGAAAAAATCAAGAAAATCATGAAACCTTTTCATGATATTCTTTGTGTCGGTCCATGGGCTGATATAGTAGAGTGAGGGTTAAATTAAAACCAACAAAAAGGAATAAAAGCTTTGATACCTGTCTGACTCCAGAAAATTATGGAGATATTATTTTAAGCAGATAAATAAAAGACTCCAGCCCAAGATAGACAAGAGTTTCCAGCCCAAGAACCATAACAAAGAAAACCGCAAAAGAAAGTCAGCCTTAGGTAGTAGTAAGAAATGCGATGACAAGGAAAATCTAATGTAGAATAAGTGCAAGATAAAATTGTTAGTGAGATCATAACATGGTGATTAAAACTGTCTGGAAAACAAGTTGCATAGTTACTTACTAAGTAAAAAATTAAAAAAGACAAAAACTTTGAGCTTTCAAGTCACCAATAACAACAGTATTGACTATTGAATAAAGAGAAAGGACTTGAACTACTTGATCAGAAAATTAAAAAGATTGCAGTCTTGGGATTATATATACAGGCCTTGTTTAAAAGCCTTATGCCCAGGGCTGTGGAGTCAGAGTTGGGGAGTCGCAACATTTTTAGCGGAGTCGGAGTCGCTTAACAAAATCGCGACTCTGACTCCAATAGTAAAACTTCTAGGTATTGCACATGCATGTACAAAACATTCAATTAACCTTATGTTCATACTAATTCTCAAAGAACATTTCATAAATTTGTCCAAAAAGAAATTATTAACTTAAAAAATCTATATTCCAAATTTATTAATACAGAATATAAATGTTTTTTGTAATATAGATTTTTTAAGATTTTTTTTACTGAATTTATATTGAAAAATATTTGCAAAAAATTTGTAATTAAGGATTGACATTTTTTTTTATATCTCAAATGTCTTAATATTTTTGTTATCAAGATAACAAAAATATCAAGACACTTCTTCAAGATATTGAAAAAAATGTGCTAATGAATGAACAATCTATTTGTATTGTACTAAAAATTGCTTCATTAATTATTACTCTTTGCTTTTCTTATTAGTTAAAGGTATATAGATATCTTTACCTCTAAGTTAAGCGGGGGGAGGGGACCAGCACAGAAAAAAAAAATTACCTGTTACTCACAATTTTTGAATGAAGACAATTTGCTAAATTTCTTCTGCGTGTTTTTTTTAATAAGTTATTTTTTTCATAAGTTTTTTTTTTCATATATCAAGTTATATTATAAGGTAAAGAAATCACGATTAGACTAAAACATCCACTGATGACACCAATTTTAAGTTGAATATATTTATACAACGGAGGTTTCATTATGCACGCGCACATTACAGACTCTGTTAAATAAATACTAAGGCACATTTTAGTTTAATGACAGTCTCTATTTTTTACTAATGACTATGTATTTTTCTTTTTAAGATAAGACAAACTAGTATATAAAAACCTAGTATATTTCTATTCTCTCCAAGTTGTTTAAAGTTCAAATATGGATTGTATTTTGAAGGACAACAGATTTACTTTGAAAACTTTTAAATCCTGGGACTTTGCCAATGCTTTTCTAATTGAAACTATCACAGGAAAAAAGAAGACTTACGTTATTAAAATCAAATGTAAGTTATGTGATCTTCATCAAAATAAAATATTATCCAAAACCAATGGTGCCGTAAGGGTAGCTGCCCTACGGTTTATAAATAACACAAATCATGTTAAAATATTTTAACATGTTACTATATTTTATTAAAGTTGATATATAAATAAAAATATAGTTCAATAAATAAATTAAACTCTTAACAAAGATTTCCTCAGATTTATTCCTTTTTTTATTTTATTATTACAAGTTAAATCGCTTACAAACGAAAAAAAAAAAGAGTTGTAATTATACGTAGAATGAAAATACTTTTGAGTTTGTTTATAAGTTAAGGAACTTAATTTTTAATGAACAAACTTTTATGAACGTTTATTATAAACAGATACGATTCAAATTATTAAATATACTTATATTATTTTAGTTGAGTATTTTTTTAAGTTTGCACAAATAAAGTTTTGCATAGAAGTATTTGTTTATTGTTTTAAAAATAATTAATAAAAGAGAGTTTGCATAATTAAGACTTTTATATTTAATTTAATTTTTTTTTAAATTCCAATATATATATATATATATATATATATATATATATATATATATATATATATATATATATATATATATATATATATATATATATATATATATATATATATATATATATATATAGAGTCTTGGGACTATATAAAAATTAGAAAATACTTTAGTTTTAACTCAAAACACTTGTTTAGTTTAAAAAACTTAATTAAATTAACTTTAGTTTTTCATAATCACCATTAGCATACTTGAATCTTTGCATTATATTTTAGATTTTGCTAGTTTTTTCAAATCACTAAGATAATAAATTTTTATTGCAGTCTTCATTATTTTTTATTACTGGTTATATAGTATAATAAAAGTAATAGCATTTGATTTGTGAAATTATATACTTAGAAATACTTTCCTAATGTAGTTCTCATTGTATCTCAATTTAAGTGTAACTGATATAATTTACTCTGTCTTTGTTTTTTAATTCAAGTCTTAAAATCTCACTTAAGTGTTTGTTCATGTTTTAAGTAATTTAATTGTTAAATATTAAAAAACTTAATGATTTCTTCTCTAGCATCTTTAATTTTATTCTAGTATTTAGTAGCTAGTGCTTCTTGGATACTATAAATTATGACAATTAATTTTTTTTTGACTTTCTTTCTACTTTGACGCCAGTTAATTTTGTAATCAAAATAATTTGTGTCAGCTTTTGGCTTGTTATTGTTGACAATATGAGAAAACTATCTTTTAACATTAAAATTAGTTATGCCTTGTTATTGTATTTTTAAAAATATTTGAATAATTATTTTTTGCTAACTCTTCACCCTTATTGGTTCTTTATGGGATCTGTTTAAAAAGTGGCATTAAAGTACCTTAAACTATTTTGAAAATACTTTAAAGTATGCATTTTGTTGTAATTGAACATGTGTAATTTATAAAATTAAATTTACTGGGAAACAAAAAAACTTACGTAGTATAGAGTTACAAGCAAAAAATTGCTTTATTCTATTTTTATTCTTATTTATTTAAATTTTTGCTTCAGAAGATTTGTACAAGTTGAAAGTAGATGACTTAAAAATATATTTATCAAAAAGGTGTCCCGCTTGGTTCAGGGAATGCACAAAAAACTATTTTGGATTAACAAAATCAAAACAAAACTGAAAAACAAAAAAGACATTAGAACTGAAACAACTTGCAGATCATTACTAATTGTCTTGCTACCATTATGTAAGAAAAAAATATTGAAAACTATATGTGTGTATATATATATATATATATATATATATATATATATATATATATATATATATATATATATATATATATATATATATATATATATATATATATATATATATATATATATATATATGTATATACATATACTCTTCCATGGTCGCCATAAATTTACCATAAAATGTCAGTTTTAAGTTTCTTTTAAAAAAAAAATTAATTTAAAGATCGGAAGAAGTTTTTTTTTTCTTTCTTTATTATTTGACAGACTGTCTGCCCTAACCAAACCCTCAGTCAATGTAGCAACACTCTGTTGCGAGTCAGGCTATAATATAGTCAATGTAGCAAAGCGCATGTTTTACAGTAAAAAAATAAAAATAAAAACATTCAGAATGTTTTTAAAAACATTCTAGTCTTTTAATTTGCGTTTTTGTGGTTTTTTAAATTTAATTATTTCCCACAATTAAATTAATTTTGTTATAATCTAACCTTAGTTTTGTCAGATAAATAACCACAGACAATCGAAGAGCTGTTTTTTACCACAAACTGTATATCTAAACCCTTTACTATAAGTGTGTATATATATATTCATGTGTGTGTGTGTGTGTGTGTGTGTGTGTGTGTGTGTGTGTGTGTGTGTGTGTGTGTGTGTGTGTGTATATATATATATATATATATATAATCTTTAAAACTCATTTTCTTGTTATACGATAATAATAAAATATGTAAAATTCAATAAAAACGACTGCGTATAAACTTTTTAAAAAATATATATTTGTTTTTATTTTAATATATTTTATTTTAATTTTAATATATTTTAAAATATATTAAAATAAAAACAAATATATATTTTTTAAAAAGTTTATACGCAGCCGTTTTTATTTAATTTTACATATTTTATATATATATATATATATATATATATATATATATATATATATATATATATATATATATATATATATATATATATATATATATATATATATATATATATATATATATATATATATAAACAAAATATTTTATATAATTACTGATTGGAATGGCCATATTACATAAATATTTAAAAGTCCCAAAAAAGAACATCATGAAGCAGGTGATTATTGAGAATCATCATGAAGATGATTGTTCTACTGCTTTGTAACAAAAATTATAAACACAAAAATGATTTTAGATTTGAAAAATGATTATAATCAATTTAGTTTCTAGATAACTGATTTCTATATAGATTAAATGAAGATTGTATAATCTGACATGACAATTATGTATAAATATTGTTTTGTATGTATAATCATATAATCTAGGAAAAACATGAGCACAAATAACAAAAATTGATGTTTGTTTTAAAGCCAATGTTAACCTGTTTTGCCTTTATTCATACTGAAAAATTATAACTTTTCTACAAAATTGAGCCCTTGCCCCAGATTTTGACACCCAATTTCATTAATGGTCCTATCATTTACCAGCACCTAAGCATTTAACACCCAATTGAGTTCGTACACCAAAGATGCCCAGGAGACATATAATGAATCAATTTGAATGTAACATAATACAACCTGAAGATTTAAAGATTTTTTATTTGTAAAACTGTAGTTTTTCAAAATGAACAACCAGTTAAGAAGTTCAAACAACAAAAAAACAAATAAATTACAAAGAAAAAAGCACAAAAATAATCAAAAGAACAAGTGCGCACACAAGACAATTCAAAAAAGTACATGCAAAAAAATAAATAAAAATAAATCAACTGATTATAACTGCTTTTGCTTTTATTTTTTTATTAAAATAAGAAGTGGCTGAAGATTAAACAAGTTGAAGGTTAAATATTCCCATGTCAATGTGTATTTAAAATGTTACATTACAGCAGGTGTAAATTTTGCTTAATATGTATAAATGGTGGAATACAGGATTTACGTGCCTAAATAGAAATAAATTTTGAACAGTGAAACCTTTATTTAAAAATGCAATAAAACCAGGAGTAAACCTTCAGTAATAAAACCAATCTTCAGTTATAAAATCATCTAATAATGGTCTAATGATGATAATGATGGTGATTATGATAAAAAATGCTTACTCTTAAAAGTGTCTTTACAACATCTTCGTTTGAAAGTTCTTGCTCTTTAAGATTAACCTTAAGATTTCGTTTTTCAACACGAAGCTTTTGCTCATCAGTTTTGTGCTCCTCTTGAGCCAACTTTAATGCAACCACCCCTTAACAATAAAAAGAAACATAGGTAGTAAACTACTAACAAGATTATAAAACTTTCTTAAATACTAAACAAAAAAATGTGAGAGTTTGTGTTCATATAAAAATTTTTAATGTAACAATAATGATTTAAATTGTGTTTGTATTTAAAGCTTTTATTGTTAGAGCACAAACAAACCTTCTGCTTTTACTTCCGTTATATTATTTTGATGTTCATACAGTAAATGTTTCACTTTTTGTTTATAAACTTTAATTTCTACTTGGTGCCTTTCTTCTGTTTCTTCAAGTTCTCTTTCTTTGTTTCTTAGATCAATTTTTCTTTCTTCAAGTTGACGTTTTGTTATCTCCCAGAACGTATTCACTTTATCACGCTCTAACTGAAAATAGTTTCTTTCTTCACGCTCCCTGTCAAGTTCTTCACGAAGTTTAGCAACATAGTCTTCAAGCTAAACAATTTTGAAGCTTAAGAGTTTAAAAACATATTTTTTTATACCTTTACATATACTTTGTTTTTATTAAAATAACTGCTAATAAAAATTTTTGATCCAAAAAATAATATACATTTTTTTAACAAAAAACTACACAGTCATTATATGAAAAAATTTATTTACTTTATCTTTCTTTGATGCAATAGTAATATTTTAAAATACTTTAAACATTTTTTTTTTTTTTACTTATTAGTTATTTAAACATTTAGTGTAGTAAATAATCAAAATGAATATTTAAAATGAAGTGTTTCTGTCTTTTTTACTGCAAATAATAAAAACATTACCTGCTCTTTACTCATTTCAGTAGTATCCATTCCATCAGCAATAGGTGTTTTCTCTTTTGTCCCTATTTTTTTACCAGTTTTTTTTTTCTTTGGACCCTAAACAAAAGAGAATAGTTTTTAAAGTTAAATTAAAAGCAATTTTTAATATTGTTTATAAATATAATTTAAATATGCAAATGTATACTTTATTTAACTTTGTACTAAAAAATTAGATTTTTTATTACCTAATTAAATTGGTTTTATAGTGCCAAAAAAAGGGGGGATATTGTGTTATATTTAAAAAATGGTGTACAAAGAATAAAAATATGAAAAAATTAAAAAAATTAAAAAAGGGTAGAAACCAGAAAAATACTAAAAATTTATTTCATCTTTCAAAAAAAAATTTAAAAGATAAAATATATTTACAGTATTTTTTTTGTTTAACCAACTTTAATAAAACCAGGACATTATTAAGACATTACATGTTAATTGTAATTTTAAGTTTGGGTTTCATAAATTACTTAATTTAGAAAAAGATTAGTGAGATAATTTTAGAAGCTGCGAATAATTGAATTTTGTAAATAAAAAAATGTTATTTAAAAAGCAGTATTTTTTTATATCAGGTAATTCTAAAACCAGCTTATTAGTTTGTTTAAAAATAAACTCACCATCTTTCTTTTCCTGCTTCTGATCAAACGCTGTTAACAATCTTTAAAAACTAAAAAATATTTTTAAAAGTTTCAAATCAAATGTATTAGCAAGTTTACTTTAAATTTATTTTAGCAAAAGCAAATATCTTAGCAACAACTTCCATTTTCAGCAAAAACAAACATTTAACAACAACTTCAATTTTAGCTTCGTAATACTCTACTAATTGAATTATTATAACACAGAATTTAGAAATACATAACGTTAAAAACAATATTTTAATGAGTTGCTATTTGTTGATTTTTCCACTACATTTTTTTAAATTTAATTTCAAAACTTTTAAACACTTAGCTATCATATCCAAGTACTTAGGTTATATAACTAGGTTATAAGTAGGTATGAACATCAGCAACATAAACAGGTTTTAGGAAAGTATGTACTTACTTAACATAACTAGGTTGTAGATAGGTATAATAAAAATGTGAAGATATTAAATTCATTTACTAAACTTGGCATATAACAGGTAAAAAAAATTTAAAAAAACATCACTCTTGAGAAACTAGATTAAATTTTGAAAATTATTTAGACCTTAAATAAAATTTCCCTCCTGTTGCATACTATTTTTTTTTATAAATCAGACTTAAAAGTTTTAATACATGGAAGTATAAATGTTTGTATGTATGTGTGTATGCATGTATGTTTGCATGTATGTATGTATGTATGTATGTATGTATGTATGTATGTATGTATGTATGTATGTATGTATGTATGTATGTATGTATGTATGTATGTATGTATATATGTATGTATTATGTATGAATGTATGTGTGTGTATATATTTAAACACGCACATTTACACACACACACATATATATATATATATATATATATATATATATATATATATATATATATATATATATATATATATATATATATATATATATATATATATATATATATATATATATATATATATATATATATATATATGTAGGTATATATAAATAAATAAATAAATATATATATATATATATACATATATATATATATATATATATATATATATATATATATATATATATATATATATATATATATATATATATATATATATATTTTCGTTATGAATAATAATTTATATATAGTTTATATATAGTTTAAATGAATAATTTATATATAGTTTCGTTATGAATAACTTTTAATCTGTGATCTTTTCTAACGTTTTTATTTTACACAAAGGTTTAAATAAAATACAAAATTAATTCTTTTAAATTTATTATAAAAAAATACATGCCTACATAAAAAAAATTGAAATAAAAGTTTTTTTGTTAATTTCACAAAATGTGTTTATTTTAAACAATCGTTTAAAATAAACACATTTTAATTTGTGAAATTAACAACACACATTTGTGAAATTAACAAAAAAAATTATATTAAAATTTTTTTTTATGTAGGTATGTATTTTTTCATTATAAATTTAAACGTTTGAAACTATTTTACAATGTCTTTCTAAGAATCTTTTGAAAGAATTTTTTTTTAAGTTACTTTAAATTATAAGTTCCAAAAAATCTGCATAAATGATTTAAATTCTTTATTTGTTTTGTTTCTATTTTTAAAAAGATTTGTTTAAAAGCTTTTTTTTTAAACTTGACTTACTAATCTGAGCATGAAATGATTAAAAATTACTATTTTAAAAAACTACATTATTTTTTTAAAATAACTATTTACGACTTTTGAAAAAATGTTTATACAATTTAAAAATATTTTCTTTTTTTCTTTTCAATAGTTTAAATAAAATTTGTTCATTTATTAAACAATTGTTAGAAGTAATTTGTAAAAACGTTTTGCGTAACTTTAATAATATGTTTCAAAAAATAAGTTGTAAAGTAATTTATTTCAAACACATTTAAAACATAACAAAAAGTTATTTTTGCTTCAAGTTTGAGTTTTATTTTAAAGCTTATATATTTTCTTTTTCGCAAGGAATTGTTTTCTTTTTACTTTAGTTTTTTTTTTTAATTTTTTTCCTAGTTTAAGTTTAGCTTAGTGTTTCTTTTTTTATTTCTGAAATGTTTAAATCAGGCTTGTGGAGCTGCAAGTTTTTTTTACAGCTTGGCTCCAGCTTTGGCTCCTAAGAAATGTCCGGCTCCGGCTCGTCTTGGCTCCCGGCTCAGCTCTGGCTTCCATACTTTATAAACAAAAATCGCAAATTTTGGAATACTTTTTTTGATCACATTTGCCAACCCAAATCCAAACCAATTAGAGCGATTCATTTTTGAATTTCATGATTACAAGGTTAATGTTTTATTATCATTACTCTACTACTGTATTAGATTTAAAAAGAAAAATGTCACATATATATATATATATATATATATACAAAAAAAATCATTTGCATGGTAAGCAATAGTATTCGATCACACACCATTCCTGTCTGAGCCTTATATAGCCTATATATATATATATATATATATATATATATATATATATATATATATATATATATATATATATAGGCTATATAAGGCTCAGACAGGAATGGTGTGTGATCGAATACTATTGCTTACCATGCAAATGATTTTTTTTCTTGACAACTTGACCATGACTATTTAGATGTTTTGATGATTTAAACCAAGCTTTTGTGATTTAAACCAAACTTGTGGAGCCGAAGCTGGGGAGCTGATGTTTTTTGGTGGAGCCAGAGCCGTAAAAAATGAGCAGCTCTTGGCCCTTACATTTTTTTGAAGGAATAGAATGTTTTTTTATACTGAAGACAAATTTTATTCATTCATTCTTTAACTAATACGGCCAGAAAACTACCAGTTAGCATCATACTCCTGGATTTTGCCAAAGCATTTGACAAAGTGCCACATCAGCGAATGCTTTACAAACTAAAAATGTACAGAATCGAAGGGAATCTTGTCGATTGGATAAAAGCATTTCTACTCAACAGGTCTCAATGAGTCATCCTGGGTGACACCTAGTTGAATTGGTTACCTGTGACAAGTGGGGTAGTAGTAGAGAATTACCGGTTCTGGCTCATTTTTTTGACCATATTTTTATCCATAATTTTTTGAATTTTTCAGTTCGCAAGCATAATTTTTGGCTCATCATTATAAAATTCACACATTGTCATAAAAAAAACAACTTTTTATTTATGGTTCATCACAACCATAATTTCTAGCTCATTGTCATAAAAAATTTTAAAAATTGTTTTTTAATTTTAACTACCAAAGCAACCATCTAAGCATAATAGTAGCATTGTCCTAACAATAAATCTTTGTCACATTCTAGTTCAGTTGCATCAATTCTTTATTACTAACCCATGAGTTAAAAGTCTCAGGATACCCATACCACTTTACTAATGACTTGTTTCCACGTTTACAAATAACCTTTTCAATTCTATATATCTCTTGATTCATTTTTTGCAGTTCTTGTTCAGAAAAAGTACCTTGTATTTCTTCATTATTATGATCAGCTATTTTATATGTTGTCAGATCTGTGTATTGAATCTGTGATACAGTAAATACTTCCTCGGTCCATCTTGGTGTGAATCCTTTTTCAAACTCTTTTTTCTTTTTAGTTATTCTAACTTTATCACCAATTGAAAACTTTGGTTGAACAAGCTCTGATCGAACTTTTCCGTTTAGATTCAGCCAAACAGTATTCTCATTCTTTTTATTGCTTGCTTCAGCTGGTGTCATTTTAATTGAAGAGTATCTTGTGTTGTTGTATTTATTTACCATTTCATCTAAAACATCAATGTATTTTCTAGTAGAATAAGCAGAAAAGTACTTAAACATTTTCTCTTTCATCGTCCTATTCCAACATTCAACTACACAGCTTTTTTCTTCATTTTCAGTTGATTATAACTGTACTCCTAATGCTTTAACATGCTTTGATATTATAAAATTCTAAACCTTTATCTACCCACAATTTTGTACACTTTCTATCTTTAAAGATTTTAGTTAAAGCATGAGCAACGTCAACTCCAGTTTTACTCTTCAATGGAACGATCCATCCATACTTTGAAAATTCATCTATCACCATCAATAAGTTTTATACCGTCATTGAATGTAGAAAAAGCTTGCATGTCAACTAAATCAGCAGCCCATACGTCATCAATTCCATTTACAATAATTTTTCTTTTTCTGAAATGTTTGAAACGGGTCAATGAAGTTCGTTTGCAAGTTCATCAGTCCATTTTAGATCTATGTTTTTTGCTTTTTTACTGATTGCTGGTAGTTATTTGACTTTTTAACACCCATACCAAACTTTATTTTAGTTGATATAATGGGTTTTATAATAATTCGTTCAATTCTTTCACGCGATGTAGGATTTTTTATAGCATTTAATTGTTCAATCATCATTTTATTCAGCTATATTTCTACATGGAGAAAAATAACGAGTCTAGTGCCATTTAGTACTGAAAATAAAATTAGTGCCATTTGTACTCAAAATAAAAGTATTATTTTTTTCAGTAATATTTTTAAGTACATTATATGTTTTCTGTAAAATGTTTATAAGCAAGATCATGAATATAAGCTGCATTATCAGCTCTATCTACAGGCTTACTCCATTCTTTAGGTGCATCAGTAGTAGTTAATCTTTCATTTAAATTAGTGCCAGGTCCTGCAAAGTTCATACCAGGTAAATGCATTTCACCTGGGAACTTTGCCCATAGTAATTTTATTTTACTTGTTACTGAGTTTAGTGAATTGACTAAATCACCTCCTGTTTTTGCTCCTACAGATCTTTTTGCTGATCCTTTTGTAAATTGAGTTTTTGTTGTACCACAAATAGCACAAGTTCCACATAGCATATTTCTATTGTTTTTACTCACAACATTTTGTAAGTTTAGTGTATCTGTTTTGTTTCTACATTTAAGGCAGTACATTTTTATAACTATTTTTATTTTTTTATTACATTTTAATTTAAAAAAATTCTTTATACAAAAAAAGATGGAAGTAGTAGATTTATCATATAATGTAAATAAAAATAATCATAATAATAATGAGTTATTACCAAGAAGTATATGAGATCTTATTGTAGGAAAGTCAGGTTGTGCTAAAACAAATCTTTAAAAAAATTATTAAATTTACTTATAAAACCTGGGTGGTTAGACTATAATCATTGACAAGTTTTTGGGAAATCTCTATTTCAAAAAGAATATAAAATAATAGAAAGATGTTTCAAAGAAAAATTACCAAAAGAAGTGATTTTTAATATATTTTTGATGCAAGATGATATTGAAAAAGAAAATGCAATGACAGAATATTTAATTAATGATGTTTCAAAAAAAATAAAAGTGAAAACAGATATGGAGTGTCAGTTTTTGAAATCTGAAACAGCAGATGATGTCCCAGAACCTGAAGATCTTGATCTTAAAAAAATAATTTAATGATATTTGATGATTTGCAATTGACAAAGCAAAACAAGTGTGAAAAATACTATATAAGAGGAAGACATAGTAATGTTGATTGTTTCTACTTGGCACAAAATTATTTTGAGTTACCTAGGAGGACTTTAAGAGAAAATGCAAATTTAATATGCTTATTTAAACAAGATTTAAGAAATGTAAATCATTTAAAATGATCATGTTTCAAATGATATGTCAAAAGAGGAGTTTAAAATTTTGTAAAATAACTTGGTCAAAACCAGATAGATTTGTTGTTATAGATTTGTCATCGAATGTGGAAAATGGAAAATATAGAAGTGGTTTTGATTGTTTTTATTTTCCTTTATCTGTATTAAATAGTAAATGAAATATATATTTACATAAATATATATTTTATAGAAGCCAACCTAATACTGGAATATTATTAAATGGTGAATTTTCACCTAATATCAAACCTTCTCCTCTTTTTCATATTGTTTATCTTTCCCAAGTCCTTTTCCATAATAGTAGTAATATCCGTTTCCTAAAGATCTTCCTTTTTTCCATTCCTTAACAAAATAATCATTTCCTACTTTTCTAGTTTTAAAAGATCTTTTACCATCTTTCACATACAAAATACCATTACCAGCAATTTTATTAACTAAAGCATTTCCAGTTGCTGCACCTACTCCTGTTAATAATCCTGTTGCAACAGTGGAACAATTGGAACAATTTTTGAAGCTAAAAAACTTCCAACTAACCCTACTGAAGGTAGAAATCCACCTTCTACTTTAGATTTATGCTTGAGATTTTCTTCTTATAATTTAAGTGTTACACTAGTACCTTTTTTATATGTTTCTATTACTTTTTCTATTTGTTCATTTGTTAGAGATATTCTTCACTATTGAGATTTTCATGATTTAATCTTATAGTAATTTTTTTTGCATTTTTCTCAAGTTCTTTCTTGATTTTTTTCTTTTGATATTCTGAAAGATTAACTTTAATATTTTGATATTTTGTCATTCTTATATACATACATTTTTTTAAATCTTTTTTTTATTTTTAATAGCAATTATCAAATTTTTAAGAAGGGTTATTTGTTCTTTTAGAAGCGTTTCTTGCTCGCATTTAGAAGATCGTTCTCTTATATGAAATTTAATTGTTATTCTTTCTTTTTGTAAATCAATCAGCTCGCCATTTTGATTAATTAATGACGTTTTCATATCACGAATATTTCCTTTTATAGTTATGGGTAAGTAAATTGGAACATTTGGTTTTCCTATAATTTTAGATCCTGGAGCTACAGAGGGGTTAAAATGTATAAATAATATTGCTAGGTGAATCATCTAAATAAGATCCTTCTATAATACTATTTTTTACATGTATAGTATTAATGTGATTTATATCTATTTTTTTGCTAAAACCTAAAAGATCTCTAATTGAAGTATCAATTAAAAAATCATATTTAAATCCTGTTGCAATAGTCATTAAAACTTTAAATGTGATTTTATCTCCTACAAAAGTAATTGAATCCATAGGTAATTTATCTTTAACTAATCTATCTGACTTATATCACTAAGCTCATATGTTTCTTCTGGAACGAGTCTAGTGCCATTTAGTACTGAAAATAAAATTAGTGCCATTTGTACTGAAAATAAAAGTATTATTTTTTTCAGTAATATTTTTAAGTACATTATGTTTCTAAGTTTACTAATTCTATTTCATAATCTTTTTTTTCATCAAGTGGAATAGCTGGTAAAAACTTTCTTGTTATTATTGAATCATTTCTTCCAATACATATATCCAATTTTTATATACTCAAGAAAGTTTTTATATCATTTTACTTCTCTTATATGAAATTGTATTAATAATCTTTTTTTACTTAAATCTACAGCATGATGATCGTCATCAACTATTTCAACTGTCATTTTTGAAAGTGTGTTTGTTTTTAATGGCAAATAACTTAAAAATTGTGGATGCTCAACAATATTCATACCTGAAGGACGAGTAATGGGTAGAAATGTATGCATTACAGTAGTTTTCTTACCATTTATATTTTTCCATCTACAATATTATTTAATATATGTAAGCATCTTGTTTTAGTTGTAATATTGTAGTGTATAGTTTCTAATCTTATAAATGCCATTTCATATTTTTTTTGTTTTATCAAGTTCAATAATAGGATCAAATTGAATAGTATTGATATTTGATTTATCGTTATGTACTTTATATTCTTTATATTTATAATAATTCTAATTCAAATTATTATAAATCTATATCTATTATTTTTGTAATTTCTTTACTTTCTTTTTCATAAACTACTGCATCTACTAATTTTACTTGTATAGATTGAATCATTGAACAAATGTAATCGATTGAACGATTGAATCGTTGAACAAATGTAAACACCTTCAATTCTTAAACATCCAACAATATAACATCTTTTTTTAATAAGATCATGCCCTGAAATTTCCTCATCATTTTTATATCTGAATACAGGTTCCATCTTCGTATCTTTACTTTCTGTTGGTATTTTTGCAAAAACAACTAGAGGTTTATTATCATTACATTTTAGAATTTTTAAGTTGTCAGTATTAAAACTTTTCACTTTATTTTTTAATTGTTTTTCTTTAACTTTATCTCTACAAAATTTTTCAATAGATTGAATCATTGCAATAAATTTTTCTTCTTCTTCAGTCTTTCCTTTCATTTCATTAAAGAAAACAAGTGGAATTGAATATCTAGTAAGTTTATTTGTTTTTGGATCTCTATTTTCACAAACTCCATATGTAAATAATTTTGGTGTTTTTACTTTAAAAACTGTTTTGTTTTTATAACCAATTTTCATTTTTTGATAATGAACAGGTTTATAAAAACTAAATACTTCATCAGCACACAATTTTGTCTCATCAAAATTTTTAATTTTCACATATGACATTTTTATATATGCAAGAAAATTATTTATGTCATTTTAAAAAACAATAATATATGTGACATAAACAAAAAAATTCTTTATATAAAATGAATAAAATGTATCTAAATGTTAAAAATAGTGAAAAGATAGATTTGATATATGATGAAAGTTTATTTTATTATCCAATTTATATTTATGATAAATATAAAATATTTTCACAGCAAGATTTTACAATAAAGCCAAATTCATACAAGTATGTTTCTTTAAGGTGTGGAATAACAATAACAGCAGGATATGTATTAGTTGAATTAGCAGAAGAATATAAGCCTTATTTATATTTAACAAATAATATAGTTACAGAATCTGTTAATGATATTTAAGTTACTATATATAACGGTGGTACATCAGATATAAAAATTATAAAATATAAGCCTAGTATAGATATATTATAATAAAATAACTTGAAAAAAAAATATTTCTTTATAAAATGGAGTTTAATAAAATAGGTTTCAATAATATAGAGTATAAAGAATATAATAATTTATATCCTGATCTAAACTTTAAAGTTAATCCAACTGCTTCACATATAAATAATCTAACTATAGATCAAAGATATATATTAGATAAAATAAGTGAGATTCAAAATAAAATAGAATGCGAGAAAAGTAGAAGGTGTTGAGTAAAAATAAAATCATAGAGCTGTAAGAATAATTTCAGCAATTGATAATACATTATTAGCAAGTACTATGGCTTTAGGAGCTGTTGGAGTCAGTTTTTTAGCAACTATAGTCGCAGCTCCAGTAGCTATTGCATGTGAGAGCACTGCATTGAGTATAGGGTTATTGTCATTAATAGGTGACAATAGCCCTATACTTTTCTGCTTTTAAGTTTTAAAAAAATTAAACTTAAAAGCAGAAAAGCATGGAAAGATTAAAGTATTGTCTAATTCAAAATTAAATACAATAAGTGATTATATTTCAAAAGCTTTATTAGATGGTAGTATTGATGATATAGAGTTTAAAATGATCATGTCAGAGTTTGAAAAATTTCAAGTCATGATTGAACAGATTAGAACAAAATCTAAAAATGATATAGATGAACAGACTAAAGAACCATTAATAGATAAAGGAAGAGAGCAAGCTAGAAAAGAGGCTATGGAATTGTTAGAAAGTAGATTTAGTAAGAATCAAAATATAAGAATAATAAATACTTTAAAATAAGTTTATATAAAAAACATGATTTATGATAGTAAAAAACATAATTTATGATAATAATACGTTAAAAGAAAATGTTATGTATATAAAAATGTTGTTTTTAAATATTAAAGACTTGAAAAAAAGAGATGAAATTAGTAAAGAACTTTTAAGACTAAAAAGTATATATCATTCAGTAGATTCAGTAAATGAAAAGATTGGATATGATGACTTACAGTATGACTTGGGTAATTTATACAAACCCATTATTGATAGTCAATCTGGAATTAAAAAAAACTTAGCTAAATTAGAAAATAAAGCTGATCATTTAGCTCTCACTCTATCAAATTATCCTGCAATAATGGGTATACCTGAAACTAAAGCAATAACTAGTAAAGATGTTAAATCTGATATGAAACCTTCTGATAGTAAAATAATTGAATTAGGAACTACAGCAACAAATTATCTACAGTCAGCATATAGTAATAAAAAAGGTGTTAGATACTACATTCGGTATACACTCAAAAAATAGAAAATTGTATATAGGAAGAAAACCAATATTTATTAAAAATAATGATATAACTATTGATGATAAAAAATATATTGGAACTACTGGTCTTTGGGAATTGCTAACAAAAGCTAGTTCTGATAAAAATATAATGAAGATGATCTTGAAAATTATAAAAATATATTGAAAAAAAACAGATGCTATTTCTTCTGATAAATATCCAGGAAAACCTAGATCATCTAGAATTAAAAAATATAAAGAGATAATAAAACCCATTTGGGAAGAGATAACTGGAAAATCTGGAAAAGGAGTAATAGTTATTCCTAGTGATCCAGATGCACTAATTAAAATGTTAACATTACGTGCAGCAGCATTTGAAGCAGGTAATACTGGAGTTAGCTATTGCGATTTGTGATAAATTAAAATATCAAGGTGTAATTGATTCTGAATATTAAAAAGAAATACAAAAAATCTTTAATGGTAAATTAAAAAAGATTTAGTGATTTAAAAAAATATATATATTAAATAAAAATGTTAATTGTAAGTAATAAGAGATAAATGAAAAAACATGTTATTGGTTGTAGTGGAATATTTGATAGCATTAAAGATCTAGCTAGACGAGTAGCATCTTCAGATGTAACTAAAGTATCATCTGCTATGATAAATAAACTAGCTTCTTTCAAGATTTAGTTAATCTCAAAAGAGATTTAAAAAATATATATACTAAATAAAAATGATAATTGTAATGAATAATAAGAGATAAATGAAAAAACATGTTATTGGTGGTAGTGGAATATTTGATAGCACTATGGGAAATATGTTTCAAAGACAATCTATTACTAAGGCATTAAAAGCATCACGTGATTTAGTTAATAAAGCAGTTGTTAGTGATTTAGGAAAAATACGCAATATAATATACATACGTCTATCGTATGTATATTATATTGCATTAGTAGTTAGTTCTTTTCCTGCTGCAGGAAAAGAACTAGCTACTAATGCTACTAATGTAATATCTACTGCTAAAAATATTATAGTAGAAAAATATTATAGTAGAAAATATTATAGTAGAAAAATATTATAGTAGAAAATAATATTATAGTAGAAAATAATATTATAGTAGAAAATAATATTATAGTAGAAAAAGGAAATAAGATAATTCAAAAATCTAAAGAAGAATCACCTGAAAATAAAAAAATACTTTCAAATTTTATTAAATCTGGATATGAATATTTATCTAATGAAATAACAACAAATATAAATAAATTAATGATGGGTTCATCTATAAAACAATCAGCTAAAAATTTCCAAAGATTTCAAATAAGAATCGGCTAAAGATTTCAAATAAAAATTGTCCAAAGATTTCAAATAAAAATTATCCAAAGATTTCAGCTGAAAGTGTAATTAGAATAGAAGAATTAGTTAAAAAAGGACGAGAATTAAAAATAGCATAGATATAGATAAAATATATTATTTTTATAAATCATATATATCATTGTAAAAAAAATAAAAATGATTAAAAAAATGTTATATATGTATAAAATGGCAACTTCAGACATATTAAATTTTACAGAAAAATCAATTATTGGTGAGGGTATTGAAAAATATGAATATTGCGATATGAACCAGAAAATAGTGCAAAATTAGATGGAGACGGACAACAAATAAGAATCAACATTGAGCAGCAAGATTTGTTTTTACATCTATCTGAAGCATATTTACAAGTGAATGGAAGGCTTCTTAAACCAGATGGAACAACTTATGCAAATGAGATACAGTTTCACTTACAAACAATGGAGTTATGTATTTATTTGATAGAATACAATATGAATTATCAGGACAATCTTTAGAAAACGTTAACTATTTTTTTTTTTTTTTTTTTTTTTTTAATTTTAATTCACCACCTCAAGGCCGAGAAGGCCACTACAGATGAGGAGGCTACTTATTTGTGGCTTTAACCCTCTCTCAACTCTATAACTCCGAAACACAAACCTTGACGAACAAGGCCGCTGCGCGGAGAAACGAGTTGAGCGCGGTACTACCAGGGATGTGGTGGGGATCAAACTCGGAACCACTCGTTTATGAAGCGAGCACTCTACCACTACACCACTACCGCATACCATTTAGGACAAGCAACTACAGTGATAGGAGTTCTAAAATATTCAAATGACTTTCAATTATCACAAGGATTAAATCAATTGTGGTATAAAGATTCAACATTGACTACAGTAATTGCAGTAATTGCAGTAATTAATTACAAATCAACAATTTTCAAGAGCTTTATTTATTTACAAATCAACAATTTTCAAGAGCTTATATAGACGCAGCTACTTTTAATGAGAAGTTTTATAGAACTAATGAACTACTTACAGAAAGCAACATAAATCCTTCAGCCTATAGAGATTTATATCCTATTTTTGTTATTGATGTAAGTAAACAATCAGAAAGATTAAAAACAACATCAGTAGATATTCAAGTTAAAGCAACATTTAATACAGCTGTTCCAGCAAACACTCAAGTATTTTCTATTGTATAAGTATTTTCTGATAAAAAAGAAAAACTTATTTCTAATGGAGAAAAATTTTATTTTCAATATTAAATCAATATGAAATGATAAATAACAAGATAAAATAAAAAATAAAATAAATTTATTTAAAATGAATTAAATAAATTTCTTGATATAATAAAAGAATGGAAAATTTATTGCAAAACGAAGTAGTATATGAAAATGAAAATGAATATGAAAATGAAAATAGTGATTTAGATGATTCTGGGTATGAAACAGAATATGAAGAAGAAATTGCTTACAAAAGAGAAGAAAAAAGAAGAAAACTAGAAGAAGAAAGAAGATTAGAACAAGAAGAAGAATTATTAGAAGAAGAAAGATAGTAAATATAAATAACAAGAAGAAATATAAAAAAATTATAAAAAAATATACAAGAAAAATGAAATAATTTAAATTATTTGAAAGTTATTTAAATTTTTTTTTCTTTATATAATAAAATGAGATATACAAAAAAGTATTTAATAAATTTACTAAAAGAAAATAATATTCAACAAACTTCTGATAACCTTATTACATTAATTATGCTTGCTATGGATAATGGTTTACTTGATAAAGAGTCTGCATTATCAGATGCATATATTAAAAAGAAAGTTGGAAGGCCAAAGATTCATTCAGAAATAGTAAGGGTTAAAAGAGTTAAAAAAGAAAAAGTTGAAAAAGTAAAAAGACCCGTTGGAAGACCAAGGATTCATCCAGAAAAAAAAATATATATATGATGATTCAAAATTTGAAAGATTAAAAACAATTAGAAATGAGCCAGTATCTATTAAACTCAGAAATAAGAGAAGTTAAAATATACGAGTCTTTATATGAATATATAAAAGATACGAAACATGGATATAGGTATATTGAATTACGAAATGGAAAAGTTGAAGATGGTATTAAAGTTAAGATAATAAATTCTAAAAAGTTTCCAAAAAAAAATATGAATTAAAAAAATCTTCTAACTATATAAAAATATGCAAAGTTCAAATGTAAATGTAAGCGTATGTATAACAGCTACATTTGCAAACACAAATACAAATACAACTGTAACAACGACCTCATCTACATACTGTAAATAGACAGAAATAAAATTTTTATAATTAAAAATCTTGTCATGATATTTTTAATTATTTACAGAAATTATTTATTAAAAATAAAAAATTTGAAATGATATAAATAATTTTCTTGCATTTATAAAAATGGAAAATAAAAATCTCAAAGAATTGAAACAAATCGCAAAAGAACAAAAAATCAAGTATTATTATAGAATGAGAAAAGCAGATCTTTTAGGAGTGTTATCTCAAAATGTATTAGGCCAACTGATTCCAGAGCACATTACACAAAATACTTTAGCACCAACTCAGCATGTTCCAAGTAAATATGTTAAAATTATTAATGATAAAGTGAATTCATTTGCTAATTGGATTATGTCATATGTTCCTGAACCCATTAAAAAGACAGCAAATAACAAACTTGTATCGATAAAATCTACAGTTTCTAATTTGTATAATAGATTTGGGATTAGAAAACCAATAGAATTTAAATTAACACAATCATCAATTAAAAATGTAACTAAACAATTTTCAGCTGAAGGTGTTATAGGATATGATGCTTTATCATTTATGAAATCAGCTAAAAACAGTGTCATTAAATTACTAAATGGTAATAAGAGATCAAAGATCTATATCGTCCTTTCTAGTGAAATGGAGCGTACTGATCTTAAAACAGGAGAAGTAGTCCTATCAATGCTAAATCATACATTCCACTTGATAAAAAGTTAGTCACTAAAAAAGCAATAATTAATATGAAAAATGAAGATAATGAGTGTTTTAAGTGGTGTGTGGCTAATGAAGATAATGAGTGTTGTGTGGTGATTTTTAAATCCCAAAGATAAAAATTCTGAAAGAATAGAAAAAGATCTTAAAGAACAAGCTGATAAATTAAATTGGGAAAAAATAGGTTTCTCAGTATCATTAAATCATGTTACAGTATTTGAGAAAGATAATCGAGATATAAGTGTAAATGTATTTGGATATGAGAATTCAGTTTACCCTTTACGTATATCTGATAAGAAAAAATGTTTACATCTAATTGACTTGTTACTCATTTCATATGGTGAAACTAATCATTATTGTTTAATAAAAATTTTAAGTAGATTACTTAAAAATTATTCACAAACATCAAACAATGAACATACTTTGCACTATTGTAGAAATTGTTTATTAGGATTTAATACTGAAGAATCTTTGTCAAAGCATAAATTGTATTGCGACACTCATAATTCAGTACGTATTAAACTTCCAAAACCAAACACAATGATAGAATTTGATAACTATAATAAGTCTATTAGAGTACCCTTTGTAGTCTATGCTGACTTTGAAAGTTTTATTACACATATCAACACTTGCACACCAAATCCAAATGAATCATATACTAAACAATATCAAAGACATACTCCAAGTTCATTTTGTTACTATATCAAATGTTTTGATGAAAGTATTTATCAAAGCAGTCCAGTTACATTTACTGCAAGTAGTGAAACAGATGATATTGCACAAATTTTTGTTGATAGATTAGAAGCAGATATTAAGAAGATTTATAACACTTATTTAAAATTTCCAAAAAAGATGATATTTACTACTGAAGACAAAAATAATTTTAATAATGCAGAAGTATGTCACATTTGTGAAAAAAAACTAGAAGAAGATAAAGTACGCAATCCTTGTCATATTACTGGTAAATATAGAGGTGCTGCTCATAGTAAATGCAATTTAAAATTTAAAATACCAAAATTCACTCTAGTACTCATATCATAATTTATCTGATTATGATTTGTTCATAAAGAAAATGTCAGGAGAAAAATCAAGAGAAAAATTAAGTTGTATACCAAACAATAAAGAAAAGTATATTAGCTTTTCTAAAGAAATTAAAGTTAATGAGTTTACTAAAAAAGGTAAAGTTATTGAAGTTAAAGTTAATGAGTTAATGATGTTATTTTACAACTATAAAAGCACACTTAGATCATAGATATTAGTTATAAAAAGGTAAATTTATTGAAGTTAAAGTTAATTAAAGTTAATGAGTTTACTAAAAAAGGTAAAGTTATTGAAGTTAAACGGCAACTCCTTTAGATGAATTAACTAAAAATTTATCAGAAGATAGATTTAAAGAACTAGATAAGAATATTAAAAAATTTTATCCAAGTAGTAAAGTAGATTTATTACTAAGAAAGGTGTTTATCCATATGATTGGGTTGATTCTATTGATAAATTATCTGAAAAAGAATTACTACCAAAAGAACTATTTTATTCAAAATTAAACTATGAAGATATAAGTGATGAAGATTATTTACATGCACAAACTGTATGGAATGAGTTTCATTGTACAACATTCAGAGATTACCATAATTTATACAATGTTTCAGGTGTGCTGTTATTAGCTGACGTCTTTGAAAATTTTAGAGATCTTTGCATGAATTGTTATAAATTAGATCCTGCTTGGTACTATACTTCACCAGAATTAGCTTGGGATGGAGCATTAAAGGAAGTAAAAATACAATTAGAGTTGATAAGTGATTATGATATGATCTTAATGATAAATAAAGGAATAAGAGGTGGAATTAGTATGATTTCAAACAGGCTAGGAACTGCTAATAATAAATATATGGAAACATATGATAAAAGTAAAGAATCTACTTACATACAGTATTTAGATGCTAATAATTTATATGGATGGGCTATGAGTAAACCACTTCCAACACATGGTTTTAAATGGATGAGTGAAGAAGAGTTGAAAAATTGGAAATCCATTTCATGTATATTAGAAATGGATTTAGATTATCCTGAAAATTTGCATGATTCTCATAATGATTATCCACTTGCTCCTGAAAGATTAACCATCGACAAAGTTGAAAAAATAATACCTAATTTGAATCACAAGAAAAATTATATAATCCACTATGAAAGCTTGAAATTGTATGAAAGATTAGGATTGAAAATTACAAAAATTCACAGAGGTGTTAAAGTTTGAAGAAAGCATGGTTAAGTGAATACATTAAACTCAATACAGATCTAAGAGCAAAAGCAACAAATGAATTTGAAAAAGAAAATTTTTAAACTTATGAATAATAAATGAATGTCTCATTTACATGAAGTTTATACAGAAGAAGTTAATAAAATAGCATTTAGCGCAGAAGACGATAAAAGAGTTATTTTAGAAGATGGTATTCATACATTAGCGCATGCCCATTATAAATTAAGTATAGAAAAAGAAAGTGATAGTATTGACTTAGTAAAAGCTAACTTTTCATTTAATATTGATTGGAAAGAAAGTAATAGTATTGACTTAGTAAAACCTAACTTTTCATTTAATTTTGATTGGAAAAAAAGTAATAGTATTGACATAGTAAAACCTAACTTTTCATTTAGTATTGATTGGAACGAAAGTGATAGTATTGACATAGTAAAACCTAACTTTTCATTTCAGATTGATTGGAAATAAATAAGCAACGAAGTACCCAGGCACAGGCACAAAAAGATAAAAAAAGTAAGTCATTTTTTAAAAAAAATATGATTTAAAAAAATATAAAACTATTAATAAAAATGAACAAAAGAATCAATGTTGAAGGAATCATATTACCAAATGAACCCTTAACAAACTTTCAATTAATCAAAGCAGCAAAAAAATTAAAAATAAAAAATTTTAAAGGTGTATTTGTAAGAGATGAATTACCTAAAAAAAAAAAAAACAAAAAAAAATCTGGAATATTAAACACAGGGGATTCAAGTACAAATGGATTTCATTGGATTTGCTGGTACAAAGACAGAGATAAGAAACTAAGTTTTGACTCTTATGGACTACCGCCACCAGTTGAACTTGTTAACTACTTACACAGTCCTGTTTACTATACAAGTTCAGTTTGGATATACTTCATTTTGCGGACACTTGTTTCTCTATATTTTAAAAAAACTAGATGAAGGAATTGATTTTCAAAGCATAATCAATTCACTGTGGTAAGTAAAAATAAAAAACTATATAAATTCACTGTGGTTAATCCTGGATGATTTAAAAAATCATCTAAATAAAAATCATTTATATATAAAATGAATATTGATATATTTGGTGGTAGTTCAATTAATGGATTATCTGCTTCAGGTCAATCCGATAATATAAATCTTAATATTAATATAGACAATAAAGCAACTTCTGAAATTGATTTAAATACACATAAATTAATCAATGTAGTTGATCCAACGAATCCTCAAGATGCCGCTACAAAGCATTATGTAGATACTGCACAAGCTCCTAGTAATCTGTATATTAGAACAAATGGTCAGAATAGTGCAACTGCTGACATTAATTTAAATACACATAAACTAATCAATGTAGCTAATCCTACTAACTTACAAGATGCTGCTACAAAAAATTATGTTGATAATACACAAACTCCTAGTTTAAATATAGTTCCAAATACAACTTTAACATGTTTTGGAGGAAAAATTTCAAACAATTAGATTAGATCCAGAATCATACACTATTTTTAGCTATAGTGGTAGTTCAGGAGTTCTAAGAAAACTGTGGATTGCACTTACAGGAACAGCTGGTGCACCAGGTAACTTATTTTTTTAAATATATGCTGATAATGTACTTTGCATAGATAATGAATATACTGTAAGAGAGGGTGTAGGTATTAATAATACAGGTTTAGCTTGTGATTTGTTATTTTCACCACTTGGTGCACCATATTATGCAAACTCTATACAAGAATGTAAT
This sequence comes from Hydra vulgaris, assembly GCF_022113875.1. NCBI lineage: Eukaryota > Metazoa > Cnidaria > Hydrozoa > Anthoathecata > Hydridae > Hydra > Hydra vulgaris. The sequence continues at coordinate 22,665,229 of NC_061156.1, read as the reverse complement.
CTATTTAGTACTAGTGCATTAGGAGGATATTTTACACTCGATCTCCCCTTTACAATAAACAAGTAATTCAGTGACATTTTGGTTACAACCTTTTATCACAAGAAGTTCATCGTTGCAACAAATAATATCTATTATTAATCCACTAATACCTCGATCCATCTCATCCATTAAGTTGTACTCATCAACATTTATATACAACTTATGGCGAAGAATATATGCTGATGAACGCTACAGATAATGGAAATGATATTTATTTAAAATATATTAGAACGCATGTCATTGGAGGATCTGGAAACTGGTGGGAATCCAGATTATGTATATACGATGGATATGGACCCCCTACAAATACTAACTCAGTTATTCAACCTTGGACACTTTATAATACTAATTATTATATTACATTTCCTGGATATGATATTAACAGTCAATGCATCTACATTTCATCAGGTTTAGAAGATTTTTATCTATCTTCATGGAATGAATCGAATATAAGCTCATTTAATAATACATCATCAGGATTGTTGTATCAATCGAATAGTACAATTGGTCCAACAACTACAATTTCATTTTATAGAAATTTTGATGAATCTGAAGGTATGCCTAGCGTTAGTAGTGGTAGAATGGGAGTGACACTCAACTCTGGTGATGATCAAGTTGGATAATCTAGAAGCTTTCATTTATTGTTAGGACAATGCTACTATTATGCTTAGATCATATAGTTGCTTTAACAGTTAAAATTAAAAAACAATTTTTTTAATTTATTACGACAATGAGCCAGAAATTATGCTTGTGATGAACTAAGAAAAATTCAAAAAATTATGGATAAAAATATGGTAAAAAAAAATGAGCCAGAACTGGTAATTCTCTACTACTTGGGGTTCCGCAAGGATCAGTCTTGGAACCAATTTTTTTGTTATTTTCATTAGTGATCTGCCAGATGTAATAAGCAAAAAAAACAGTTGTAAGATCTATGCTGAAGACGTTAATATTCTGAGCATTGTCAACCCGTTTGCTGCTCCAAACTTTAACTCTAATCAGATATTGACCAAATTGTTTATTGGACCAAGTTTTGGAGCTAAACCTGAAGAAATGCATAGACTTTGGCCTAAAAATTTAACTAACTTTGAGTATGCAATGGAGGAATTGGGCCCTTGTTCATTAACAACTTGAGCTACATTGGAAGTAACCACCTCTAAGCATGACTTGGGAATACAAATTGCCAATGATCTAAAAATAGAAAGCCAATCCATCATTACCTCATGTAAAGCAAATTAAATGCTAAACATCCTAAAACACACTTTCCAATCTTGTGATGCAATCTTTTTTATGAAAACAACTCTACTCCACCTATGTCTGTCCTTTATTTGAGTTTGCAACTCCAGCTTAGAACCCTCATTTGGAGGATGAACAAACTATTGAGCTAATACAGCACAGAGCCACAAAGATACCAGAAAAACTGAAAAAGTTAGATTACAAATGTAGATGTTAACAACATTAACTAAATTCTATAGTCAACTGTCGTAAATGAGGTGATCTCATCCAAAAATATAAGATTATTAATAACATCGAAATAGTCAACTGGCACTTAACACATTGCATGGAACATCTTACCAGTTAAAGTGAGCAATTTTCTAATTTCAATAGCTTCAAAGTGAGCTTGTGAGCTTATGTATATATGTATATATGTATATATATATATATATATATATATATATATATATATATATATATATATATATATATATATATATATATATATATATATATATATATATATATATACATATATATATATATATTATATATATATATATATTATATATATATATATATTATATATATATATATATTATATATATATATATATTACATGTAACAATATATATTTATATATATTGTTCATTTTCTCAGTCTAAATAAACAATCGCTAGTTGCCCCCCTTGAACAAATCTCAAAAATATCCTGAGGAGTACTGATGTCCAACACTTATTTCGCCCCTTGAAAAAAAAACCCTGTAAAAAAGTTTGCATAAAAATTACGCTTGATATTCGCACTATTTACAAATGTAATGAGTTAAGAAAAGACAAAGAAAATCTTATTTTTACTATTATAACTTTTCTATCAAAAATGTTCAGTAAAAAAATAAAGATGTTACACGATGCTTAAAAAAAGAAATCATAAAAGAAACATATTAAAAAACTAATTTATCTTCTTGTAATAGCAAAAATATTTATTTAGACAATTTCTCATAACAAACATAAACAAAAATAATTACCAAACGTTTTAAAAAAATTAAAAAGCAAAACAAAAATTATTAGCTAAAAAATAGTACATGTTAAATTTTATTTTATATTTGTGCCTCTTACCTTGATATACTTGATAATCTAATTTTTTTTGTTTGTTTGTTTTGTTATGATTGATTTTATCAAAAAAAAAATGAAAAAACATTATTACAAACTTTAAACGACATCTTATAGAGAGTTTAATTTTTTATAATTAAAAAAAAATACTTCTTTTATGGATATAACTTCATTATTAATTTTTTTGCTGAATTTATACTTGAAACAATATAACTCTTGTAATGTCTTCGTTTATATTTATAAGTTTTATTTTGCGAAAAATAATAGAAATAATAAAATAGAATTAGAAAAATAATACTTTATAGTTACATCAGCTTTATATAATTAACAGATTATGCAATATCAAAAATGTGGAAACAGAAATATCCTTATAATTTAGCAAGAATTTTGAAAAAAAAGTTTTTTAAATTAGGAAAAAACTTATTTCTTTTTTCTTAATTTTTCTTACTCTTTTTCTATTTTTTACACAAAATTAAATTCTTTTTGTTTTTTTTCTTTGCAACAAGTAATATTTTTTGTTTGTTAATAACTTTTTAAAAGTAAAAAAATCATTATATGCAAAGTTGCAAATGTAAGAAATAATGAAAAAAAAAAAATTATTTTAATTCATTTATACTAATGCCAAGAAAAGAAAAACACTAATTTATGTTAAATGATAATAAAAAATACAATATTAAATTTAATTATTTAACATTAAAAAAAAATAAAAAATTATTGAAACAAAATAGACATTCCACAATATGTACATTTAGAAAATAACACTTTTAGATTTGCTTTTCTTAATTAGTAAAATAAATTTGTTTTGCGGTAATTTATTTTATTGCAGTAGTTAAAAAAGTTAATGTCCTTAGATAAAAAAACAATGATAATTTTATGACGTCAAAATCTTGATGAGCTAATGTGCTAAGCCTTTTGTATTTATAGTATTTTATATCATGAATTTATACAGGTTTGACCTCTAAAATCCTAAAACTTAGTATAAATCATCGCTGTTAACTGGCAATATACACGCAAATATACACAAACGTCGCCTTAATTACTATTTTTTTTATTCTCATTGATATACAGATCTAAACTTAGTGCTTATTTTCCTCTAAAAATATATAATAAACAAAACTACCGTACATAGATTAAAAACATGGTAACTAGGCCTCATATTTGAAATTGTTTTAAAATATTCAAAGTGCAGGGAAGAGTCAATAATTTAACATAAAAATTAAAGCTGATGCAGTTTTGTCGCCTTTAAATATAAGTCAACTTTGTTGCACAATTTTTTATAATAAGTGTCAACTTAACAGGCATGAATATATATATATATATATATATATATATATATATATATATATATATATATATATATATATATATATATATATATATATATATATAAATATATATATATCTATATATATATATATATATATATATATATATATATATATATATATATATATATATATATATATATATATATATATATATATATATATATATATATATATATATATATATATATATATATATATATATATATATATATATATACAGTGAAAATTTAATTAACGTATTTACTATTATATTAATTTTAAAACTTTTATTTAAATATTAGCAAATTTGTTCAATTAACTTTTACCAAAGGTTAATAATTTTTAAAGTGATTTTAAGGCGCCTTTTAAATTAAAGATATTTAAAGAAGAGATAATTACGATAAACATAATTTTTAAAATGTTTTTTTTTTCTTAAAAAACATATATTTTAAAAAATATATTATGATTTTTAATAATTAAGTATAATTTTAAAAATTACATTTAATAAATAAGCTACATTTACCATGGGCTATTTTAAACAGATTATAATAAAACTTTTATTAAGTTATTTTAATCGTTATATGTATTATTTTAAAAGTCGACCAGAATATGGAAAAGAAACTAAACTTTCTGAAAAAGTTTAGGCTTCATTTTTTTGTTTTCATTGCATAAACTAAGATAGCGAGCTGAACATAAAAAGTTCATTAATTAAATTAAACTAACGCGATAGTTATTAAGACTGTAGTTTTTTACTTTTCTTCGATTATTATCAAAAGCAGTTCACTCTTAATTGCCAAAAACTAAAGTTAACTCTGAATGGATATTTTAAAATCATTTCATCTTTCATAAAAGCAAATTTTTTATACATTCCATTGTTACAAAATTTTGCAACAAGTTTTTAAAATAAAGTTTCGTAACGACATTCATTTTTTTAAAACTAACATTCAGTTAGTAACCAAAAGACAGTTATGTCATTTAATAAAAAAGTAATTTCTTTTTAATAAATTTTATTGACCTGAAAAATAAATGAGGTAGCTAAAATAAATGGAAAATTATTTATATACTACTGCATTAAAAACTGAAAGAAAAAATTTCTATTTTTAGTGAAAAAGCAAAAGAAAAATTAAATATAAAAATAATTTTTGGGCGCCCATACTGCTCCAGCTGTACTAAAACAAGTCTGGGTTTGTCCCTGATATATATATATATATATATATATATATATATATATATATATATATATATATATATATATATATATATATATATATATATATATACATTCATGTATTATTATACATATATATATATATATACATATATTATTACACGTATGTATATATATATATATATTATATATATATATATATATATATATATATCAAGGTGTTAAAGAAAAAAATTAGATAAGTGTTTTTACTAATTTATATATATATATATATATATATATATAT
>NC_061156.1:22627608-22655108 GCF_022113875.1 Hydra vulgaris | reverse complement strand
ATGTAAATTTCTTACTTCCATGGCTTCCACGAGGCCATATTTGCAAACAGTTTTCAACACGAAGCCACTGCATATAAACTTCAATCCGCTTTTGTTAAAAACCGTGAACTTCTTTTTTCGATTATGCATATACGGTATTCAAAACACAGGGTATCCAAAAATCATAACCTGACTTGCTTTGCTTATAACTTCTTGTTGGATTTACTTATACATAAAGTGTTAACAATAAAGAAAAATTAAAATGGAAAACAATATCTGAAAAAAATGGTTCAATTTTGAATATTTTTTTTAAATTGCATTCTTTACTACATGACGTAGAAAGTCCTAAGATATTTATACAATTTTGGCTCTAATTTTATGTTTCTATCTTGTCTAAGTATGATCGTTTGGTCATTTATATTTAAGATTTCAGATAAATTCCCAGAAAAAAAGAGCTGGCGGACCCGGTGACTGAGCAAGCCAATTGAAATCACCGTATTTGAAGAGAATGCGATCGGGGGAAATTTCCGCATTTTTCCAGTTTTAATCTATTTATTTTTAACACCATATTCTTTTAAATCATTTTCCTTTAACTGCGCCGTTGACTGTATATAAATGACTTTTTTGTTATGATATATTGTTTTGATTGGAACAAAAAGATCAATAATATCACGAAGATTATACTGAAAATAAGCTGTGGATATCTTGAATGTCATTAAATGTTTCTTAAGTAATATTTTATGCTGATTTCAAATCTGAAAACCTTTTCCCTTTATCAGGTCAAATTTTTAAGATATTTTTGTACCTACACATATACAATAATATATACATATACAATTGACTATGAAATGCTGTTTAAAAAACTTGAACATTATGGTATCAATGGTAATGTTTTAAAACTACTAAAAAGCTATTTAAAACATCGAAAACAATTTGTCTATGTCAACGGATCTTCTTTTCAAGATTATCTAAAGATATATTGTCTAAATAAAGCCTGTGGAGTTCCACAGGGATCTATACTAGGGCCCTTATTATTTCTAATTTATGTTAACGATCTCCATGAAGTCACAAAACTAACAACTATAATGTTTGCTCATCAGGAAACATTATAGTTGTTAATTAGGTAGGAATAAGTTTTGTATCATCATACAAAACTGTTCCTACAAAATAATAATATCAATAAACTTTTTTATGATATGAACATTGAACTAACAAAAACATCTGACTGGTTTAAGTCAAATAAACTTTCACTCAACATTGGTAAAATTAAATGGATTTTCCTTCATCCACGATATAAAAAATATTTACTTCCAAGTAATAATCCTCTTCTTCATATTGATAATATTCAAATAAAAAGAGAAATTTTCACAAATTTTCTAGGTATCATTGTAGATAAAAATTTATCATGGAAGAATCACATCGGACATTTATGCAACAAAATTGCAAAAAGAATTGCAGTTTTATATAAAGCAAGAAGCGTTTTAAACAAACATTCTTTAACGTAAAACCAACTCATCTCCAGCTTCCTTTTTTTTGATTTATATTACTTAAAAGAAAAAAATAAATATTCTTTAAGAAATGATAATTTTAATAAACGACCAAAGTTTTAAACAAACTTTGGTAAATTTTGTATTTCTTTTCGTGGAGCTTTTTATGGAACCAAATAATTTAAAAAAATTTTTGATTTTTCTCATGAATGGAATTATTATATGTTCAAAAGAAAACTAAAAAAAGTAATTTTCTCAATTGAAAATATATTTATATACTTTTAATTATACTCAGTTTTGTCATCACTCATTTATATTTTACTTTTATAAAATATTGATTTAAAGTTTTTGTGAGAAACTATAATTAAACACCATTATTTGAATTTTGTTAAAAGTTGCACTGGCATTATTTGTACAATAGTCATTTATTATTTACTTGTTTACTTTAATTTTTAAATTAATTCGTAATATTTGTAATTAGTTTGTCTTACGAACGGTATATACTTTTAATATTGAGTTTAATTTTTTAATGAAAAAATATATATATATATACATTATTAAAAAAAAAAAAAATTCGATGTATGTGAATGGATGTATTTGCAAATATTGTATGTATGATACTTCTCGAAGTTAATCATCCTTTGACAATGGTTTAACATTTTTATCTGTGGAGGCGTAAACGTAAACGCACCAACATTTGATAATTTTGGCTTGACACACAGTGACACCATCATTTGGCTTTCTAATTTCTTCTGCACAATCTTTTGAACAACCTTGAAGTGCATTTGGATGTACTTAGTGCAATCATGTTCTTATTATTTTCGTTTATTTATTAATTAGTTAACAATTAAAATTAGTGTAATTGAAAGATACATTTGAGTAACAAGATTCAGTGATCGTATAGATGTGAGTAAGATGCGAGACGTATTTTTTTATCAAGAATACTATGGTATTATTGTTTTCGCTTCATGCGGTTCAGAAGAATTAGTATTTTAATTCAAGCCATAAAGACCATAACTAAAGAAAAGTTTAAAATTTGTATTTATTTATTTATTTTTGTTTTTTCTAAAATCTAAATTAAGTTCAATGTTCTTCAACAGCGGTTCTCGGTGACAAGATCTTCTTTGGTATTTTGGTTCTCGGTGACAAGATCTTATTTGGTCTTCTTTGAGTATTCGCGTTCTTTATCTTTACTCTTTAATTTTTAGCGATTTCTTTGCCTGCAATTTTTCTTATTGATGTATTTATAAATATTGTATTAAATATTTTAATAAAGAAAAAATATATATATAATATATATATATAAATATATATAAAAACAGTGTCATGATGTTGTACTATTTGATTGGGAAATATAATTGCAAATTCCAACTTTACTTCCTCTGCATTCATTGCAGGAACATAAAACTTAATGTAAACATAAAAAAATAAAAGTTAATGTGGTAATTCGCTAAAAATATGGCAACCAGAGGATGTGTAAATTCATCTAATTTTTGCTATGTGTGCGGCTATGTAACAGACAAGTCACATCTGAAAACTTTCACACCATTACTAAAGAAAGCATACGAACTGTACTTTGATTCAAAGGTGGATTGTAATAAGTTGTGGACAACTAACTTTATTTGTTTAACGTGCTCATGCAACTTGCGTGGTTGGATCAGGAAGGCATTCTTAATACATACATATACTCAAATTTTTGTGCTAATTTTTTAAAAACTAGCAAACAACTTCGTGAATTTTTTGTATACGTCTAGTAATACAAATTTACTTTAATTTGCGTTTGCAAGGCTTTTTTAACGATAAAAATCTAAATTTAATAGATTGTTTCAAAAAATATTCCATCTATTGTAAGGATCGAATACTGTCATCGGTGTAGCTATATAGTAGAGAAATGACGTTGTATAGCTATATATATATATATATATATATATATATATATATATATATATATATATATATATATATATATATAATTATTATATATATATATATATATATATATATATATATATATATATATATATATATATATATATATATATATATATATATATATATGTATATACATACATAATTATATAATAAACCGAAATTCAATTTGAAGTGTAATACTGACGTATAATAAAAAATTTGTTACACATGTTCACAGTATAAATTTTTTCACTGTGGACTTTCGTTTATACTTCTGAGTTGGCAAATCACGCTGAATTATCCAGCAGTAGCCTGCCAGCATACTGCACTCCACCGACCTTTAAAGCTTGACTCCATCACCTAAATGTGCTGGTGGAAGCGCTTGCCATGTTCGTCGCTGACTGCGCCAAGATATTCCGGAAAGAAGTCCAGATACGAGTCGAGTAAATGAATTTTCAGAGACATATTGCAGCTAAGGTGCTTGTACGCATTTAAACATTTTTGTACAAAATTCACGTAGCCAGTACATTTCTTATTTCCAAGGAAATTAGTTACGACTGACTTGAATGCCACCCACGCATCTTTTTCAATTACACATAGAATGTCATGAAAGTTTTTATCAGCCATAATTTTTTTTATTTGAGGACCACTGAACACACTTTCTTTTACCTTATCATAACTTAACACTGGGAACTTATTGCACATGTGCTGAAATGCAGCATAGTCACTGTCTAATTTTTGGACAAAATTTTTTATGTCTCTACTTGATTTGAAGCGGTGACATGATTATCTTGTCATGATCAGCCAAAGTTGGATGAAGAACGTTTTTATTTCCTGGCTGCATTTTGTATCTGATTGGCCATATAAAGCAACAGTACTTTGTGTATCCTGACTGCATTCCCATTAGAATAGCTAATATTTTTAAGTCACCACAAATACTTCAGTTGCACTTGCGATAACGTATTTTTTCCAAAAGTTGAGACAGGTTTAAGTACGTCTCTTTCATGTGGGCAGAATGCAACTGGTACTAATGCATATCTATTTCCATTGTGCAACAATACTGCCTTTAAACTAGTCTTGGATGAGTCAATGAACAATCTCCATTTTTCAAATCTGTGTTCAACTTCTAGACATGACAAAAAGCTATCAACATCGGTGCAGAAGCAAATACTGTCACTTATCCCAAAGTACTGAACAAGATTTTTCTGCCTGTGACAAAAGTCTGCTGTTATTGTACCTTGTGCAAGTAAATAAAATTCATTCAAGCGGGAACCAAGCAGTTCTGCTTGGGTTTTTGTTAGTGCCAGATCTCTTACTAGGTTGCAAAGTTCAGCACAATTAATCAAATAAATTTCTTCTCCGGCACTTTGTAGTCAGAGTCTGAGTCGTCGGCAGAAAATGAAATATCACTTTCTTCTTGCTTTTTTTTGTTAGTTGTGAATGATGCAGGTGCGGGTGGTATTGAAAAAACCACGGGATCATGTGAAATTGGTTTCGTAACTGACTGAACGTCTAGGTAGTTTATAGATGAACGAGATTTATAAAAAACTCCATTAATTTTTGCCGTAATAACAATCTGCTGAGGGATTGCTTTGCTCACATCATAGAAACTCCGAATGCCATGTGATCCAACCACGCAAGTTTTACAAGTTTTGGGGTTTTGGTAATTCCCAGGCTCCACTCACTTAAATTTTCTCAATCACCGAATAAAGTTTTGATACTACTGCTTCCATCATTGAAAAGCCAAGGAGTTATTACGAGAATAGCGTTTAAGCTGGGGCGGCCTTTCTCCTTACCTGTAGAGGCCATATTTTGGAAAGACATATTACCCTCTTCAATATGATATATCTAAGTAGTAAAACGTCCGTTCTAGAAAACCAGCTCTTTGAACACCTAAAATCTGTCAGTGATGATCTTGAAAAAAAAAACAGTTTCGTTAATGAGAATTTAAACGCAAAAAGAAACTTGGATGAATTAACAACATCTTGAGCCTGAACAGTTCTATAGAGATGTAATAGATAATAGGTTCCTGGTTTATTGCATTAGGCTAGATGCATGGTAAAAGCGTTGTCTTACCTTAAAATGTATTTACTATTGGAAACCATTCCAAATTTATCAGAAAAAAATTAGAAGAGATTCGTGATATCGCTATGTTTGTCGGAATCTTTTACACTCAGTGGCTTTTTAGAGCAGTATTGCCAACTGCTCTCCCATATCAGGTTAAAAATAATAATTATAAATAAGATAGCAGCGTAAAAAATAATTAATTAATTGTTTGGTTGATGACTTAATCTAATATTGTTAAAGTATTGCATAGGATATGAAAGCTCTGTTGCAGATGATGAGGTTCATGGATCTTTATGGAGCTAATGCAGTATTAAAACTATATGACAAGCACAGCTGGCACCTTAATCTTGCTTTAGTTGTGCTTTAGCAGATAAACGTTGCCAAAACAGAGAAGACAATAGCAAAGTGTTAAACATTACACTTCTCGCCGAACCAAACGTTTCTCCACTTAAACGTGTGATGATCAATAAATAGCTTTTTGACTCTCTAGACTTTGCACAAGATCAGCCTCCATCTTTTTGTTCTCTAGTAATTTAGCAATATTGGCTGATCTTTGATAAGATTGGACATAGAAAGGTGATTTGCAGTGGTTTAAGCTCCCTTCACAGTTCTGGAAGTTCAACAATTTTTGAGTTTGAATCTACAATTAAATTCTATGATGTGGTCAATGACTTGTCCGAGAAGGCCATTAATTTAGTTAGAGAACTGATTGGAAAATCAGACAAAGAAAAAAAGAGACCGATTTTGTTCTTGCGTAACTATTTTTACAAAAGAAGTAAACAAGGGGCAAAGAAAAAAGACTTAACATAGAATGTAACAAAAAATATTTTAAAATGTTGAGTGTTAATAATTTAAAGTCTAATATGACGTTGACTTTATTTTTATTTCTTCCCCTCCTTCTCCCTTAGCTCGAAAAAAAGTATATTAATAGGGAAGGGCTAATCAATCTTCCTCTAGCTTCATCTCTAATTTTAACATTGAAAATAATATAATATATTATAATAGCTTATTTATAGTTCCATTTAACTGACTAGATTTAAGAAAGATAACTTTCAGACATGGAGTAATCTTTAATTTTGGGTAAGTTTATACTTAGATTAAATGAGAATACTTTGTAAAAAATCGCAGTGACTGGAGCCTGGGAACGACCAAAATCCCAAAACTTGTACCACCATCCCCTAATATGAAGGCATTAGTTTACTTAGTTTTATACAATTGTTATTTCAAACTAAATTTATAGTCATTGACAGATTTCAAATTTCATTTAATAATATTTTAGTGTTCGAAAGTTATGACAATGTAAAGTTTTTAACCCCCTTATTTTGGGGAGGGGGGAAACTTTAAATAGTCATAATTGTCGAATGTTAAAGTATTATTAGATGAAACTTGAAATCTGTTAATGAATATAAATTTAGTTTAGAATAGCAATAGTATAAATCTCGTCCCTCGTATTTGAGGCTGGGGGGGCACAAGTTTTGGGGTTTTTGTGGTTCCCAGACTCCACACTCCAATTTTTTCAAAGAATCCTAATTTGATATAAGTATAAACATTTCCAAGATTTAAGTTTGCTCCATGTCTGCAAGTTTTCTATCTCAATCACCAATTTATTAGTGATCGACCGGAACTAGTATTTTGCCGGAACCGGAACTGACCCGAAAATCAATAATATATATTGTTTTTTAAATTTAGTTTTAATTTAAACAAAATATTATGTTAATAAAAATAACTAATAGCAGAATCCAACAACTGGAAGATTTTCTCAACAAAAAAGAAGTTTATCCAAATTTTCTTAATGGGTTCTATTTCTTTCGTTTGAGAGAATATCTCTAGCTGTAGAAAACAGTCTTTCAACATCTGTAGATGTTGGAGGTGGTGTAAGGTACTTTTTTGTCACCTAAGTCAACGCTAACTTGATTTTGGAATTTGCTTTTTTTTTTCATAGCTTTTCCAAAACTCAAGGCATTGAGAAGCCATTGGACTAGCCAAAAAATCATTCAACGCTTCTTTTATAATTTTGGAAGATGAACGTGCATTTAGTCCTATTTGAGTTTGAGATTGCGCGACAACTTTTGAGATTACATGAACAAACGATGCGTTTTTTTCATTGTCGTCAAATAAAGTTTGAGTTGCAGGAGCCAATTCATCTAGAGGTTCAAAATTATCCATTTAAGACATGACAACGTGTTTAGCATTTTGAAAAGCACCTTGATATCTGAAAAAATCTGTTTTTTTAATTGCTGAAAAACGTTTTTTCGTTGCATTTTTCATAGCAACACTGGTATCGCTAGAGGTTGTTTCGCACTGAAGGAAATTTGATTAAGGTGGCAGCAATGGCTGTCTTCAGGTGTAAAGTTTGCTCAAGCATATAATAGGCGAAGTTCCATCTTGTGGGAACATCGCTTTTTAAGCCAAGTCTGACTTTTGTATCCATTTGGATTTTTTGCTGTCTGTGAATTTCAGTGTAGAAAGCAATAGAATGGGATGCAAAGAACAGAGTTTTTGACTCTTTGCAATCAGTCTGTCTATGATTGGATGTGAAAATAGTTCTTCTTTTAATGACAAGTTGAAGAGAGTGGTTAAGGCATCCAGGTGACACATAATTACAGCTTGGTTCATTAAAGGCTGCTTTTACATTTGCTTCATTGTCTCTTAAGCAAACTTCAATTTTTGAAGAAATTTCTCACTCCTCTGCTGTTGTTTCAATTTTGTTGAAAGTGTTTTTTGCGGTTTGCTTTTCATTAAATTGAGAACAAGAAATTCAGAATTTGACACCGTTCCAATCTTTGGAAATAAAGTGAACCGTCATCCCCAGGTAGCCATGATGAAATGATGACCATGAATCAAGACAGACTGACACACTTTCAGTTTATGATTAAACCAACTTTTCCTTGAGAGCAAATTTTTATTTTTTCATAAGTTGGATCCAGTAAACTTCTGTAGTATTTTTCACTAGCAATTTTGTAATTAGAAGCAACAAGAGCATGGTACCTCAAAAACCCAGCATTATTGACAATAAACCACAGTTGGAGGTCAAGAACCATCATTTCAAATATTGATTTTTAAAATATTTGGCCTTTTTCAGAATAAGAGTGAACTTTTGAAGAAGCCTGAACCCAGTTTGGAATTGTAGACTTTTACATGTCAATTCGTTGTTTTCTTGACCATATATTGAAGATTGGAACTGTCTTTCCCTTGTTTAATTTCAATTCAGTTTCTTCGTTGGCTTTTGGATTTCCTGACTTTCTGACGTAACTTTGATGTCAGGATGATAATTCTTTAGGTGTGACGTTAGTCCATTTAATCCTTGTTTTTTGGGGCAGTCTTTTCCTCTTTAAACTTTGCCATTGCATATTTTGCACTGAATTATTCATGGATTGTTTGCTTCAATTATGAAGTATTTCCATGCTAAACTTTTTTTTCGTTTTGAATTCATTTTGTTAGAATGAAATATAAGACGATTTTTTAATGTTGCTGGTTTGCGTCAAATACTAATGTTAATATAGTTGAGAAGTTTTTTGTATTTCCAATATTTATTGTAATGATTGCTACACAAAAATTCCCTTTGGACAATAATTAACAATATGCTTTTTTTAGACAAATATTAATGATTTCAACTCTACAATTCCTTTGAGGAAATTATAGTGTTGGAATTGTTGTCCAATTGAAGTAGTTGTCCAATTGGACATAGTTTTCCAAGGGAAATTCTCTCGTGAATGTAATTAAAAACTGTTGCGCTAAACTTAAAAAAGAGTTGATTGAAGAGAAACAACAGATAATTTAACCCTTTATAGATTATATAAAATTAGGATAAAAGTTGGATTTTTAAATTAATTGTAGTATTTAATATATATATATATATATATAAAATTAGGATAAAAGTTGGATTTTTAAATTAATTGTAGTATTTAATATATATATATATATATATATATATATATATATATATATATATATATATATATATATATATATATTAACATCTTCGCTTCCAACAAGGCTGCAAGCAACCACTAATTAGTGTTGGAAGTTACTGAAATAAAAAGATAAAGATTGTAGAGCAAGATAACGATTGACAGATGACTTAAAAGATTGCAAATTATATGAATCAAGAAAGCAAGATGAAGGAAGCGAATTCCAAAGAATTGATGTTCGAGGAAAAAAATTATGACAAATAAGAGTTTTTGGAGCATTTAGGAACAGTAGCAGAAAAAGGATGAGACTTAATTGAATGACGAGTAACACGAGAATGAATTTTAGTAGATGGCACAAGAGACGCTAGCTCTTTAGAGCAGTGTCCATTATAGTATTTGTAGGAAAAAGAAAGAGAAGCAACATTACGACGATGTGACAGAGGTTGAAGGTTGGCTGCAAGAGAAGGTCCAACTATGTTTACAATGCATTTTTGCACCTTGTCTAAAAGAGAAAGGGCATCATTGGAAGATCCACCCCAGATATGGCAACAGTATTCCATACAAGACCGGATTTGAGATTTATAGAGATAAAGAATAGAATCCAGAGTAAGAAAGTGACGAGCTCGATAAAGAGAAGCGACTTTAGCAGATGCTAATTTTGCAATAGATTTGATGTAAGGTTTCCAAGAAAGATCAGAAGTAAGAGTTAATCCTAGAAGATGAAGGGTAGGAGACTCATCGTGTACATTACCGTTCATAAATATAGGAAGGTCTAAGTTATTGCGATAATAATTGGCTGAAAAAAATTGAGTTTTATCTGAATTAAAGGTCACCAGCCACCGTGAGCCCCATGCTGTAGCAGAAGTGAGATCCTTTTCAAGCTCATATGCCCCCTGCAAGCAATCAGAGAGAGTTGGCTTCTTATCGTGACAAGAATAAATGGTAGTATCATCAGCGAACAATGCCACCTTAGATGTGAGAAAATCTGGAAGATCGTTAATGTAAATTAAAAAGAGTATAGGGCCAAGGATTGAACCTTAAGGAACCTCTGAGGTTACAGAATAAGAAGAAGAGTGCTGTCCATCGAGGACAACTTTTATACTACGATTGGAAAGGAAGGATTCGATAATCTTAAAGATGTTTCCAAATACACCGTAAGAAGAAAGCTTATGGAGAAGACCAGCATGCCAAACTTTATCAAACGCCTTAGAAATGTAACGAGCGATGGCCTTAACCTCTCCACCTTTATCTAATGCGCGATAAAACCTATCGGTTATTACTATTAGAAAATAAGTCGTAGAACGAGAAGATCGAAATCCATATTGATGATCAGAAAGTAGGTTATGAGATTCGAGATGAGAGATTAAGTGTTTGTTAATTAAAGATTCAAAAACCTTGCTTATGACAGGAAGAAGACTAATGAGACGGTAGTTAGACGAATCAGATCGCTCTCCAAAATTTTTAAAAATAGGGATAACAGATGCTGCTTTCCAGCAGGCTGGAAAACAAAACTCTGATAAGCACTTGTTAAATAGTTTTGAAAGGATAGTCGACAGCTCCGGAGAACACTTCTGCAAGACTATAACAGGAATGTTGTCCGGGCCGCAAGCTGTAGAAGAGTCTAAGCAGAAAATCACTTTAGATACAGAAGCTGGAGTGATACGGATGTTGAGCAGTGGATCAACCTGTTTGACGGCTATATCAGGTAGAACGCAACTGGTGGAATCCAGAGATGATATTGATGAAAAATTCTTGGCAAACAATTCAGCTTTGTCTTTAGGTGAGGTGACAAAGTCTAAACCGTATAAAAGAGGTGGAATTACAGACTTGCCCTTATTATTGATACTATTAAAGATTTTCCAGAAGTCACGAGAGCCTAATTTTTGTGATGAAATACGAGATTTCATGATCTGAGAATAGCGGGCTTTGGCGTTAGACAAAACACTTTTACAATGGTTCCTGGCAGTAATAAACAGACGTCTGTTTTTTGGAGAATTGTTTTAGTGATAGATATGGAAGTAATGGTTTCGATTAGCAATTGCAGCAGCACAATGTGAGGAAAACCATGGAGAAGAGTGAGGCTTGACCTGGAATCGTCGAGAGGGAATAAAGGATTCCATGCCAGCCTGAATCCACGAAGTTATGTAAAAAGCACATTTGTCAACAGGAAGACGAAAGATTTCTACCCAGAGGCTATCACGAAGAAAATCACGGAAAGAGTCCCAGTCTGATTTAAGGTAGTTGTAAGATGTACAATGATAGGGGGATTCTGATGGTAAAGAAGAATGAGATAATAGTTTTAGGGAGACCAAACCATGATCAGAAGCACCTAAAGGTGAGTGTGGAGAAACTGAGCACTGACTAGGATTAGAAACAAGACATAAGTCGAGTAGAGAAGGTAAATGATTCGGGTTGTCTGGAAAGCGAGTTGAAAAGTTGACTATTTGAGTTAGGGATTGAGAAAGGCAAAAGTTAAGGGACTTAATGCCTGCGGAGTCACTGACACTAGATCCAAGCCATTCAGTGTGATGAACATTAAAGTTACCGACAACAACAATATTGGTTGATGGAAAAAGAATGAGGGCTTAGTCAATATAATCAGAAATACCATCAAGAAAAGTGCAGTCTTGAGATGAAGGAGAGCAATATAGAACAAAGAGAAAGGTGATAGAGTGAAGTGGTGCTAAAGGAAAGCACATAAAAGAGTAGTCTGTGGGTTCAAACCTAGTTTCCCGACAAATGGGTGAATTCTTATGAATGTAAATGCCTAGGCCAAGCATGTGACTATTGGAGTATTTACGAGTTAAAGGAAGATAACCATCAACACTAAGATCACAAGATGAGACAGCTGAACTCAAATTATTCTCACAAAGAACAAGTAGGTCTGGTGAACTTTGCAAGAGATAAGACTCAACAGAAGAAAAGTTACTTCGAAGACCACGAATATTGGTGAATGATAGGTTTAGTGAACTTGGTGATGACTGTGGTTTTTTGTGTTTTATCGTTTTTGTTACTTTATTCGTTTTTAAATTTGTTAAAGAACTTCACTCGAAACATAGATAGTACTCAGTACACTGTTTTATAGCCCAAGCAATTGCCTCATTTCCACTAATAAACCCTAAGCCGTAACAAAGGGCTCCAATGTGGCCTTGGCAATGCCTACCAAAAGTACAAACAGGGACACCATCCATGCGCAACATAGCACTGATGGTAATCTGATATTTTTCAGCTGTTGATAGTATCAGCCTCTCTGAGAGCTACCACAGAGTTCGGGAAACCTGACTACCAGC
The DNA here is from genome assembly GCF_022113875.1 of Hydra vulgaris. Taxonomy (NCBI): domain Eukaryota; kingdom Metazoa; phylum Cnidaria; class Hydrozoa; order Anthoathecata; family Hydridae; genus Hydra; species Hydra vulgaris. The sequence continues at coordinate 22,642,463 of NC_061156.1, read as the reverse complement.
CGGCCTCAGAACCATAAAACTGAGTTTTAGAGCTGTACCCTCATTTGGAGATAATAGAATGAGTTGCCTAGTCATAAAAACAGAGACACAAGCAAAACCCATGCATCGAGTCAAGAAGATCCAGCGTTCAACATCCTAAACTGGAAACAATGTATTAAAAATACATCTGCGCCAGCCTAATAGATGGAGAAGGGGTGCAAGGCTGGTCAACAGATAGAATCTGTTTACCTTTTAAGTCTTTGTCTAAGAGGCCTTCTACAAGACAGCAGACGGATGCATTTAACATCTGCCCAATATGAGTATTTTTATCGAGACACCATCTCTAGCCTTTACTCAATCAAGAGCCCCAGGGCAGAGAGTGTTTTATGTCAGAGTTTGCATCTCCTAGCCTTTGCCTAAAAGGCATATCCTACAAGGCAGCAGGACATGAAGCAGATTGTACTGAGTTACCTGTTACCAGTAGCAGGATAAACCTGACCTGACCTTATATAAAAAATATATAAAAAATACTATAAAATAGTATAAAATATATATAAAAAATAATATAAAATAATATAAAATATATATAAAAAATAATATAAAATATATATAAAAAATAAAATATTATTTTATTTTTTATATATTTTTTATGTTTTTTATGTATGTTTGTGTTCTGTCTGAACCTCTGGCGCGGTTTTGACTCCCCCGTAAGTTGATTTATGTTTGTTTGTGTTCTGTTTATCCTCTAATGCAGCGTGAGCTCAGTAACTAACTACTTACTCCAACTACAAAACTTACACTCACCTTAGACTCCTGTATTTTTTTAGATGCAGTGTTTTTCCTAATGCACTTCCAAAATGTCATACCTGGTTTTCTCAAAGTACTGTTGCGGGAAGTAACTCCTTTTAACTACTCCAGGTCAGGTCAGGATAATCGAGATCAATCTTGCTACTGGTATCACGTAACCCAGTACCACCTGCCACAAGCCCTGCTGCCTTGCAGAGTGTGCTCTTCTTATGCAAAGGCTAGGAGAAATAAACTCCGACTAAAAATTCCTCTGCCTTGGGGCTCTTCGTTGAGTAAAGGCTAGAGATGGTGTCTCGAAAAAAACACTCATCTTGGGCAGATGTTAACTGCATCCAGCTAAACATCCCCTGCCTTGGGGCTCTTGGTTGAGTAAAGGCTAGAGATGGTGTCTCGATAAAAATACTCATCTTGGGCAGATGTTAACTGCATCCTGCTACTGTCTTGTAGAAGGCCTCCTAGGCAAAGACTTTAGGGGTAAGCAGAAAAACTCTGCTAACCAGCCTCGAACCCCTTCTTCATTTATTAGGCTGCCGTAGATGTAACCTGTGTTACATTGTTTCCTGCCTAGGATGATGAATGCTGGATCTCCTTGACTCTACTCATAGAATTTTGCTTATGCCACCTTGATAATGGCTATGTACCTCTTCCTGTTATCTCCATATGAGGGTAGAGCTCTAAAACTTAGTTTAATGGTTCTAAGGCCGGCTGGTAGTAAGGTTTCCCGAACTCTGTAGAAGCTCTCAAAGAGGCTGATTCCATCAACAGCTGCAAAATATCAGAGTATTAACAGTGCCATGTTGCGCATGGATGGTGTCCCTGTTAATACTTTTGGTGTGCATTGTCAAGGCCACATAAGGAGCCCTATGTCACGGCTTAGGATTAATTAACAGGACTGAGACAACTGCATAGCTCATTGATTAGGAGGCTGTGCTCTATCTATGAATGAGTCTAGTTCTCATTAAACCCAAATCATGACCAAAGTAACCAAAAATTTAAAACCTAAAAAACCATCCCCACCACCTAAATATTTTAATATATCTTTTACAAATATTCGCGGTCTACGAAGCAACTTTCCATCAGTTGAGTCTTACCTCCTGCAAAATTCACCAGACTTGCTTTCACTCAGTGAAAGAAACTTAAGTTCTGCAATTCCTTCTTCAGATGTCAGTGTTGATGGGTACTATCCTTTGATTCGTAAAGACTCCAATAGTCACATGCTAGGTTTAGGGGTATACATACGCATTAATTCCCCTATTTGTCGTGAAATCAGGTTCGAATCCTTTGACCATTCTTTTATGTGCTTTCGCCTAGCACCTCTTCACTCTATCACCTTTCTTTTTGTTCTTTATCGTTCTCCTTCTTCCCATGATTGCACTCTTTTAGATGTTATCTCTGATCAAATTGACCATGCCCTCTCTCTTTACCCCTCTGCCAATATTGTTGTTGTTGGTGATTTTAATGCCCATCACACTGAATGGCTTGGCTCTAACACCACTGATCCTGCTGGCACTAAAGCCTTTAGCTTCTGTGTTTCTCAATCTCTTACTCTGATAGTTAACTTTGTGACTCGTTTTCCTGACAACCCTAATCATTTACCTTCACTCCTTGTCTCTGACCCTAGCTTATGTTCAGTTTCACCCTTTTCTCCTTTAGGTGGTTCTGACCATGCAATGATCTCTATAAATCTTTCTTCTCGTACTTCTTTTTTGGGCTCACCTTATCATCGCACCACCCTACTGCCCTAAAGCTGACTGGGATTCCTTTCGTGATTTTCTTCGTGATGGTCCTTGGGCTGATGTTTTTTCTCTCTCAGCTGACAAATGCGCCTCCTACGTAACCTCCTGGATTCAGGCTGGAATGGAAGCTTTTATTCCTTCTCGTCGCTTTCAAGTCAAGCCTCATTCTACTCCATGGTTTTCTCCTTCTTGTGCGGCTGCTATATCCAATCGTAATCATTTTTTTCATCTTTTTCAAAAGAACAACTCTCTTAAGAACAAACGGCAATTTATTATTGCAAGAAATCGATGTAAAAAGGTGCTTTCTGATGCTAAACTCCATTATTCTCAGTTCACTAAATCTGGCATCTTATCGCAGAAGTTAGGCTCTAAAGACTTTTGGAAAACTTTCAACAGTATTGTTAACAAGGGTAGATCTAACATTCCATTTCTCATTCATGGGACTGATCTTATTACCTCTCCCAAGGATAAGGCAGAACTATTTGCAAAGAACTTTTCTTCTAATTCCACTCTTAAATCTTATGGACATTCTCTTCCTTCCATTCCAGTCAAACAGGTTGACCCATTGTTAGACATTCAAATCACTCCGGCTTCTGTTGCTAAAGTCATATCTCAATTAAACTCGTCTACAGCTTGTGGTCCAGACAACATTCCTGTCACAGTCTTGCAGAATTGTTCTCCAGAACTTTCTTCAATTCTCTCTAAACAAGTGTTTGACTGAGTTTTGTTTTCCTGCTTGTTGGAAAATGGCATCTGTGGTTCCAATATTCAAAAACTCTGGAGAAAATTCTGACCCCTGAATTATCGTCCGATCAGTCTTATTTCTGTTATTAGCAAGGTCTTTGAGTCTTTGATCAACAAATTCCTCACATCTCATCTTGAGTCAAATAAACTGCTGTCAGACAATCAATACGGTTTTCGATCCTCACGCTCTACGGCCGACTTGCTAACTGCTGTAACTGAAAGATTTTATCGTGCATTAGATGGAGGCGGTGAGGGTAGGGCTATTGCTCTCGACATATCTAAAGCTTTCGACAAAGTTTGGCATGCTGGTCTTCTCCATAAGCTTGCTTCATATAGTGTTTCTGGGAAAGTTTTTGAGATTATCAAATCATTTCTTTCTAACAGGTTTATTAAAGTCATCCTTGAAGGCCAACACTCTTCTTTATTTCCAGTAACTTCTGGGGTTCCCCAAGGTTCCATCCTGGGCCCTGTTTTGTTTCTTATCTACATAAACGATCTTCCTGACAACCTTTCATCTAAAGTAGCTCTTTTTGCTGATGATTTTTGCTCTTTTTGCTCAACTTTATACTCCTGTCTTAACAAAAAGTCTTCTCTTTTCGATCGCCTAGAACAAGCAGCTGATCTTGAATCTGATCTCACTTCAGTAATAGATTGGGGTTCACAGTGGCTTTTGAATTTCAACTCTAAAAAAACCCAATTGCTTCTGCAAACAACTACCGTAATATGGTCAACATTCCTATATTAATGAATATTAATCAATCCTCTAACTGAGTCCTCCTCTTTACGTCTTCTTGGATTACCGCTTACTACTGACCTTTCATGGAAACCATATATACAATCGATTGCTAAATTAGCTTCTGCTAAGGTTGCTTCTCTTAATCGTGCTCGCCATTTCCTTACTTCTGATTCCATTCTCTACCTCTACAAATCTCTTATTCGTCCCTGTATGGAATACTGTTGTCATATTTGGGCTGGTTCTTCTAACGATTCACTTTCTCTTCTTGACAAGGTCCAAAAACGCATTGTAAATGTTGTTGGACCTGGACTATCTGCTAAGCTTGAACCTCTTTCCCATCGTCGTATAGTTGCATCTCTTTCTACATCTCTTTTCTGCAGATACTATCATGGTCACTGCTCAAAGGAGTTATCATCTCTAGTTCCATCAACTAAAATTCATTATCGTTTTACTCGTAATTCAGCTAAGTCTCATTCGTTTACTGTATCTGTCCCTGCATGCTCTAAAAACTTTTATTCATCTAGTTTTTTTCCCCGCACTTCAATCCTTTGGAACTCTCTCCCATCTTCATGTTTTCCTGACTCATACAACCTTTAACTTTTCAAGTCTTCTGTCAACCATTTCCTTGCTCTATAACTCTGTTCTTTTTTTTCCTAGTAACTCTCAACTTAATAATGGTTGCTTGCAGCCTTGTTGGGAGTGAATGCAAATAAGTATATATATATATATATATATATATATATATATATATATATATATATATATATATATATATATATATATATATATATATATATTATATATATATATATATATATATATATATATATATATATATATATATTTGTGGAAATTATCAATAGAATTAAAATTCCCGAAATTTCATGAACTTTTTATATATATCGCGAGGTTAGAATTATTTTGTTCTATCTCCACTTTTTGAAAAAAATGAGTTATTAATTGTGTAATGTACCTCAAAATAATGTTTTTCTACTATATTAAAACCTAAGTTAAAATCAAAAAAGTTTCGGAGAAAACATAAGTAATAAAAATCTTTTTAAATGCCGTCTCCTTAAATTTTTATTTTTTAAATCGTTTTATCTCGAAACAAAAAAATGTGGAGATAGAACAAAATAATTTTAACCTCGCGATATATATATATTTCAAATAATAACGATAAAAAAAATTTACAAGATATGAATTTAAAAAAGAAAATTATTTCGTTTTCAAACAAAGCAAAATCATTATTTCCATTCTCAAACTTATCATTTATTTAAAAAAAAACTTTTTTTAAAATTATTTTATCAAAATGATAATCTTAATAAAGCTTTAAGATATCCATTTTCGGTAGCATTTTTAACCGAAATTCTGGCCGGAACCGAAATCTTTAATAATACTAAAACCGGAACAGGAACCGAAATATCCTGTCATTGTTGTGGCTGGAATCGGAACCGAACCGAATTTCGTTCGATCGTTATAATTCGTAAATGAATTGTGATAGATGTGGTGTAGCAAATACTAATGTTGCTTGAAAGATCTCATTTTAAACACTAACAACTTTATGAATTTTTATTAACTTAAAAACATTTAAAACTATGTATAAAACTAACTTTGTTCCAAAACCAGTGTAAACTCTAATAACTCTAAATAACTCAAAAATAACAACAAAAACAACAACAACAACAACAAATAATAAATAATAGGCTTATTTATCAACACATATATGACTATATATTACCTATTTAGCAAATCGTGTACCTACTTATATTTTTATGTGTATTGAAATTAAATTGAAAAAATTAAAAACTTGCATTCTTTGTTTTTTGCATTTTTATTTTTATTCTGCCGAAACTGATAGCATTATTTTTTTAATATAAACTCATTTTAAATCAAAGTACCCAAATATATTAGTAACGCATAGCGGTTTCTTGATGAAAGACCATCGGTCTTCTGCAATGACCATCGGTTTCCCGCGTTCTTTAAAGTAATTTGTAATACTTTACAGTTTTTTTTTTTTTTTTTTTGTATAGCGTAACTTTGTGATTTTTTTTTAATTTTACTATATTCTGTAAATAATTCTATTATATATTACAAATTTGTAAAGATTAAAGAACAAAAATAAAAAAAAATTATATACTAAATTTATTTAAAAAATCCAGTTTAGCAAAATCTCGTGTTGGCATTAGAGTGACATATAAAAAGCTATTAGATAATCAAAAACAGAAAAGAGCTTTATTTGATACACATAAATATATAATTACATGATTTGTTATACTTAATATATTGACAGACATGTACGATATATAAATAAAATCTAGCATTTACTTTGCTGTAAATAATCACACACAAAAATAATAAAAAAAATAAAAAAATTAAACCTATTTTTTTTTTTTTTTTCAAGTTTGTATTGAAAATAAAAACGTTGGATGCTTTTGATGCTTGTTAAATATGTAACAAAATATATAACAAAATATATCTGCAAATTAAAAATGTAACAAAATATATCTGCAAGATAAATAAACTATTTAAAGGGAAAACACCAAAAACTTTACGCTGGGCTGCAAGCAACCTTTTAAAATTTATTTTAATTGTAATGTTTGGTTTTGATACCAAGATTTTATATTACATAATTTAATACAATCGCGGTATATTATGGAATCCTAACTTTAGCTTTTATTTCCACACCGTTGAAATCTCAAGTTCCTGAATGGTATTTCTAAGTGAAGACTTTTTGTTTATTTAGAAAGTTTAGGACAATTTAGGAAATTTATTTGTAAGGAAGGCTTGTGTCAAGACTGTTAGGTCTTCCTGGGGCACCTAAAACAAAAATTTAAAAAAACAATAACTAGGCTTTAAAAAAGATTAATTAAAAAAAAATTTGAGAAATTCTATGTAGCGCAAGCAGAAGTATTAAACAAAAATAAAATATAATTTATTTCATTTCATTTAAAACCTAGATCGTTAATAGTTGTCAGTGATGAGATTTTTAAATAAAATTTCGATTTAAGTTTTGCCATGGAAGTATAAAACAGATAGAAGTTCAACCGCATTGAACTTCTTCGGAACAATGCTTGTAACCATTTGTTTTGTAAACAAAAAGAAAACGATATCAAGACTGTACTAAAACGCTTTATCTTTTTACGTTTACGCAAATAGGTACTTTTATAATTTAAAAATATAGTAATTTGAAGGTTCGCCAATAATATTCAAGTATAAACATTAAAAGTGGCACAACGAAACGGCAAACAACTTTTTTATAAACTTCGTATTAAATGAATGGAGTACTACAAGCAAGGCCGGCGCGATAGGGGGTGGGGTGTGTGTGATACCCCCCACCCATCAATGAATTTTAGTCGGCAAACTGGACCCTTTTAGACTAGTTAGTGGGCAAATGTCGACCCTTTAGATATAGGTTAGACAGTCGGCAAGTGTCGTCATGGCAGTCGGCAAAATTTGAAAAACGAGGACCTTTTTTTTTTTTTAAGTCGGCAAAACTTGTAATGGCACCCCCCCCCCCTCCCCTACGTGACACCTACTCGCACCGGCCCTGACTACAAGAACGAATGGACTTACGATATACAGCTAATGAAACTTTAAACTTTAGTAATTTAGAAAACAATTTTTTTGATTTTTTAAAAATCGTTTTAGTTGTCCTTTTAACCAAACTAACTAATGTTTTAAAAATAAAGTGGTTCTATTTAATTACCGAGTTTTAATAAATCTTTTGCTGAATAATTGCAATTACTAATGGCTAAAACTTTGCAGCATATCCCTAGAATAATTCTTTTTTTAATGTTTTAATAAAAATCATTTCAGTGAATTTTGTTGTTTTTTGTCCAATGAAACTTATCTTTTTTTTTTTTTAATTGTCGGTTACAAGCATACTCCTGAGACGACTTGAAATTGCTTTAATGTTTGCGGCTCGAAAAACTTCCATCTGTTTTATACTTCCATGGTTTTACTAAATCGCCTTAACTAAGTTGAGTAGTTAAATACTCTTCCACGGTGCCCTGTGACAATACCTTCTTGGGGCGTATAAAACAAAAATATTGAAACAAAAGTAAAATTAATTAATTGAATAAGACTTTTTTAAAAAGTAAAATTATTTTTATTATTAAATTATTATTAAATTATTATTAAATTATTAACTTTTTTCAAAAGTAAAATTAATTAATTGAATAAGACTTTTTTAGATTTTTGACTAAAATATTATTTTTAAAATAACTTTTTAAAACTGTGACAGTTACAATACAAAATACAAATAAACACTTTACAAAATGTGACAAAAAAAGAGTTAAAGAAAAAATTCAGATGTTTAATAAACGCCTTGAAGAATCAATAGTCCGTGGTGAATCGCATGTAGCCTTTTCCGGAAGGAACTTCATCTTGCCGAATGCCGTTGGGAAAATATGTGGATACCTCTTCTGGTTTAATAGTTGGAATTACCATTGCTTCGTCACCGAAAACCCAATTAACTGGAGTTGCAACTTTTTTGGCAACCGTTAAGTGGAGTGAATCGATAGCTCTAAGAATTTCATTAAAATTTCTGCCAGTTGTAGCAGGATAAAGAATGGACAACTTCAGTTTTTTATCAGGCCCAATTACAAAAACCTGTAATTAATAATAGAAAATGTTGTGATTTTAATATACGTCAATAATTTGTCAATATTTAGCTTTGCTAATTAATTGACAAAAATCACACGTTGCATATTTTTATTATTATAAAGTTTTGTATAACGACCATTAATTGTTGACAAGAATCACAAATTGTATTTTTAAATGCTATATATAGTGAACAGTTTTCATGTAAAAACGTTGAGATTGTTGATAAGTAATAAAAACATTAAAAACAAAATGGCTTCTAAATGCGTTGAACAACAAGCTAACTGGGCGTGTCTATTATCTCCACAATATGAAGATGGACAGCCAAATTATTCAGCAGTTGGCTTCTTTTTTCGTGATGAATAATATTACTTCAAATCGACACGTAACGTACTTGCTACTACTTTGCCGTCGAAGATTTACAAGACCATGGAGGAATTAACAGCACCTGAACTGTTAGAGGACGTTTCGTACGAAGAGTTGGTGACAAAACTGGAAACGTTGGAAATTAGGAAATCATAGTTAATCTCACGGTATGAATTTGAGAAAACTTATCATGGCAATGAAGAATCGATACAGACCTTTGTGCATCGAGTGATCCGAGCAGCATAAGAACGCAAGTTCTTGCCTTCAGAGAAAAAAGACCGACTTCGTGATCAATTCATTATTGGGATTAATAATGGTGCTGTTCTACGTGCTATTCTTCGGGGAGAAGATGCGTTGAGCTTTGACAATTGTCAAGACTGCATCCGTGACTGTACAAACTAGATTAGATGCGGCATGTTTATCTGTAAATGAAGAAGTAAATGCAAGTTACCGAACAGCTGGGACTGTAATGTCAAGTGATATACGGAGAAAGAAAGAAATGCGATGTTTCAATTGCAAATCATTAAATGCACGTGAGTGAACTCTTTATGCAAAAAATACTCGCATATAAATGCTGCGAAGGACTGCTACAAACGTCGACAAAACCAGGAAAACTTAAATGGGACGAGTTTGCATTAGGTATTTCTACAAGAACTTGTCCTGAAACAATACTACCTACTATCGACTTGGTAATAAACGGAAGAAAAGCAATAGCGCTTGCGGATACCGGTTGCTCGCAATCAATCAACACCGAGAAGTTACTACCATCTGACTATAAAGTGATTCGTGTAGTGAATATTGCAACAATGGGTGGAATAATTCAATGTGATGAAGTTGTTGCTAAAATACACAACCCAACGATCGGGTGGGTGGATGCATTGGTGTTATGAAGTAATAAACATGTACGACACGATTATGGGTATGGATCTAATAAAGTCGTGGGATGAACTGAAAATCGGAATTGGAAAATAGAAATTCTGTAATTCTCTGAATAAGTTATTATCGACACCTCGTGTTGCGACAATTGAAATTAGAACAAGCAAAGTTTTATTTGATGGCAAAAAATGGATTGTAAATTGGGAGTGGGAGAACGAACCTAAAATGAAAAACAGAACAAGTCAGTATAACGTATCTAACTAACATCGTGAAGCGTTCAACAACGAAATTAATGAATGGATCAATGAAGGCATACTTATCAAATATGATGATAAAATTATGGGAAAAGCTAAAGGATTACTACCATTGATGTGCGTCATTCAAGATAATAAAAAGAAGATAAGACCGGTACTTGATTATCGCGAACTTAACACCTATGTAAAAGCCTATGTAAAAGGATGCGGATGTCATCAACAAGAAGATACATTGATGACACCTTAGCAACCAATGGAAATGGAAGTTAGCTGGTGGCACATATGAAGAAATGGGGTCTTCACGCAAAAACACCAGAATATTTTGGCAAAGAACCAGTTCGTGCACTAGGATTGGAAAAAACAGTAAATCCATCTACAAAGAAAATGTTTTGGAAGAGAGTATGCGAGATTCCCATTATTAAAAATGTGCTCACCAAGAGGGATATATTCTCATTATGTGGTAATCTGGTTGCTAATCTACCAGTTGCTGGATGGTTGAGACTTGCATGCAGCTTTATAAAGAGATGTACAAACGAAGCAGGCTTAGATGAAACTATTATGAATAAGTATGTTAATAAATGATGCAGGAAGACGTGGATAAAGTCATAAAATGCGATCCAGCAAAAAGCGTATGGAATGTCAAACTAAATGCATCTCTAAATGTATGGTGAGATTCAAGTTCGCTGTCAAAAGGAGTTGTAATAATGCAAGGTGACAAAAAAATAGAAGATGCGATTTGGCTTTGACCAAAGTCTGATGCAATGCATATCAACGTGGCTGAATTGGATGCATATATTGAAGGTCTCAATATGGTATTGAAATGGAACCCAAGTGATGTCTTTATCAAAACTGATTCTCATAGTGTATTCTGTTGGTTAAACTCTGAATTAACTCGTGACAAACCTGTAAAATATGCTGGGCAATGTGAAATGCTAATTCGACCAAGGCTTCAAATATTTGAAAATTGGTCGAGGATTATGCCATAAATGTAAATGTTGCATGGGTACCAACAACAAAAAATATCACAGATTAACACGAGTGCCTTCAAAATGGATAGAAAACAAAGTTGTAACATAAGAATGTAATATCATTTATAAGCATGATAATCAGCAGATTAAAAAAGTTTAGATCTCAGACTATGCAAGCTATGGCATCGAAATGGAAAATAAGAATTATTTATCAAGCTGTTGAAAAACCATCAGGAAATGGAATTGTTGAAAGAGTTTATCAGACGGTAAAAAGAACAATTTGCGAGAGCAAAATGTGGAATACCCATGTCTATCTTCTTAATCAACAACGTACCATCAAAACACGGCACACCTTTTGAAATCTTTTGCCAACAATACAAACGCGTCAGAATTCCTAGAATCGACAAAGTGGAATCAACACAAATTTCCCTGAATAAGTGTCAAGGATGGAAAGTTGGTGATAAAGTGTGGGTGAAGCCCAAGCGTATAACGCTGTGTACACAGCAATGGTTAAAAGGAAGTATAGTGGCACTGCATAATGGTTTAACAGCTGAAGTCAACAGACATACGTTGCCACAACATTTTTCACATCTGCAGCATCGTCGTGTAGACAAAAACAAAGAAGATATAACAACTGATGACGATTACAATCTGACACTGGTTAAACCTCCAGAAACAAACTTAAAACATGCGTACTCAAAGATTCAAGTTCTCAAACAAATTCTCTAGACAACATCAAAGATGACAATAGTACGCAACATGCTGATCAAAACTATTCAACAAATTGTGAGACAGAGTTACAGACTGTTCGGTTCACTCGCTATGGGAGAAGAGTACTTACGAAAGTATCACGATTATGTATGAGCTCTTGTTGAGCTGGGGGAGATGTTGTGATTTTAATGTATGTCAATAATTTGTCAATAATTAGCAAAGCTAATTATTGACAAAAGTCACACGTTGCATATATTTATTATTATAACGTTTTGTATAATGACCATTAATTGTTGACAAGAGTCACAAGTTGTATTTTTAAATGTTATATATAGTAAACAATTTTGTTGTAAAAACGTTGAGATTGTTGATAAGTAATAAAAACATTAAAAACAAAATGGCTTCTAAATGCGTTGATCAACGGAAAACAAACATAAATTTTGCAGCAAAATGTGTAACGAATTAAACTGTGATATGAATTTTACAAAGATTACAACTTTAAGTTATAATTTTTGTAAATTTCTGTAAGATGGCAGATAATTATTATAATTATTCAACTGTTTTACCATTGAAACAAAGATTCAATGCAATATTTGTAATAAAATCTGCTTAAGTGCTAATGTGAGATGTAGCACCATTAGCAAGTCTTCCTAAAACAAACAGTTATTATTATTGAAGAGATATGGCTTATTATATTTTTATTATTGAAGGTGAAGTGGCTTAGTCATTATATTTTTTATCACTCATGTAATTGGTCCAGTCATGTTGGATATGCAATAGTTTTGCAACAATAAACACATTTTGTTATAGAGTTATTTCCGTCAATTTTTCTTATTAAGTTGAATTAACAGTTAAGGGGTGACAATTAAAAAACAAGACTGGATTTAAAAACACATATCTCCTTAAAGAAATAAGATTTTAAAAATAGGAAAACTGTTTTAGAGGGTATTTTTGTTCTAGTTTTTAAATATTTTATGTGTTTTTATTTTTTTATAGAAAAATGAATAAAGAAATAAATTCAAAACAAGAAGAGATTAAAAAACCTGTGTATAAATTTTATTTAAATTATAAAAACGCTGGTAAAAAGTTCACTTATGACCACTTTAAAGTTGAGAATATACCTAAAAGTACTATCTACAAGACAATTAAAGGTGCTGAAAGTGAATCTGGATACCAAAGAGTTCAAGGAAGTGGAGTAAAACCAAAAAAATGACCAGGACAAACATTGTAAGGCTCAAACTCATGTTTGACTATAAAGACAGATTTTTTCATCGACAGGCAGCTAAAAAAATTCAACTGTACTCAGCAAAAGTAAATCATTAAAAAAAAGAACAAATAGTAAATCAAGAAAAAAAAAATGATTCCAAAACGCTCTGACCAGCTAAAAGCAGTAGCTAGAACTAAGTGTAGTCAATTGTGTCAGAAATTCAAAAATTGTAAATCAATCATTGACAATGAGTCTTATTTCACGTTAAATCACTCCAGTACCAATGGAAATTATATATTTTATACTAGTGATGTAAAATCTACTCTATCTACAGTTAAATACCAAACAAAACAAAAGTTTCAAAAGAAATTACTTCTAATGATTGCTTTTTCTGAAAATGGAATTTCTCTACCTTTTTTTGTTTTTTTGTGGACTGGCTGTAAACCAAAAAATCTATTTAAGGAAATGTATTAAGAAGGGACTTATTCCATTCATCAATAGGTATCATTCAGATGGTACATATGTATTCTGGCCAGATTTAGCATCATCTCACTATACAAAAACAGTAATTACCTAAACATGGAAAACGTGCATTATGTTCAGAAAGCGGATAACCCTGCAAACTTGCCAGAATGTCACCCTATTGAAAATTTTTGGAGTATTTTGAAAGGCCTTGTCTACAAGAATAATTGGCATGCAGAAAATCTTAAAAAATTACGTTCTAGAATCAAGTATTGCCTTAATAAAATTTATATTGAGCTCATACGAAGACTAGCTCAGTCTATACCAGATCTAGTTGATAAAGTCAGAAGAAATGGTTTAATTGGGAAAACTGATTATATATTTAAAAACTAGAATAGAAATACTTTCTGGAACATTTTTCCTTTTTGTTTTCTGTTATTTCTTTAAAGAGATATGTGTCTTTAAATCCAGTCTCGTTTTTTAGTTGTCACCCGATATTTGATAACCAAAAAAAAAGTCACAAAAAATTTTTTTTTTTGCATCATTTATAATTTTCTCAATTTATAGCTCTAAAATTTAACATCACAGTAACTTTCAGAATCAGAAAAAAAAATAATAACTTTGAGAGCTGCCACATTTATATATACATCAAAATATCAGCAGTTTATGAGAACTTCCATTATAGAATACAAGCAAAATGAATAAAATAAATTATATATGAAGTCAATAATTTAAAATAAATTTACTAATAATTAACATATAACTAAATTTATATTTTCTGAGATGTTATTTCAGGTTAGAAATTATGAAATTTGTTACATATTTTCCAGTAGATATTCCTGAGAAATCATAAATTTTTTATTTTTCCAAGAGTTTCCAGGAATGTGGCAACCCTAATCGATAATCAAAGCGAATTCATAAACAATTTTAATCATAAAAAACATGTTATTAACTTCATATTTTCCAAGAAGTAATTAGGAAAAACCACCATTTTTTAAACTTTTTAAAAAGTTTACAGGGGACCTTAAATATTCCAAGACTTTTCAGGAGTGGCAACCTGATAAATATTTACAACAAATAAAAGTCAAGGTGACTGGAAAAATAGTTAATAGTCGTTTTGAATAACTTTAAAAAATTGAATATTGTAAATTATAAAAAAAAAGTAGAAAAATTTTTTTTTCTTATTCTATAACATAGGTTAAGGAGCAAAACTTACAGCTCTGCAAGTTAATGGCATGCCTTGTTTGTCCTTTTCATCAGGGTCTAACATTCCAAGTGAAACTGCAATTTCACGTTTTGGATCAGCAATAATAGGATAGCTAAAACTACCATTGGTATACTTTTTAATGTCACATATCCAATTGTTGTGCGATTCAACACTATCACAAGATAACGCAATCATTTTTA
>NC_061156.1:22605108-22622608 GCF_022113875.1 Hydra vulgaris | reverse complement strand
AAGAGACAAGAAATTATTGCTTTAAAACGAATTTTCAAAGATTCGTCAACTTTTACATCTTATTATGAGACATTTTTATTTTTTTTAATCGCGATTTTCCTTCAGAAATGCAAGATATTGCTGAGCTTGTTGCTTTTGTAATCTTTTTGAATAGTTTGTAAAACATTTTTTTTTTAGTTTACATTTGTTGTTGTAGTAAATAAATTACTTTCACAAACACAAATAAGGTTTCTGAAAGAAGATCGTACTGATCTTATCATCAGAACCTATTACAAGCTTGTGTATATAAACTACATCAAAACATAATCAACAAAATAAAACGTAATTAACAATAAAAGTTTTAAAGAAAATATAAAATTTTAATTAAAAAAACCTGACTACATCATCCATTAAAATAATTAAGTTTTTGAGTTTATATTTGAAAAAGGGAAAAGTAAAAGGGTCATTCCACGCCAAACGGTCCAATATCCAAAATCTTTCCCGCTCGACCATCTCCGATTTAAATACAATTTTATCAGTATGTTTTTAAACATGTTTCATGAACATTGCCAAATTTTTAGATCAAAATGTTTATTATTTTGGGTTTTGTGGTGTTTTTTGTAAGGCTTACTCAAACTTCAATATCAGTCTGTTGCTAAAAACTGCATTTTTGGGTCTTATATTTTCGTAATGAACAGGTAAAATATCTGGTAAAAAAACGTGGTTTCTTAGTAAAACGAAGATGGAGATTACAAAACAATTAATACAAGTTTCATATGATGCCTATATATTAGTCTATGGTTTACCAAATACCGTCACAAGTTCAAAACCATACATTTTTTCTGTTTTTTGTAGGGTCATATCTCCAGAACAAAAGATTTTTAAGTATTGTTATTTTGTATAAAGGTTATACGTACTATCATAATGTTAGCGATAAAAAATCAGCTTTTTTATAGCCGTCTTTTTTGAGTTATTTTGAAAGCAACATAGCGACAAAAGTAAAATACCCTAAAAAAGCGTGTGTTTGAAGCCCTAAAAATCAATGTGGGCAAATTTATTTAATTTTTTTAATTGTATTGTTGGAAAGAGCTTACTTCACACTTCTAGAAACAGTAAAAACTGTTTTGGAGAGATTTTTTCTATGAACTAAAAAAGCTAGTTTTTATGAGCTAAGTTTGGTCTGCAATGTCTTTGATATTTTAAAAACGATATTAAGGTCCTTTAATTAACTAAATCCATGTAGAACTAATTTTAGTGAGTAAGTATATTTTTATTCTACGGACAAATCTCTCCAAATTAATTTACAAATTAAACACCTAATATTGTAAGACGAAAATCAGAATTGAAGTTAGAATAAGAGTTATTTTAAATTTATCCTGACATGTCTGTTGAACTAAACTTAAGTACCTGTTGCACGGCGATTTTTTTTGCCTTAAAAATTCCCAAAGCTTTATTTTAAGAAATACAAAATTTGGTCCAAAACGTCCGCAATTTTTTATTTTTATGGAAAGTTGCAAAAAATTACCATCTTTAGCATTGAATTAGGGCTATAAATATAAGTTTATGTATTTTTGAATATTATTTATTTTTAAGTGTAAACATATATCATGCATTTTTTTATAAAATCTGCTCTTTAAAAGTTATATTGATATTGAAATTCAATTTATTTAAGAAACTAGTACTAAAACTAGAAATAATCAGCTGGATAGACTAAATGACGGTTTCCTTAACTATCAATGTTATTATTTATAAAGATAAATTTCTATTTGATCTCAAATTCCAGTTTACAACTATATGTCCAAACTACAGTTAAATAGTAGTTTTAAGCAAAATAGACACAAAAATCACTGTTTTTTAATGAAATACATATATATTTACGACATCAGTCATCAGAAGGTAAATGTTGTAAACTGGAATTTTAGATATGTACATTATGAACCCATGTGTGAATTTTTAGATCATAAGATGCATTATGGATGGAGTCTATCCACGAGTTTGATAATTTAATTTTTTTAGTATCACAGACAGAGCAATTAATTGATGATATTGTGAAACTCAAAGAAGATAAAAACGTTATTCAACAAAGTGTTGATGCTGCCTTAAATAAACAAGCAGAGATTGAAAAAGAGTTGAATGTTTTGAACACCCAATATGAAAAAGTTAAGCTACTGATTGACCAAAAGTAATATGCAAGAACAAAACGATCAAAGAATCTAACAACAGACATTATGATTAATGATACAGCATGTTCAACAAAATATCGGAGAAGAGATGAGTCACGTAATATTATGGAGTTTATTCATGGTGGCAGTGATGGTGCTATTTATGGTGCGTGGGATCTTCTATGTTATATTACTCCAATAAAATTGATGGAGCAGTTTACAGCAAATTACAAACGAGGAAAGTTCCTTGAAAATTTATGTGGATCAATTTCAAATAGCTATGTCAAAAGTAAAACTGGTTTAAACAAAGCAGTTGCCTTGAAATATATTAATTTTTTATCACAACGTAAGTACAATATGATATGCAAAGTCCAAAAATCCACATTTTCAGACAATTTTTCAAATATTTCCTCTGTAAATTCAGTTCAATACGGCAATGTCAACTATGAATTGAACATGTCAAATGTTTCAAATGCAAACATTGAAAAGTTTGTTAAGTCATTGGATATCGGGGAAATCCATCAAATTCCAGGCTCTAGTGGAGTCTCAAGAACAGTGACTGCATTAGTAACAATGATAGCTGATTTAAATTTAAAAGTGAAAGTCCTAAACAAAAAACTTGTTTGGTTTAATGGTAACATTAACCATTTTTTTGTTGAGTTTTCTGATGATGGAGCTCCAGAGTGTCAAGAAAAAACCATGACGATTGGGACTTTATCAATGTGGAATTTTGGCAATCGCATCCGTAGTAGGGAGTTTCATTATCCACTACATATGATAACAGCCAGTGAAAAAGATAAAGTGTGTGAACTGTTGTGGAAGCAGCATTCCAAAGAAATGGAGTTGATTGAAAGCAATGTCTTTAACATCAATAACATTAAAACAACTTTTGAATTTGTGTCTTCAGCCGATATTTCATGGTTGTGTTTTGCTGCGAATGTGTTACCAACAAGTGCAACTTATCCTTCTCCATTTGCTAACGTGCATAAAAGTGAGTTAACACATCGAAATAAAACTATTGGAGGTGCTGAGGCAACATGGCAGGTGCCAACCATGGATACACGACTGAAGGAATTAACAATCCTAAAAAAGTTTGAAAATACACAAAATGTGAATGCTTCAGAATCCGCAAGACATAGCGAAAAGTTAAATTTTATGGCAGAAAACGGAATCCGTCAACTTGGGGAACCTCATATTGGAAAATTTGCTGATTTGATTCGCCCAGAACCACTTCATTTAAAGATAAATAATTGGCAACACGTTCTTGATTTAATTTATAAAGAATCAGTTCGCCGTGGAGTTTTTGACCAATTTATAGATGCTTTAAGTAACCCACCTAAAGAATCAGATGAATTAGGGTGTGGTTTAAAGTTTCTTGCTAAGAATATTAGAAAACATTATGAAAATGAAAGTAAAAAATTGAACAAGTTAGAAACAAGGTTAATTGGTGCTCAAGCGATTGCATTAGCTCAATATAGTTTTCGTTTGGTAGATATTTTACAGGTTGCTAATGAAAGTTGTATCGAGAAACTTAAAAGAGCTGCCTTGGCTAAGATATGTGAATCTTTGGTTGATGCTGGAGTTTTAATCAACAAGTTTAATTTTACATCAGAAAATTATCCGGCAGAGGTGTCTTAGTACTGCAGCACTTATTTTAAATTATTTTCATTGTATTTTCCAGAAAGCTGTCAAAGTACGGTATGGACAATGGGATACGTTGTACCGTATCATGCATTGGAAATATATAAAAAATATCATGTTGGCTATGGAGTTTTATCTATGCAGGGAAAAGAATCTAGCCATTCATCTATAAAACAGCAACTTAGAAATAACACCAATCGATCAGTTTCATATGACGAGCAAGGAAAATGGCATCAACTGATGAGATCTAATTTTGTAAGAAACTTTTATCTCCCTTATCATTTCCCTAAAAACATCACTTATCACTCACACTACAAATCAAGAGTACCAGCTGACTTAAACAGCGAATCAATATGTCATTGTTCACGACAACTTATTACAGAACAACTTTGTGAATGTTGCATTTTTGCAGTTCCATTAATGCAATGTGTTGAGAAAGGGGAACTAACCGAAGACGTTTTGGCTATTTTAAAACCATGTCTATGTCAAATTTGCAATGAACAATTTGCTGACAAAAACAAACTTTTTAAACACTTAACAGCACACACTAACAAACAAGTAGTCAATATTATTCCAAGAGACCTTTCATTAAAACAGTTAAAAGATGATCCAAAATTGTTTTGCTTTTGCAATTAACTTTTTTATAATATTAATTTTTACCTTCGTCGATAAAAGACGTCACCATTTTTCAGGCAAATTTTTACCCTTCCTTTGTTATGACTGTCCTTTTTTCCTTTACCTCCCCCCCCCCCTCCTGAAAAGAATGTCATAAAAAATCACACGTTTATATAGTTTTCCGTATTAAAATTGAAATAAAAAATCTTTAAAGTGACGTCCTATTCTGACAAACTACACCCCCTCCCCTTTATCCCTTTTTGTCTTAACACCTTCTTCCCCCGCCCCCTTCCTACTTGCACGCCGTAACAAATTGGGTCACCATAATTTGGCAAATGTAACCAAGAGGTCGGGGCATCGGAAAGGTGGGGAATCGCTGACATAGGATACTCCCCCCATATTCGAATCCGAATTTATCGAACTTTCAAAATATAACACGTTTTTGCCTAAATATTCTTACTGTTGCATTATCTTCGAACGGTTAACAAAATATTATTTTCATATAATATGAAGAAATGAATTCTAAGCAATTTTTTAAATTTAAATAGTAATTTTTGCCACTGTCATAATAATAAAGTTAGTTTTAATTTATTAAGTAACTGAGTAATAGGCAGTTTAACCGTAATGAAGGCAAGTAACCTACTAAGAAGAAAAATACTTGGATAAAATATGTAATTTAATTTTGAGAACTGTTAGGAATTTGTATACCTCGGATTGTATTGGACCTCAACGTCTGTTAACTAATTTAAATTTTTCCAGAACTTTTAAGACCAATAAAGTTATCATTATTATAAATTTATATTTAATATATTATTAATAAAATTAAGCATTTAAATGCTTAATTGTTTCAAAGGCTAAATAATTTTTATGATCTGTTAGGTATTTATCTAAATGAAAAAATGATCATAAAATTTTACCATTTTATATATATAAGCTATTTAAAATATGCACATAAACAGTTAAAAAATTTGTGTATTTAAGTTTAATTGCATATTTTTTTATATTATAAAAAAAATACTAATTTACAAGTAATTTTATATTTAATTTTTCTTAATCTATTTACAAATTAAATATCTTTTATAAAATATTATTAGCAAATTAAGTTTAATAAACATGTTCAGTATTACCCTTCTAAAACAAATAATCATTATATATATATATATATATATATATATATATATATATATATATATATATATATATATATATATATATATATATATATATATATATATATATATATATATGTATATGTATATATATATATACACAAATACATATATACATATATATATATATATATATATATATATATATATATATATATATATATATATATATATATATATATATATATATATATATATATATATATATATATATATATATATATATATATATATATATATATATATGTATATGTATATGTATATGTATATGTGTATATATATATATATATATATACAAATACATATATATATATATATATATATATATATATATATATATATATATATATATATATATATATATATATATATATACATATATACATATACTCCTAGCGGATGCATACAGGGACATATATATTTTGTTTCCGTAACATACTTTTCATATAATTTTTCTTTTCTATTTTTAACATATATGTTATTTTTTTTATATTTTTATTTTATGTCTATTTTTATTTACACATATTCAAGTTTATTATTTTGTTTTAATAAATTATTTTTTTAAATATTTATATTGTTTTTATTTAGTTAATATATATTTTATTTCATTTTTTTAAATACATATTTACAAAAACAATTATTTACAAAAAACTAACCATATTTAAACCTTGCCCCAACCCTAACCCATAATCTTAACCCTGACCCTAAACCCTCAGTCGATGTAGCAGCACTCAGAGACGAGTCAGGCTATAAGATAGTGGGTCCATGTACTTTTTGCTTTTGCATTAAAGTTGCTTATGGGGACATTTCATTTACAAAAAAATGATGCTTACGGGGACAAAAGATTTAAGAGTACAGAAAATGTCCCCATTAAATCAAATGTCCCCAGTAAATGTCTATTTTTTGTAAAACCAGTAAATGCTATGGTAGTCGTATATATATATATATATATATATATATATATATATATATATATATATATATATATATATATATATATATATATATATATATATATATATATATATATATATATATATATATATGTTTGTATATATATACACACATGTGTGTATATAATATATACACACAAACCACATATACATATATATATAAATACATATATATATATATATATATATATATATATATATATATATATATATATATATATATATATATATATATATATATATATATATATATATATATATATATATATATATATATATATATATATATATATATATACAGACACATTTGTACATATATACATTCTTTATTTATATAGTATATATTTAAAGTTCACAAATTATTGGTTCATTAATGCTTGTAATGAAGAATCAACAACAAAATTATCTGCAGTGTATCTTTGAATGTAAAAGCTTATTCTAATATATTGTGTGTTGTGAGAATATTGAAATTGAATTGGAGTGTTATCAGTTAGTACAATCTCTGCGCTACCATTATATGCGAGGTGCTTGTTTTTGTTTGTTTCCCCATTAACTTTGTGAAAAATACTTTTTACCAAAAAATTTGTTCCATCAAATCGTGAAGGGTCAAATATTTTTTTTGCTGCATCTTTTGATGTTATCTTCATCTGCAGTTTTTTTTTTTGCTACTGTCTGCCTGTACCATGATGCAAGAACAACCATAAGCTTTCATCAGACTTATTATATTTTTCATTATTCCCCATGGAATAAACAACGAAGCTGTAGGAGCTAAACCTGTCGTCTTTCCTCTTGCCAGTTTACGAAGAAATATCTTACCAATTTCTTTAAGGTAGCCATCTACCAGTGGACCAGCCAATAACATGTGGTAACCTATATGTCTCTCGACATTAGCATTCATTTCGTCTCCACTAAAAGATTTTTCAGTATTAACCCCATCAATTATTTCTTTAGCTCACCTGGGTTCGCATGTTCCTACCCGTAGTTCTTCTTCAACCCAAAAGTTATTTCCTCTCTCTATAGACATTTGTTTATTCGTATGTTTAATTTAAATAAGAATGCCTAACTTGTTTGTTAAACTGTTTTCGTTACATCCGCATCCGTAAATCTCGTTAACCAAAGCAAGTGGGAGAAAATCAATCAAAAAATATCGCCGTGTTGTATTAGAAAATTTGACGGAAGTTTATGTCATTTAAGCACTTATTCACAAAAAAAGGGTTTTGATTTTTGCTCAAAACTTTCGAACGAAGAACAGAGTTTAATTATCAGGCGAACTTTGAATTTGATTAAAAATATTACTTTAATTTGTTTCCACCACAAGTCACTGCTGTTGGTTAAATACACTCATTTGCAGCGCTATTGTTTAAACCCTTTTGGTATAGCCAATCCTTGCTCAGTTAAAAGGTTGAAATGTATTGACCTAGAGACTGCAGACTGTTTTTCAAAGTTAACAAATAAATTTATTTGTCCAGGTCAAAAATTGTGTCCAAATTGTCGCAAAGCTTATTTAACCACAAAGTCTTCAAGTGAAAAAGTTGACAATATTGATGGCATAGATGGTATATTCTGTTCAACTAACACAATTAGTAATAGTCTTTCTGAGATCGGAATATCACCTTTAAGAAAACGTGCTAGTAATTTCTGAATTTTACATTTTACATAACTAGCATGATATCTCATGCTAGTTATGTAAAATGTAAAATTCAGAAAGTGCAAATAACAGTTGCAAAAATAATAACTGTTGTTAGTGGTTTATCACCAAATAATAATGCCCTAATAAGTGCAAGTGTAGAGTGTAAGAATTGCATTGACTGGTCAGATTTGATACTAAAGTTGAAGGATAAAATATCAACAACCAGTAATCCACGTGAAAAAGTTCAAATCTTAACTCTGATATTAAACAGTTGGTCAAGAATAAAAATATGTAGTGAATTTAAAGTATCAGAGAGAATGGCTAAAACAGCAAAAAAGTTGAAGGCGAAAAGTGGAATCTCAGCACTTCCAGAAAGAAATGCAGCAAAGAAGTTGCCAGAACATGTTAAAGAAAAAATTTTGAAATTTTGCGAACACGAAGCTTTTAGCAGAACATGTCCAGGGAAAAAGGATTTTGTATATGTGCGCATTGGTGCTAAAAAAGTGCACATGCAAAAAAAATTACTGTTAGTTAATTTAAAGGAACTTTTTTTGGAGTATAAAAAAGAAAATGAGCTGAAGTTGGATTTTCTAAATTCTGTGAGTTTCATCCAAAATGGTGTATAACTGTTAGATCGTCAGGTACTCATCATATTTGTGTATGTACTATTCTCCAAAATATAAAATTAATGCTTGCAAGTAGCCCAGTTATGGTAGACTATAAATGTCTGATTGAAAAAGTAGTTTGTGACATTGAATCCAAAGAATGTATGCTTCATCGTTGCAATAAATGTCCAGGGACTGATATTAAAGAGCAGTTTAAAGACTTTGAATCTGATGAAACAATAACATGAAAGTTACAACAACAACTCAACCAAGTTAGTTTCACTGTCTGATCTTAGTCCTGGAAATTTTGTTGCATGTATTTACGATGCACATTGGTGGAATGGAAATGTTTGTGAATTTTCAGAAATACAGAAAGATGTTTTCATTGATTTAATGCATCCTCATGTTATGGGTACCTGAGCAGCATATTATTGCAGTCATTCCAAATCCAATCAGTTCTGCAACAGATCGATCTTTCAATTTACCGTCAATTGTTGTTTCAGACATTATTTCCAAATTTAAAGCTATTTTAAATATGTAATTGTAATCAAGTTGTTTATGGTTTCTCTCAACTGAATTTTTTCTATCGCCAATTTTTAGTGTGGAAAAGAAACAATATATTAACATAAAATAAAAAACTGCAAAAATATATTTTTTCTTATTTGTTTTTTTGTTGCAGAAAATGTGTTGTAAAATCTGTGTTTTTTCCAAAACTACATAGCATAATAAAGTTACCTAGTTAACTAGATTATGCTTCTATTACCAGGACCACATTTGTGACGTTGTTGGATTGATGGCGCTCTTAGGCATCTGAATAATCGTCGCGTAAAATTTCGTAATAAAATTTAAAAAAATATATATCTACTCTAAAAATAATTTTTTAATGAAAATAAAAAAATGGTACCATCTACAAAAATGAAGATCAACTTCTTTATTATTTTTGAGATTAACTTTTTTTAAAAAGCATTGGTAATAAAATAATTATAACCAAAATACATAAAAATTAATTAGTCAAAAAAAACGCACTTATTTGCAGTTTTTTTACTTCAAATATTGTGACTTACATTTAAGTGATTTTTTTACTCAAATAATTCAAGTAAATGTTAAAAAAAATATTTTGAACATCAAAAAACTTTTGATTTTTGGAACAAGCTTTGATTTTGAAACAATATGATACAATCTTTATGTTTAGGACAAAATCGTAAAATTCAAAAAATGTATAAATTGACCAAGTTTTTTTCAATCATAAGAAAAATCTCTCCAAAATAATTTTTATTGTTTCTAGAAGTGTGAAATAAGGTCTTTCCAACGATGTAAATAAAAAGACAAAAAAATTTTGCCCACATTGAGTTTTAGGGCTTCAAACCCACGTTATTTTAGGGTATTTCACTTTTTTCAAAATAACTCAAAAAAGACGGTTATAAAAAAGCTGATTTTTTATCCCTATCATTATGATAGTACGTATAACCTTTATACAAAATAACAATACTTAAAAATCTTTTGTTCTGGAGATATGAATCGGTTATTGAATCTGTAAAACAAATTGATTTCTAATGTTTTTTTTTCTTTACTGAATTCCCAAGACCGAATGGGCTTTGGAAACATGAATTTATAACTAATATTCTTTTTTAATTGAAAAAAAATAATAACTTTCGATTTTATCTGAAGTTTTGCAATTATTTCCGATTTTAACCGAACGTCAAATTTCTATTTCAAATTCGGCACCGAATTTGAAATAGAAATTTGAAGTCAAAAATTTCAAAGTCGAAGCCTTTCATTAAACTTCGTAATCCGAATTTAGACGAATACACGCCGGTCCTTAAATGTTGTATAATTTCCTCCACAAAACACTTACATTCTAACATTTTCAGTAAAAATTTTGGATTTCAGAAATTAAAAATTTAAAGAAATATTCAGAAAAATATATATCTACTTTTTACAAGCAATACGTGCTTGCTGAAAATAACCGAAATAAAATTTTCTTAAAAGGTTTGTATAGGAGTCCTCTGCTTCGTTTAATTGCATATTAAAATTCAATTTGTATAACAGAAACCAAAATGCCACTCCATTTAAAAAATAAAAAACTAAATTAAAAAAAAAAAAAAATAAAATAAAGAACTTGAAAACATATCAAAAATTGTTGATTTTTATTTAAAAAGCATATATATCTAGATACATACATACAAAATAAAAAACAAACACAGCCGAGTTTAATGAGCTTGAGCCATAAATGATACGGAAACTTTTAAAGTAGTTATTCAGCGTTTTATATCTTTTATAATATCAGCAACACTTACGTCATACTAAACAACAGTATAAAATTGATGAATTTATAGAAAATGTTTTAACATTTTAAAAATAATTAACAGCAAAAAGTACCTCTCGATAAGCGCAGCTCTCATACTAGAAGTAATAGCAGATTGTTGTGAGTCCCCTAACTTAAAAATGCTCTCTATTACAGACAATTCAGTACTTGTAGTGTCAAGCCCACAGAAAGCACACCAATCATTTACAACCATACCACCTCCAATGACTTCACTTCCACGATTGATGGTACCAGCCTAGTATATAAGTAAAATAATAGGAATTGAACATATGAAAAACAGAAATAAATAAAGTTTAGTAACGCTAAAAAAATAAATTACCACGAGCGGTATTTGTAAAAGCGAAGATAGCTCTTCTTGATTTTCTATAGATGTTTTAGGATGAACCTATATATATATATATATATATATATATATATATATATATATATATTATATATATATATATATATATATATATATATATATATATATATATATATATATATATATATATATATATATATATATATATAATAACACATAAAAATACATATAAAAAAATATAATATATATAAAAAAATAGTATATAATATCACATAAATATATATCGAACACAAAATTTGTTCCTATTTTACAAAATAATCAATTACAGTGTTTTAATTTATTTTCAAAGCATTTCTTATGTCAAGTATTGATTTAGTTCATATCTTTTAACTAGCGGCTATAGATAAATGGCTATTAAAAAACAAAAGCTATATATATTATAGAGAAAAAAACTAGCAAAACTATAGCTGAACGTTTTAGTTTGTGGATGAGATCAAAAGTTTTAAACTAAATAGAATCGAATAAAGCCCATATTTGACTAAATCGACTAAAAGTCAACTAGTCGAAAATCAAAATTAATACACTTAGAAAAATCGAATAGTCGATTTAAACGAATATGGACTTCTTACTAATTGACTGAAAATTTAATTGAGTAAAAATCTTTTCATTCAATAACTTTTTTATCTTTATTTTTGATTGTTCATTAAATAACAATAATATGTACTATTATAACTATTACCTAGTTTTTTGTTTTTTTTTATTACCTTGTTTTAGTTTTTTTTTACTCTCTTAAAGTTTTATCTAATTCAAAACATGTTAGTATCATTTATACCTAATTAAACTTTCGATGATGCATTTCATTAATATATAATTTCTTTTGTTTACTCAATGCTTATGATTTTCATAAATACTTTCATAAAGGGGCTGCTCCAAACCGGCTCAGAGCTCTGGGGCAAAAAAATCTAAATTATGAAGCTTTAAAATCTATGTCATCTATACAATCACATTGTAAATACGATTGTAATGACTTTCTGATATATAACAAGTATCTAAACCATTGGGGTCTGGGAATTGATTGTCCCGTTGTTGGAGAAGCTTTTCTCTCATATTGATTTGCTTCATTATTATATAAATGATATTATATTTAAAAATTGAAAGCAAATATAAATGACTTTATTATTTTTATTACTAATTATTTCAAAAAAATAAATTATTACCATACTTCGACTAAATTGACTTTTAGTTGACTAAATTGATTTTTAAAATGTATTAGTCGCTTTTAGTCAAACTATTTAATAGTTGTAACAACACTAAAGATTTTATGACCAGCTTGGTTTACTGTTACAGAGAGAAAAAATTCCACAAGAATCACTATAATCAATAGAATAAAAATAGTTTTTTCTTGATGTTTTTAAAAATATTTGTAAACATTTTTGAAACTCCAAATTTCCTGGTTATTAAAAATACCTGTTTATTAGATTTTAAAACATTTTTTTACATTACCATTTAACATGAACGCCCCATTCTATTAGACATTCTATTAGACACCGTTAGGTACCGTTTGGTATCATTTTTTATATATTATTAAATTCCATCTGTTAACAGTTTTAGTTTGTTTTTATTACATTTCTTGACATATTTAACAGTTTTTACAACAATTTTAATAGTTCTATTAGTTAGGTACCGTTTGGTATCATTTTTTATATATTATTAAATTCCATCTGTTAACAGTTTTAGTTTGTTTTTATTACATTTCTTGACATACTTAACAGTTTTTACAACAATTTTAATAGTTTTATTAAAATAATTTTAGTTTATATTTAGTTTACATATGGTTTTCCTGCTACTGTTAACATGTAACCCAGTACAACCTGCTCCATGTCCTGCTGCCTTGTTGGATACGCTTTTTTAGGCAAAGGCTAGGAGAAGTTAACTCCGAATTAAAACACCCCCTGCCTTGGGGCTCTTGGTTGAGTAAAGGCTAGAGATGGTGTCTCGATAAAAATACTCATCTTGGGCAGATGTTACATGCATCCAGCTGCTGTCTTGTAGAAGGCCTCCTAGGCAAAGACTTAAGGAGTAAACAGATTCTATCTGTTGACCAGCCTCGCACCCCTTCCTCATCTATTAGGCTGGCGCAGATGTATTTTTAATACATTGTTTCCAGTTTAGGATGTTGAACGCTGGATCTTCTTGACTCAATGCGTGGGTATTGCTTGTGTCTCTATTTTTATGACTGGGCAACTCATTCTATTATCTCCTAATGAGGGTACAGCTCTAAAACTCAGTTTTATGGTTCTGAGTCCGGCTGGTAGTCAGGTTTCCCGAACTCTGTGGTAGCTCTCAGAGAGGCAGATTCCATCATCAGCCGAAAAATATCAGAGTACTAACAGTGCCATGTTGCGCATGGATGGTGTCCCTGTTTGTACTTTTGGTGTGCATTGCAGAGGCCACATTTGGAGCCCTTTGCTACGGCTTAGGATTTATTAATAGTAATGAGGCTATTGCTTAGTTGTTAAATAGTGTACTGAGTACTATCTATACTTGAGTCAAGTTCTTTATAAATTTAAAATGATTAAAGTACCTAAAACTAATAAACACAAAAAACCATCGTCATCACCAAGTTCTCTAAACCTATCATTTACTAATATTCGTGGTCTTCGAAGTAACTTTTCTTCTGTTGAGTCTTATCTCTTGCAAAGTTCACCAGACCTACTTGCTCTTTGTGAGACTAATTTGAGTTCGGCTGTCCCATCTTGTGATCTTAGTGTTGATGATTATCTTCCTTTAATTCGTAAAGACTCCAATAATCACATGCTTGGCCTGGGCATCTACATTCGTAAGAACTCACCCATTTGTCGTGAAAATAGGTTTGAATCTCCAGACTATTCATTTATGTGCTTTCGTTTAGCACAACTTCACTCTATCGCCTTTCTCTTTGTTCTATATTGCTCTCCTTCATCCCAAGATTGCACTATTCTTGATGTTATTTCTGATCAAATTGACCAAGCCCTCTCTCTTTATCCATCTGCCAATATCGTCGTTGTTGGTGACTTTAATGCCCATCACACCGATTGGCTTGGCTCTAGTGTCAGTGACTCTGCTGGCGTTAAGGCCCTCAACTTTTGCCTTTCTCAATCTCTAACTCAAATAGTCAACTTTCCAACTCGTTTTCCAGACAACCCTAATCATTTACCTTCTCTACTCGACTTATGTCTTGTTTTGGATCCTAGTCAGTGCTCAATTTCTCCACATTCACCCTTAGGTACTTCTGATCATGGTTTGATCTCTCTAAAACTATTATCAAATTCTTCTACTTCATCAGAATCCCCCTATCATCGTACCACATACAACTACCTTAAAGCTGACTGGGACTCTTTCCGTGATTTCCTTTGTGATGGCCCTTGGGTAGAAATCTTTCGTCTTCCTGTTGACAAATGTGCTTCTTACATAACTTCGTGGATTCAGGCTGGCATGGAATCTTTTATTCCCTCTCAACGATTCCAGGTCAAGCCTCACTCTTCTCCTTGGTTTTCCTCACATTGCGCTGCAGCAATTTCTAATCGAAACCTTTACTTCCATATCTATCAGCAAAACAATTCTCCAGAAAACAGACATCTGTTCACTATCGCCAGAAACCATTGTAAAAAGGTTTTGTCTGACGCCAAAGCTCGCTATTAAATCTCGTATCTCATCACAAAAATTAGGCTCTCGAGACTTCTGGAGAATCTTTAACAGTATCAATAATAAGGGCAAATCTGTTATTCCTTCTCTCTTGTATGGTTCAGACTTTGTCACCTCACCTAAAGACAAAGCTGAATTGTTTGCTAAGAGCTTTTTATCAATATCATCTCTTGATTCCACTAGTTGCGTTTTACCTGACATAGCTGTCAAACAGGTTGATCCCTTGCTTGACATTCGCATCACTTCAGCTTCTGTATCTAAAGTAATTTCCTGCTTAGACTCTTCAACAGCTTGTGGTCCTGACAACATTCCTGTTGTAGTCTTGCAGAGGTGTTCTCCGGAACTTTCATCCATACTTTCTAAACTATTTAACAAGTGCTTATCAGAGTCTTGTTTTCCATCATGCTGGAAAGCAGCATCTGTTATCCCTATTTTCAAAAATTCCGGAGAGCGACCTGATTCATCTAACTACAGCCCCATTAGTCTTCTTCCTGTCATAAGCAAGGTTTTTGAATCTTTAATCAACAAACACTTAATCTCTCATCTTGAATCAAATAACTTACTTTCTGATCATCAATATGGATTTCGGTCTTCTCGTTCTACAGCTGATGTGCTAACAGTAATAACCGATAGGTTTTACCGTGCATTAGATAGAGGTGGAGAGGTTAAGGCTATCGCACTTGACATTTCTAAAGCTTTTGATAAAGTTTGGCATGCTGGTCTTCTCCATAAGCTTTCTTCTTATGGTGTAGCTGGTAACGTCTTTAAGATTATTGAGTCCTTTCTTTCTAATCGTAGTTTAAAAGTTGTCCTCGATGGACAACACTCTTCTTCACATCCTGTAACTTCAGGGGTTCCTCAAGGTTCAATCCTTGGCCCTATACTCTTTTTAATTTACATTAACGATCTTCCAGATATTCTCACATCTAAGGTGGCATTATTCGCTGACGACACTACCATTTACTCTCGTCATGATAAGAAGCCTACACTCTCTGATTGCTTGGAGGGGGTATCTGAGCTTGAAAAGGATCTCACTTCTGCTACAGCATGGGGCTCACAGTGGCTGGTGAACTTTAATTCAGATAAAACTCAATTTTATTCGGCCAATCGTTATCGTAATAATTTAGATCTTCCTATATTTATGAATGGTAATGTACTAGATGAGTCATCTACCATTCATCTTCTAGGATTAACTCTTACTTCTGATCTTTCTTTTAAACCGTATATCAAATCCATTGCAAAATTAGCATCTGCTAAGGTTGCATCTCTTTATCGAGCTCGAGACTTTCTTACTCCAGATTCTATTCTCTATCTCTATAAATCTCAAATCCGTCCCTGTATGGAATACTGTTGCCACATCTGGGGCGGATCTTCTAATGATGCTCTTTCTCTTTTAGACAAGGTGCAAAAACGAATTGTAAACATAGTTGGACCTGCTCTGGCAGCTAATCTCCAACCTTTGTCACATCGTCGTAATGTTGCTTCTCTCTCTCTTTTCTACAAATAATATAATGGGCACTGCTCTAAAGAGCTAGCGTCCCTTGTGCCATCTACTAAAATTCATTCTCGTGTTACTCGCCATTCAATTAAGTCTCATCATTTTTCTGTGACTGTTCCTAAGTGCTTCAAAAACTCTTATTCTTCTAGTTTTTTTCCTCGAACATCAGTTCTTTGGAATTCGCTTCCTTCATCTTGCTTTCCTGATTCATATAATTTGCAATCTTTTAAGTCATCAGCCAATCGTTATCTTGCTCTACAGATTTAGTCTTTTCTCTTCCAGTAACTTCCAACTCTTATAGTGGTTGCTTGCAGCCTTGTTGGAAGTGAAGATGAAAAAAAAAAAAAAAAAAAAAAAAAAAAAAAAAAAAAAAATTTATTTATTTTGTATATACTTAATTATTTTGCAAACATTTTATAATTCAACATTACTTTAACATTTTATAATGCAACATTACTTTTTATCACACTTATTTAATTACATTATTTTTTGGGTATTTAAGTATGAAATATATTTTAAAATTTCTCAAATAGCAAACTATTCTTTGCACTCAGAATATCATTTTCAAGCTTCGAAGTCTAAAACCTTTAAAAACATCAAAACACCAGTAGAAATTAGTTGCGTATATTTTAAAATAGTTAATACTATTTTTTTTTAAATTTTATTTAGGTGTCCCAAGTCCTTATGGTCTTGTCACAAAGCAAAGCGGATGAGCATTTAATTGGAAGTTCACGCCTCCTTCCTAACCGATGCTTTGTAAATTTGATGCAGTCTTGATGAATGGTTGAAATTATATTATCTAAGCTTTGAATTTTAAAAAATGCCGTGAGAAATCTCATGCAACTGCCACCTATGTTAGAGATACTTACGTTGAGTGTTTATGCAATCAATAAGGTTAATCTGCGTATCTAGGACATTAAAAAGATAATTTTCT
>NC_061156.1:22480108-22600108 GCF_022113875.1 Hydra vulgaris | reverse complement strand
ACTAAAGATCAACTATTAGTTTATCAAAGACATTTTGACAAGATATGAAAACTGACAAAATTATTCTGAAAGGATACTATTGCAAATCCACAGGATAGAGGAATGATTTCAGGGCTTTTTTTGAAGTTAATTGCCATCCTAGCAGTAAATCACATTTTAACATGCATGCAAATGGGTCAAAAATCAGTATCTGAGAGCATAAATGGCAAATTATTGTTAGTGGTTAGTATAAAAACTTTTTAAGTAAGAATTTTTGCGTATTTAATTTATGTATGCATATGTGTGCATATCTATCTATTTATATATCTACATATATCTATATCTATATCTATATATCTATATCTATATATCTATATCTATATATCTATATCTATCTATATATATATATATATATATATATATATATATATATATATATATATATATATATATATATATATATATATATATATATATATATATATATATATATATATATATATATATATATATATATATATATCTATATCTATATCTATATATATATATATTACAGTCGTGGCCAAAAGTTTGGAATCACCCAATATTTTTCAACAAAAACCATGTTTTTTCTAATTTATTGCATACAAATAAAGATAGTATAGCACCAATTCATATAATACTGCATATTAGACTAGAGTATATAGCACCTACAATGTTGAACAAATCTAACAATATAAAAAGTTGCAAAAATTTAATATTTGGTAGGATAACCGCGGTTCTTTAATACAGCCGCAATTCGACGTGGCATGCTCCAAACAAGTTTCTTGCACAGTTCTGGTGTTATCTCTTTTGTCCAAACTTCCACTAGCTTCCTCTGTAAATCTTCAATATTCTGTGGCACCTTTCTTCTCACTTTACGCTTCAGTATGGTCCACAAATTCTCTATGGGGTTAAGATCGGGGCTGTTACCCGGCCAGTCGAGAACGGATACCTTGTTTTTCTTGAAGAAGACTTGCATCACCTTGGAAGTGTGGCATGGAGCATTGACTTGCTGAAAAATATGGTTGTTCTATGTGACTCCATGCTTGGGAGCAGCTTTTCCTGTTGAATTTCCTGATAAATCTGAGAATTTACTCTCTGCCCCTTCGGTACAAAATGTAACCGGCCGCGAAATCGAGCTGAGAAGCAACCCCACACCATTATTGACGGTGGATGTTTTACAGTAGGCACAGTGTACTTCTGAACATACCTGGATCCTTGTGGTCTTCTAACATAAAAACATGATGTCCCAAATTGTTCAAATGTGCTTTCATCAGAAAACATTACTTTCTCCCAGTCCTTCTCTTTCCAATGTTTGTGCTTTTTGCAGAATTCCAACCTCCTCTTGCGTTGAGTGTCATTCAAGGCTGGTTTCTTGGCAGGTCGTCGAGCAGGACGCTTTAGATCAATCTGCAGCACACTTCTGATCGTTCTTGTGCTTGGTAGACTTGCTTCAGCATTTCCAGGACTCAAATCATCCAGAATCCCATATGATGACAGCTTGGGATTATTCTCCACAATAAACTTGATGCGTCTTGTCAACCTTTCAGTCACTTTTTTTGGTCTGCCACTTCTCCCACGTGACGAAAATGTTCCACATTGTGGAATTCTACTTAATGTCTTACTAAGACAAGATTGTGATACATTTACAATTTTTGCAATATCTCTAGTTGAATTTTTTTGTTGAGCTAATATAAGAATTTGACCTCTAATAACTTCTGATAATTCCTTCTTTTTTCCCATTAAAATGATCAAAAAATGTAATTAAAACTGCTGCTTAGCTACCACAAATGGTTTAACTAAATACCGGAACAAAAACAACTAAATAGAATTAATATTTCTCACCAAGGTTCGACAAAAATACAAAAAAATGAAAAGTTCACATGTGATTCTAAACTTAAGGCCACGACTGTAGCTGTCATGACCCTTAAAATACGGGTCTTTAGGATATTGATGCACACTTTATCCGCGTGCTTACAGTTCATAAGAACTATTATCCGGTTTATAACGCAAGATAATCTCAATCAAATGAAAACATCTAAATGATAACTTTTAATGTCCTAGATACGAAGATTAAACTTATTGATTGCGTAAACACTAACTTTAACATAAATGGCATTTGCGAGACACTTCTTGCAACTTATGTCAAAATTTAATGGTGACTCTAAAATCCTAAAGGATAGGGGGGAGACGCTTTTTTTGTCGCTTTTATCTAAATTCTAAAAAAAATATCAAACAATGTAATAATCTAAAAATAATAATATGATAATGTTACTATCAATGTAATAAATCTAAATCCAAAAGTCAAGGATTAGAAAGATGTAAGAAAAAATTTGTAAAAAATTCTTTTTTTAAGCCTTAAATTTTATCTTTTTTTAAGTATTTAACTAAGCATTTAACTAAGCCTTGTGGTGATTAAAACCGCATGGAAGTAAAACTCGATTGGCATTTTGTTTAAAAAACCTAGGTTGGCACTTTGTACCACAGCGATATTTATCATATACAAATAAGCTGAATTTCTGTTTTTGTATATTTGATCAACAAAGTTTTTTCTCAAAAAGACTTGCAATATGTCAAGAAAGTTGAAAACTAAGTGTTAAAAGACTTCACGAAAAAACAAAATTTTGAAATTTGTGAACGATTTTTTTTCTCTCGTTAGCGAAGTTGGTTCTGTGTCAAAATGCGAGGATCAAACTTTTGATTAATATCTTTACATATGTTGTCTATATACAATATCTATAAAACTTTATAAGTATTTGAATTTGTATTTAAAAAAATCTAAAAAAAAATTTAAACAGTAGACGCCTACGTTAGGACTCGAACCACGGCAACCATATCCCGAAGCCCAGCGCTAACCACTCGACTACGCTGACGCAATAAGACCTAAAGATTCAAAATTATATAAAAATTGTTTTTAATGGATATAAATGTAAAAGATTAGAAATCGGTATTATGCTAATATTAAATAGTTTAACTTTTAATTATTTTTAGAAACAATAAATTTTGTAAAATAATTTAGTGTACATATAAAATTAAATATATAAACTATATATAAACATGTTTTTTACTAATTTTCCTTGCTCAATTTAGTTGTAAATAAACTTGAAAAGTTTAACTAAAATAAAATAAGTATCTCAATAATGACACATGCGCAAAAAAAATAAAATAATAGGTCGCCGATGGGAGGACTTGAACCACGGCTAACTTGGTCAGAAGCCCAGCATGCTAACCACTATACTACGCTGTCACGTAGTGATTTGAAGATTTTAAATTATATAAAAATTGTTTTTTAACAGATAAAAACACAAAAGATTAGAAATTAAGCAAAGGTTGACGAAATGCAGTTCTTAAGTGAAAATCAAACTGTTGAACTTGATATATGTTTAAGCATGTTTTAACATTACATAACATGAAGTTTATGTACGTACAATATGAGTTTCACGTTTGCCCGTGTTTTCTTATAAAGCAAAGGTAAGACTCTTTCTCGTCACTACCTCGGATGCAATGGTTGCCAAGAGTATCGTGTCAAACAGGCTCGAAAGCGCACTACTACTACTACTATTATTAAGTCCAGTATTATTAGAAAAAGATAATACTAAAAAGCCCAAATATAATACAAAAAAACTTTTCAAATAACTGACGTCAGCAGATTTTATTAAAAAATGGCACCCAAGTTTTAGTTGTCACGTTATCACCGTCATCCCGATTGAGAACCACATCACCATTTCTCAACTCCTGTGGAACCCTAGCCTTGCTTATTTTGAGTGACTCTCTGATTTTCCGAGTTTGATATTCTGGGGCTACAGATAATGTTTTGGGTTGCAACCAATTTGGGTTGCAAACTTACCATGGCATGTTTTAGAATGTTCAGTTGCACCCGAACTGGACCATTTTTATTTTAAGCTGTTTTTCTGGTGTTCAATACATATCGATATCACCTTCTTTTTAGTTTCGCCAATGCATATCGAACCACATGAACATTTTAGCTGGTATACACCAAGGTCTGTGTTTAGTGGTAGTTTAGTTTTATTGTTGCAAAAAATATTTTTTAAAATTAGGACTTGATGTGAAAATAACCTTTATGTTTTGCTTTCGAAATTCTTTATGAAGTGTAAGTGAAATATAACATAGTAATTGTTATAAAAAGTTACCAAAATATATCTTAAATTAGAAGAACAAATAAATAATAGCAAAATTATTATGATCCAACATCCACATTGATTACTAAATTTCAAAGACAATTGTGCAAATTAAGAAAAGAAGGTAAGCTAGACACAAATACATACTTTAAAATGTATTCATCAGATTGTAACCCACCAGAGATTTACGGAATGATTAAAGTTCACAAACCAGAAAAAGATTACCCATTGCACCCTGTTGTATCAACAATTAACACACCACCTTAAGAAACATCTGATTATCTTATTAAAATTATTCAACCAACTCTGAACAAAAATAAAAGTAGACTTATGAACTCTAATAGTTTTGTAAATGAAGCTAAGCAATGGATAATAGATCCTAACAAAGTTCAAGTTTCATTTCATATAGTCAATTTATATCCATCCATACCAATTGACGACGCAATTCTGGTTATTATTGATATATTGAACGCTGACATTGATGACTTAAAAACTCGAACTAAACTTAATCTTGCAGACATCATCAATTAATTGAACTTTCATTAAGTATATGCTATCTTTTATATGAAAACAATATCCGAATAATACCTAATTCAGGTCCTATAGGTTTATCTTTAATGGTTGTTGTGGCGGAAGCGTTTTTACAAAATATAGAAAGAAAAGTCCTTAACATAGCAATTATTCATACATCCGAACCAAAAACGTACAAAAACACCTCCAAAAAGAAATTGATTTTCTAATAGACATCTTCAACCCTCGGAATTAGAGTCAGCATTCAGTGTTTGTGGTCGGCAAAAAATTGTTGCCCTTGTTTTTATGTTTTATGGTCAGACCTTTGTATCAAATAACTTTTCTGACCTCAAAAAGATTAAGGCCGGCAAATTATTGCTGACCTCGTTTTTCCTAATTTCAATATTGCATCTTTGTTGAAAATGGCCACGACAAGAACATTCTAAATAGTATTACTATAGACTATTTAAAAAACAGTTCAAAAAACACCACATTTCAACCATTTGATACTCAACCCTTTATAAAACTACCTTGGATACCAATTGTTGGTCCAAAACTTCGTAAAGAATTTTGAAAGCAAAACATAAAGGTTATTTTCACATCAACTCCCAATTTAAAAAATATTTTTTGCAACAATAAAACTAAACTACCACTAAACGCATACCCTGGCGTATACCAGCTAAATTGTGCATGCAGTTCGATTGCTGCATTCATGAGTGTGTGTATATTTACATATATAAAAGTTTATATAGTGTATTGTTATACTGACATTAGTCAGACTACATATTTTTAAAAATTTTAAAAACACTTTTGCATATAGAAATAATTACCCGGTCTAAATCTGGGTGAACTATAGCCACATAATCGTTACAAGCAACAACATTTCCGAGTGCAGATAGTCTCTCTTCAACACGCTGTAACTTAACACCAGATGGAAGTGAATTACGAATGTGCTGAAGTTCCTAAAAGTTTTCAATTAAAAAAACATTTAAAAAGCTGTTGATAGTTTTGACATTATAAGTCATAAATTTTATTGTTATAAGTTATTTGTCAATGTATATAAAAATTTTCTACCTGATCTGTAGTGGTATTAGGAACAATTAATCCATGCCTGTTACCTTGAAAAAAATACATTCCCAATTGAAATAAACTTATTTAAATTATTTAAATTGTCATTTGAGTTCACAGGTTTTAATGTTTAATTTAAAAAATATATATATAAAAAATTTTTTTTTAAAAAAAAAGTAAATTTACCAACGCTTAGACGTCCAACAATAGCTGTGTCTGCTAAAGAAGCATGAAACACTGGAATGACATCTGATAACTCACCTTCAAAAACACTAAAAAATAAATCAACTTGCAAATATATAAATAAACAAATATATAAAGTTTGCTTTAAATTTATTTCTTACCTATAAAAGTTCTCAGAAGCACCAACACCAACCATACAATATGTATTAGTGAGTTTTGCATATACTCCAATTTCATTACTATTTTCATAACGAGCACGCACTGCCATAATTATTTGATTACTTAATATGAAGTTATAACAAACATAAATTGACTATCAAATTCACTATATATCAAAAAGTTGCAGTAGCAGAGATATAGCAACCTCCATACTAGTAGTAGTAGTAGTAGTAGTAGTAGTAGTAGTAGTAGTAGTAGTAGTAGTAGTAGTATTACAATTAATTTGATTCAGTATTTACAGGCTTTGCTAATAAGGTTTTGTGGTTAAGAACCAAAAGTAGAGAATAAAGATTGACATAAATTAGAGAAATGATTTAAAAAGTAGACTGTTTTATTCATAAACAGCAAGTAAATATATGATAACAATGTTATGTTTACTAAAGTTTAGTTTAAAAAAACTCAAATAAATTTTATAAAAAGAATATTTAGTGACAAATTTTATTAATTTTTGCTCCTAAAATATTTTAGGTTTGTTGTTTAATGATTTACTTAGGTAAACTGTTCTATGGGTTCACTATTCAGTTTGTAAAGAAATGGTCTCAAATTTGTATTGCATTTGATGAAAATATTTTTTAATGTATTTGATGAAAACATTTATAGAATTAAATTAAATATATAAATAATTTAAAAATCAAACTATAAATAAACAAAATCAATCATCAAAGTCAAATATCATAACCAAAACATATCAAAATTTCAATATGAACTCATGTTAGAGAATTCCTCTTGAAATTGCCTCCTCCCATAATGGACTCTTTAAGTCACTAATAAAGAGGACATGTAAAGTACTTAATACCTAAGCAAGCATTTTGGCACCAATCTTGCTAAATTTCATATATAATCAAAACAATACCTATATATAACAATGTTGTTTTGAAATCAATGAAGTTTAATATACTTGATTAGGCACTTTTCTGGTAGTGAAAGAAGTTGGATTTCTGCATCTTTTTGGTTATTTTTGATTTATTTACAGAATTACTTTTGTTCATAATTTATTGGCATTTAACTTTTAACAAAATAAATATTTATAAATTAACATAGAAGTTTATTTGCTGAGATAATATTTAAAGATAAGATTTAAACAATTAGACATAATACTTTATTACCTATTATTATTATTTAGACTTAAAACTACAAAATAATTTTATTATTTAAAATCTCTAAATTGACAAAAATATCATACATTTATTTTTCTACCTAAAAAAAAAAAAAGAAAAAGAAAAAAAAGAAGAGAAAATAAATTTACAAAAATAGTCTATTGATGCTTGTCTATAATTAAGTTAAATTTTAACAATGAAGTTAAATTTTAACAACTTGTTATTTTAAGTATAACTTCCTTCTAATCTTCTTCATTTAAAACTTTCTTTGCATGATTACCTTTGACATCTCTCATAAAATAGCAAGTAGGGAACACTACCTTGCTGTTTGCGCAAAACTTGGTTAACATTAAGTGTTTTTATTATATTATCATCAAAGTTTACCCAACCAAATGGACTGCCATGATGCACTGAAGCAGTATAATGGCCACCTGCTGCATGTTTACCATGATGATGAATAACTAAAAAATTATAATTAAAAAAACGCTTGAAATGTGTAAATACCAAAAGCATTAAACAAAACACAACATTTTCAAAACAAAAATATATAATAATAAATAATTAAAAAAAACAAAACATAATGTTAAACAAACTGTTTGTAAAACAGTTTGTATATCTATAAAATATATAAAATATAGTTTGTATATCTATAAAATAATAAAGATTAACAAAAATTTTTATATTAATATACATAAATATCAAATATATTTTTTATAAAGCAATAAATAATAGTTGCGAGAAGTGCTTCTTGCAAACTAATATAAACTTTAATAAATAAAGGCTGCATAGAAGTAATTGCTAAAAATGCAACTTGTGCATTACACTGGCTAAAGAACTATCAGAAACAAAATCAAATTTATTTTGCTATATTCAGCAATATTTCTGTAAACTATCCTTACAGCAGACGCCAGCCTGCTGTAAGGATAGTTTACAGAAACATAGCGGGGGTATTACTGCCCAAATTATTCTTTCAGAATAGCCCCTGAGTTGGGTCCTTAACTTGAATAAACCTTAAAAAATAAATTTAGAAATATTTGTTAAAGCAAATTATTTGTTGAGTTATTAACAAAAACTTTATCATTTTTAACAACATATTTACAAGGAAATATTTACCGGCTTGTAGATTTTTTCTTTTAAAAAAAGCTGGTCATTTATTGTTATCACAATTTATTGTTGATATAACAAGTATTGTTATAAAAATATATAAATATAAATAGTTAAATATTTTAATTTTTTGTGTTTACTTTTTTGTTAAGAATAAAAAAAATCTTCTGTTATATAACTTGCATTTTAATTTTTGGGTTTTTCCTTTTAACAAACAATATATTACACAAGAACTTATGGAAAAGTATTTCCTCTCGAATAATAAAACAATTTAAAAACTACCCGCAAAAACTTATTTTAGACCACTAAAAAGCGTTTTCTGATTATAAGTTGCCACAGCAACGCTCACTGAGAATCAAAATATTATTAAAAAATAAATCTTTTTATAACTTATCACCTAACTGAGAAGCATTACTTAGAAGTTTATAGTTTTCAAATAAAGTGCTAAATTCAAATTTATTATAAATATTAAATATAAATTTAGTAAATTGTCATGATTTAAAATTTACTTGATTAATAATGAAAAATGAAAATTCAATCATCATCAAGTCAACAAATGAGAAGAAACATGAACTCTACAAATATGAAGTAAATATAATTATGTTTCCTGGTAACATTACAAAACCAGTTTTTATAGTTAATTGCATCATTGCTATTTTGTGCTTTAGGTTGGCATAGCTCCAACACCAATCCTGTTATTAAAAGTAACAACAGCAACAGGTAAATAGAATAGTAGTATTTATATGTGATATCATAACTCCTTTTTATATTTACATATCATAATTGCTTTTTTCTTTAGTTTAAATTTATCTTATGATGCTTTTGATAAAGACTGACCCTCCTTTTTTGAAGGAGTGGCTCCTTTAGAAGGCAAAATAGGCACATCTACAATTAGTATTTTTAAAGTTTAGTAATCTATTTATTCTACATAGTTAAATATTTTTTAATAACTTTTTATGATTTGTTATTTTGTATATACTGTAATTGTAAATAATATAAATTTTTTTTTAATATATTTTTTTGTTCTTCTTTGAAAATAAGAATTTTTGTTGTGTTTTGTTGGTAAATAAACTTTTTTTAAAGATAAATTTCGTTCCTTTTTCACCAATTTTAAATAATTGTGTAAACAAATTTAAATTAAAATAAATTTAAATAAACTAATTATACTTGAAAATTAATTATACTTAAAACTTAAATTAGTAAATACTTTAGTTTTATATTTTATTATATTTATACTTAAAACTTAAATTAGTAAATACTTTAGTTTTATATTTTATTACTGTGGCAAAAGCTCATTTTGATTTAAAATGTTTACTTTATTTACTTTTAGTAAACTCTTTTTAACCTGCGGGGTGACAAATGCGGGGTGGATGCAAGGGGTCCATTTTTAATGCAAGGGTGGATGCAAGGGGTCCATTTTTAATCATATGTTGAAAATGTTTATATTTAACTTTATGTACTGTTTTGATTTTTTAAACAAAGACAAAACTTTTAATCTAATTTTGTTTTATTAGTGATATAACTTTTAGACGATCCCTTATGTAATTAATTGGGTAAACCTGTGCATCTAACAGAGTAGAGACAATTTGGTACAAAGATAATACAATCAAACCTTTTTTTTAAATAAACAAACTGGGTAAGAGTTCTAACAAGCTTAAGGTAGTGGAAAAAAGCAAAAAATTAATATGCGTTTGTTAGAAGTTTTAAAATATAAAAAATTTATTGCTAACCAAAAGCCAAGAATTTTAAATCAGTTAATTTTCTGTTGTTTACTAAAACTTATTAAAGAGTCCAAATTAAGAACGGTGCGGAACAGATTTAACATTACCTGTATCGCATGGGTCCTGACAGCTAGTAATATTTATAATACTGTAATACTTTTACTAACATTTAAATAATAAAAAAAAAAAACAGGTGAATTTTTTATTTTTTTACTAATTCTTTATATATACATTTGTTATTCAAGCTATAATACATAAAGACAAATTAAAAAAGAAAAACTTGTGTGTAAATTAAAATGTTTAATTAACTCAAAACTTATATTCTAATGTTCATTTATGAAATAAACGCAACTTCTCTGGGGATTCCTTTAAGTATGTTTTTTATGGGTTAAAACTGATTTCAATTTTGGCCATTTTTTAAAGTTGATCTAACTGCTAATTAGTTAAAATTAAATGTCCATTTTAGTTTTTTTTTTTTTACTGTCTTGTTAAAATCAATAATTGTT
The DNA here is from genome assembly GCF_022113875.1 of Hydra vulgaris. Taxonomy (NCBI): domain Eukaryota; kingdom Metazoa; phylum Cnidaria; class Hydrozoa; order Anthoathecata; family Hydridae; genus Hydra; species Hydra vulgaris. The sequence goes on along the minus strand of NC_061156.1, from coordinate 22,589,561 downwards.
CATTTTGTAGGAGTGGCAGAATCTTTACAACTCACCAACTGAGTTGTAACCATTTGGTTATTAATGATTATAATGGGCATCTTAAGGAAGTTGTACGGACTTGTATAAACTAAGACTCATTAAAGACGTTATACAGGCTTGGACAGGAATGACATCCAATCGAGCGCTATTGCTGACCACGCAAATGATTTTATTTTTTGATACTTGACCACGACTGTTGAGATGTTTAGATGATTTTTTAACATTTTAGAAATGCACTCAAAAAAGAAACGCTAGCTAAACTTAAACTAGGAAAAACATTAAAAAAAATAACTGCTTTTAAAATAAATTACTCTAAAACTTACCTTTTGAAATGTTTTATTAAAGTTATGCAAAACGCTTTGACAAATTACTTTGAATGATTGTTTAATGAATAAACAAATTTTATTTAAACTATTAAAAAGTGTTATATATATTATTTTTAAATTGTACAAATTTGTACATTTTTTCAAAAAAGTTGCAAAAAAAAAAAAAAAAAAAAAAATTTTTTAAATACTGTTATCTATTTAAATTAGTAATTTTTAATCATTTTATGCTCTAATTAGTTAGTCAAGTTGAAAAAAAAAGTTTTTAACAATTCTAAAAAAAAAAAAAAAAAAAAAAAAAAAAAAAAAAAAAAAAAAAAAAATGAAGCAATTAAATTATTCCATTGCAATGAAAGATTTAATTTATGTCAAAAAGTCATAAAAAAATTATTTTAAAGGTTTAAATTTATCATAAAAACACATGCCTACATAAAAAATATTTAAATATAACATTATTTGTTAATTTACAGAAAATGTGTTTATTTTAAACAAAGAATTGTACAAAAAATTAAAACGTGTTTACTTAAATTCATATTTGAAATGTGAAAAAATTCTGAAAGTCGATACAGCAATTCCATGATACGTATTAATGTGTTTTTAATCAAGAAAACAATAGCTTGCGTTATTTACATCTTTAAAATAAAAAATATACTTTAATGTAATATTGAAATAACTGTAATAAAAACTAAACTATTCATAATTTTTATTTATATTTTTACAGATAAAGCTCAAAACATACGAACAATTCATAAAATAGAAAGTAGAAAATAACTAAAAATTTATCCTAAAGAACATATATTTTACCAAAATAATATAAATTTAAAAAAATTTTTATACACAAATATTATAAAATTGTGTTTCCTCAATAAAAGCAAAACATAGAGACATGCGGAATTGCTGTATATCTGTTGAATGATTTTTCATAAACAAAACAAATAAAAGTTGCATAAATAAAAATTTCAATGAATCAGCAAATTGTGGCATTATATAAAACTTATAAGGTTATTATGTTATTATTGTGCTACTTGTAATAACTTTTATTTTTATCTAATATTGACCTTTTCTGCCATAATATGATTAATTAGAAAAAACATTCAATATATTTTGAACTTAAATTAGAGTCCAAAATATATTGAACTTAAAAAAATCTTTTAGATATTAAGAATTTGAACATAAAAAACTTAAAACAGAGAAAAAAAAAAATTCTAAAAACCTTACCTGCATATAGCCTGTATTGTCTTTCATTTAAAGAAACTTTCAATGACGGTGATAACACATCTATAAGTTAAAAAAATTGAAAACCAATATTTAAAACTAGAACTTTTTAGTTAACTTTTTCTGAAAAATTAAAAAAATATATTTAAATAAACTTCTATTATGAAATTATTAATAAAACTTATTTTCTATATTTTAGCTCACTGAAAAGATTTTTTTTTAAAAGATTTCTAAATAAAATTTTAAACATAAAAACAATGTAATAAAAACAACTTAAAATAGAAAGATAAAGAAAAATGAATTATGATAAATATATATATATATAAAAAAACAACAATTGCAACCTTTAGGTATTTCAAGATCAACAGGTATATCAATAGCTTTATAAATTTTTTGACTTCCACCAGTTCTGTCGTAGACAAAATATTTTAAATGGAATATAAGGACTAAAGGAAGTTCTTCAATTGATAACTTGCGCGATGCTTCTACCTATATATATATATATATATATATATATATATATATATATATATATATATATATATATATATATATATATATATATATATATATATATATATATATATATATATATATATATATATATATATATATATATATATAATTAAAAATTGATTAGAAAATATTAGCATTTTATAAATATTAGCTTTTTTATTGAAACAATTTAATATTTTGTTAATATTATTTTATTTTGTGTTTCTTCTTATTTTCATATTTGTAAAGTTTCTTGGTTACTACTTTGTGAATCATTTTATTCCAATTTGAAAAGTTTAAAAATTTGAATGAATAAGTTCAATACTTTTAAAATTGTTTTTGTGTTACACGATTCAAATAAAAGCGAACAAATTTTTATTACTGTATTAATAAAATGTTTTAAATAAGTGTGTTATTTTTTTTAACTTTGATGAAGTCATACTTTAAATACGAAGTTTAAAACGCAGCTATAAAAATATTGTGTATTAAAAAGTATACTTTATTTAAAAAAATATAGTTTTTAATTGAAAATATAAAACTTAAATTAGCTTTTTTAAAACTTTAGTTTATAAGTATATGAGGAGGCCATTTGCAAAACACGCTAAGCCCGAGTAAACTGATTTTGAGAAAACAACAAAAACTAAACTACTTTTAGTTGCGCATCAACAGAAATTGATATTTACTTTGTCCATTTTTAGGACCAAAAAATTAATAATTGGTCCAATATTTAAATATATGATAGATTTTAGTATATAGAACATGGAAATAGAATTAATTTAAAAATTTTGTTTTGTGTTAAGTTGTGACTAAGCGCCTTTTGCAGATGGGCTCCTCATATATTATATATATATATATATATATATATATATATATATATATATATATATATATATATATATATATATATATATATATATATATATATATATATAATATATGAGGAGCCCATCTGCAAAATCTATTCTAAAAACTGTGCCTGCCTATAACAACATTTCCAAAAAATGTACACTGTGTTTGCAAGAAAAATTTGAAATTATTACCCATTTGGATCAACAAAATTTACTAAACGAAAAATCTGAATTATTTTCTGCAGACATGAAAATAAGTTCCTTTTAAATAATTATAAAAACAAATGAGCAGACTAAAATTATCCTAATTCTAAAGAATTCTTTTTATGAATATTTTGTTTTATTTTAATGTTATTGATGAAAATTCCTGGTTGCTAAACAACTACACTTATTACATAATTATAACAATTCCTAACTTCCTGTAAAAAATTTTTTCTGTAATTTGAATATTTTGATGTTAAGACATTCTTCCAGATCAACAAAATTGATAGTTATTTAAATAAAATAGTTATTCTCAATTATTGTTTATTATTGATTTAAAACTTAAATTAAACTAAAGTTGTAATTAAAATTTTTTATATATTTTAAAATTATAATCTACTTAAGAATTTTGTTTTAAATTTGAAAGATAAATTGTGCCACACAAAATGTTATGAATTCAAAAAATTAATTTATAAGTCTGTAAATATACATTGGGATAAATAGAGAAAAAAAAAATGTGTAAAAAAAAAAAGTCAAGTAATAAAAAACCTCAGTATTTGTTTTAGAACAAGTGAACCCTTGAAGAATCTCTTTAACAAAATACGATTCTATTGCTTTTTCTAAACACCAGATTTCATCCCCCTAAAAAAAAAAAAAAAAAAAAAAAAAAAAAAAAAAAAAAAAAAAAAAAAATCAATACTCATTTCCTTGTAAATCTTATTTTAACATTAACTTTATTGTGCCATTTGAATATAAATACACTAATGTAAATTAACATAATTATTCATAGTTATCAAATACACATTGACATTAATTTAAATATTAATTCATAATAGTTATAAATACATGAGCATAAATATTATTATTAGGTTTATAATTTTTTTTAATTTTTACATGTTGAAGTTACATAATTTATAAACTTTATTATTTTTTATACTTATGTGGAAAAAAATGTTTACAAACAAGGTTGGTTACAAATAAGGTTGCTGCAAGCTGCTTGTGAAACAAGTTGAGCATGGCTCTAGCAGGGATAATGTAGGATTTGAGCTTCATACTTTTTACTTATATAGACACATTCTACCGCTAGATGATAATGACACAGACAATGTGCATTCAGATGGCATTGTCAATTGGTTTTGCCAAGCAACTTAAAAATTTTATAAATCTCATACAGAACATTGTTTTTAATAATGTCATACAACACTGTTTTGTTTTAAACCTACAATTTATTTCAAGAAATATAGAACTCCAAAATGAAACTTACTTAATTGGAAATGAATTTACTTAAAATATACATAGATATCAATATAAAACCTATATAAAATTTAACAATACTAACTCATATTTAAAAAAATCAAGTTTTTTAAGAAAAAAAAATTTAATATAACTTTTTAATTTAATTTAATGGTTACTTAATCAATGATATATATAACTCTATATCATTGATTAAATATATCATATTGATTTTTTTAAAAATGCTATTCACTTTCCTAAGGCAGATTTAAATTTATTGAATAACAAAATAATTTTAGGGGTGCCACAAGACCCTTACACATCAGGTCCCTAATATCAAAAAAAGTTTCGAAATTTATGTCATGTTGGGTCTCAAATGAAGCAAAATTATATAAAGCTTTCAAAAATATGAATTATTTGATAAAAAAATTATTATTTTAGATTTTAGTAATAAGAAAAATAGTTAATAAATAATTATTTTAGATTTTATTAAGTAGAAAATGACATTGTTTAACTTTAAACAAAAAAAAGAAGTTCAACAAGATTTTTTAATTAGAATTTTTTTTTTTCCCAATATTTTTTATAGAATTATTATTTTTGAAATTTTTATTAAATTTCACTTTATTAGAGACCTAACATGACATAAAATTTTTGTTGTTGTTGTTAATAATAATGATGATAATAATGATAATGAACCTGTTTGATGTTTAAGGGTCATATGTAGCCGCCCTATTTTTTTTTTTTTAAATCTGATATTATTTTATTATATAGAACATATTTAGGGGGTGCAAGCAGACATTTTCAAAAGAGTTATTTTTAGCACCAACCTATATGCTGCATTAATAAGTTGATTGTCAAGAATACAACGTTTGGATACCATAATTGATAGTTGACTAGTGCTCAAAGTAAAATGTTGCAAAAGTTTTGGACAAGTGAAGAGTTTTTGTGTTTGAATTTACATGTCATATTCAAAATTTTCATCAAAAGATAGATACAAAATCCTAACACCCCTTATGCATCTTAGTTACAAAATCTTAACACCCCTTATGCTGTAACATTACAATACCTTATATTATTTGATTTTAGATGTTACGTTAAAAAAATTTACAGCAGGATTTTGTATGAAATAAAAAAAGAACTTCAAGAATAGTTTTTAGACAACTTTTGGTCAATTTAGGGTTCCGAAAAAAGGGTTTGGGGGACCACTTCCTATTATCAGTTTAAAATTTTTTTCACCTATATATTTTTTTAAATCAAACCTCACCAAATAGGAGGTTGTGCAATTTAAAATTAAAAAATTTCCATATAAAAAAAACCACCCTAATATATATATATATATATATATATATATATATATATATATATATATATATATATATATATATATATATATATATATATATATATATATATATATATATATATATATATTAGGGTGTGCAGTCGCACGCCTTGTACGTCCACGCTTAAAGTAATTTTTTAAGATAACTTGAACACATTTTTTAATAGTAAGCGTTTTAAGAACTCGCTGTAAAATAAAGCTATAAGAAACTAAAGTAATACTCAAAGAAAAGAAGCGACTATACAAAATAGAAAATCTTAATAAGTTAAAAAAAATTTATTAATAAAAAAAAAAAAACTGTAGTCAAAAAAATAATATACCTAAACATTTACTGTTTTTTTCTTATTTTTAGAGTGCTTGTTATTTTCCACTACCATAATTGATACAAGTCGAGGAAAAAAGTAGATAAGAATATATAGAAAAGAAAAATATTTTTTGATATACAATTTTTTCACAACTTTTTTCAGTCAGTATATTAAGGAAATACTTTATAAATTGCTCTAGAAATATGGACAATTTTTAAATTTGTTTTTCAAATGTCTTTGCTAGACTTTACTGTTTTTATCAATGCACAGGAAAGCAAGAAAACTAATTGCTATTTATTTGTGAAATTTTTTTTTTTAAAACGTTTTTTTTGGAAAAAAATGAAATAATACTGCAAAATTTTGTGGGCTACTGCATTATTAATTTACTGAACTTTCTTAATGAACTTTTTAGAAGCCTATTTAAAACTTTTGTTTAAGTTTTTAAATACATTTTTTTAAACAGAGCAATGGTTATGTTCATTATCTCTAGTAACTCGTAATAACATTGGAAATTGGGCAATATAATAGAAACAACTTCATACCATGCATCAAATATGGTAAATACATTTATTAAAGAAACTATGTTATTCTTTTATTTAACTTATTCAGTCATTAACAAAATTTCTTAATCAAAAAATATCTTTTACAAATAAGTAAAAATCAATTTTCTTATTTTCCTATTATATAAGTATTGAGAAAAAAAGTCAAATATAGCAAAAACTTTTTTAAAAGCGAAGCGACGTAAAAATGAATAAACGTAAGAAAAAAAAATTAACAAAATTTCTTAAAGGTCTAGCGTACATAGTAAATTAGTTTCTTAATTATATAGACTGATAAAAATTATGAATAAATTGCATATCAAACTTTCAATTGTTGTTAAATCGTTATAAAAGATATTTTTTTTTTCAACAACAACTCTAAAAAAAAGAATACAAAAGTTGTATAAAAATTTTATTAAAAAATTTATTTATTTTATTTTATTTTTTTAATTAATAAATTTTAAATTAATAAATAATAAAATTTATTTAATTAGACTTGATATTTCATTACAATTTTGCTTCCTTATTTAAGAATTTTTTTTTTCTCCTGAGTAAATAAGTTCAGTTTTTTGCAGCGAATTATTGAAATGCTTGATAAGTTAAAAGATGCAAATTGTTGTAGTCAGCGTGTCTAAAAAAATTACTTTAGGCATGAACACACAAGGCGACTGCACACCTTTCCCGAAACAAGGCTTGATATATATATATATATATATATATATATATATATATATATATATACACACACATACTTGAATATCTAGTTGTAATGTGAAGAAAGGTTGCAAAGTAGTTGACTCCTTTACTCCGCTTTGCTGAACTGATGATCGAATCATGCCACCAAAAATCTGCTTTATTATTGTACTATCTGATGATGGATTAACCTGAAATTTTCAAAATTTTTCAATCAAGCAATATATAACTTGAAAACTTATTTTAAATAAAAAAATATTATCAAAATGAACTAAAATAAATAAATAATTAAGCTAGCAGCAAGGAACCAGCAGAAGGAACTTTTCAATGTAAAATAATAATAAAAAAATAAAAAAACAAACTTGTTCCACACAAGTTTGTTAATACAACACATATTTATAGTGTTTAAACCTTTTTAGCAAGATCTTTTTTTTTGGTACCAACTTGAGACCAAGAACTATCATCATTTTCATTATCCAAATCTGCATTATCATTTCCATTGGGTGTTTTTTTTGATAGCAGTTTGTTTAATGCAACTAGCTCATCATGAATGCCATTTAATAAATATGATAAAAATTCTTCAGCATCTTCCTGACGACCCTGAATAAAGTTAAAGTACAATAATGAATCAAAAATTTAAATATATATATATGTTTTTGTTTATATAAAATAAATAAAAATAAAAAACCTTTTCTGATAAAGATGCCTTCATTGTAGTTAAAACATTGTATATACATCGTGGTTCAAACGAAGCACCAGTTTTTATATCTTCACTTTGTTTTTTTAATGAAATTTTCGGATTTATGGATTCAAATTCATTAAAAAAAGCAATCCTAAATTAAATAAATTACTAAAAACACAACCTTAATAAAACTTTAACTTAGACTTTAGGCTAATGGTTTTGTCAAGTTTTAGTTAAGTTAAAGGTTTTCAATGAAATTATTTAAATATACAGTTACAACATCTGATTGTATTTCATAAACTAATTAAGCAACAAGAGCAAGAAATACATTTTTTTTCTTCTTTAATTTCAAATTAGTCACTTTTTTCTTAAAAAAGCTATAATTCGTATAAGAAAAGTATATACTACAATATATAATAACAATATATACTATAAAATATACTAAAAAACCTTTATTTAAAACATAAACTAGAATTCTATCAGTTAAAAAATATACTTACATACTGTCAGTTAAAGGGGTTGAGGTGTAGCTTACATCTGTATTTAGAAATGTCTTGAGAGACTTATAAAAATGAGATATTGGAGAAATTGCAAGAAGAGCTTGTAATGTTGTATTGATGTAACACCAATTACCTCTATTGATCAAACCACGAAGTTGCAGGTGATGACATGAAAAATCTATCTTTAAATTGGATATGGATTCTAAAAAGATTAAAATGATTAACTAAAACTTATCTATACTTAAGGCTCTATTACATATTCATATCTATTATAAAATATATTACTTGTGAAAGTTTTATAAATTTATTATTCATTTGAAAAGAAGATGTATGTATGTACTTAACAAAAATTATTAGGATTATTTTACATCAACAGTCTATCATGCGCCAAATAAATTGTTAAGTTATAAGTTTGGTCTTTTTTTAAATTTGCACAAAAATGTTTTGAGAAATGAAAAAGAAACAAACTTTTAAAAGCACAAGGTATGCTTTTTATTAATTCAATAAAAATAAATCAGAACTTTTTGCAATTAAATCATATTAACAGAAAATCATTGAACTTTGAAAATATAAAACAAACTTTTGTAACCCCATTTTTTAATTTCTAATTTCAACCCACTTTTTAATTTCTAATTTCATTCACTAAAGGCTGTTTATTAAAATTCATGAAAAGTTTAAAGGCTAAAAAATTGCACACTCGAAAATTTTGGTAAACCCAAAAGTTTTATTGAACTCAAATGCTTTTTATTTGATTAGAAACTTTATACTTACTTACAATAGACACTTTTCTAAGAAAATGATGCCAAGATAAAGTTACAGATAAGGAATGAATTTTATTTATTAATTCCTTATCCGTAACTTTGTTTTAATCACCCATTAATCTTACAGTAAAAAATATATTAATTTTTCACTAAATTTAAAATGAACCAATTAAAAAGCATTTTTCTAAAAGGGAGCTAAATTCATTTTTTCTAAAATTGAGTTTTTTCAACATTCTTTATTAAAAAAGGTACAAATCTAACTATGTTGTATGAAAAAATTGTTCATCTTCATTTACTTTAACAAAAATATTGAGATTCAAAAAATTTCTGATTAATTTTTTTTATTTTTATCAGAACAATAAAACATTCATGTTTGATCAATGTAATAAAGTTTTATTTTTAGTCATTAAAGCAGGATTTCATTCAACTGTATCAAAGCAATCTTATATGTATATAAATATATGAACCCCCGCATCCAAGACATTGATGATATATCTTATTCAACTTTGGTTCAGAGCACAATCAATAGTTATAATGCTTTTTAATAAAGATTGAATATTGAACAACTCATCGCCAGATAAAATATAAAAAAATGCAAAATTTAACCAAAAAATGTCTATCAGGTTTTTTATTTCTGATAAGAGTCTCAAAACATACTTTATCCCCAACAACCTTGCAGCAAAATCTTTGCTTTGACCATTGCAATAGGAAATGACTAGCTTTATTAAAAAATATCATGATGATATATACTTATTTTGACCCTGTTTTAGCATGAAATCATTATCAAAATAGTGACTTTATCATAGATGATCCAGGTCATATTTAAAAAATCCGGAAAATTGTTTGCTTAAAATATCCGGAAAAAATCCGGAATTTTCATCCCCTTATTTTCCTCTTAATTTTATTTTAGCTGAGTTGTATCTCAATTTTTTTGGGAATTTCTTTAATTTTTGTATGAGTGATGACTAAAAAACCTTAAAAATCAAATATATTACACAAATATATACTTAAACTTGTATGTATAGAAAACCTTTTGTATATCCGGAAAAACTAATTATCTTGAAAAATATCCGGAATTCCGGGAATATCCGGAAAAAGATAATCCCTGCTTTATTCTTAAAAAAAAATACCATATATTTTGTGTCAAAAATGGATAACCTACAAAACTTCCAGAATATTGCCTAATTGAAGATTGTAAAAGAAATGCCCTATGCTGAGAACTAGAAATCAAAAAAAAAATTATATTAAGATAAATAGCTGCCTCAAAAAAATTGACAAAAATATTGCAAAAGCCCTTGCCGAAGCAACTTGTCCTGGAATTCGGAAAATCAGAAATAATAGAGTGATAAAAGAAGTTTAATATTGAAACTAATAAAGAAATAATTATTCCTAATTAAGGAATAATTATATATTTAATATTCCTATTTTTATACATTATATTATATTATACATTTGCATTTTTGTTTAGTTTGAAGCTTAAAGGGACCACCAAGTCCCGAGACATGCTGTGTTCATATTAAAGAGAATGTTAAAAAAAAAAACGTTTGAGCAATTTTTTTTTTTATTTAAACTAATTAATAAATGTATACCAAGAAAAAAAATCTTGTTGTTTTAGTCAAAGCTTGTCTTCTACATTTTCTGCGGTATTTGGAGTCTTTAAAATAAACGTGATTTTCCAGGCGCATTATACAGACTTGATAATTTATTCAAGTCCATTTGATTCATAGGAGTTTTAGTACATGACGCCATAGATTTTTTTGTTTGTTTAAAACACCAATTATTTTTTACATACAGCTTCCAAATCATATTAATTTTTATTATATTTTAAAGTTCTAAAATGAGTTTGTAAAAAAATTATAAACAATATAATATTTTATTCGCGCAATTTTATTTTTAAATAATCGTCTAGACCACATGTATTTTAATTTCTTTTGCTATAAGTTTTTCTTTCAAAATATTAGATAAAATAATTTTTAACTTAAAATAATAATGCACTTTTATTAATTTACCTTGTAAATATTTAAAAAAATTATTAATGCATTTTTTCTTTGATTTTTAAAAATGTATTTTTTGGTATTGAGGTGATCTTATTTCATAATTTATATTTCCATTATTATAACATTCAATATATAGTAAAATATTTAGTAAAATTTAATAGTAAAATTTTAAAAGAATTTCTAGAATGTTTCTAATGACATCATGTACTAAAACTCCTATGAATTAAACGCATATGAATAAATGATCAATTCTGTATAATGCGCCTGGAAAATTGCTTTTATTTTAAAGACTTTAAATACAGCAGAAAATGGAGAAGACAAGCTTCGACTAAAACAACAAGATTTATTTTTCTTGGTATACATTTATTAATTAGTTTTAATCAAAAAAAAATTTGCTCAGACGTTTTTTTTTAACACTCTCTTTAATATGAACACAACATGTCTTGGGACTTAGTGGTCCCTTTAAAAACTCTCATATTTATTCTTGTATGGAATAGTGTTGTCATACTTAGGCTGATTTTTCTAATGATGCCCACTCTTTTTTAAGACAAAAACGAAGTGTAAATGTTGTTGGACCTGCTAGGCTTGAGCTTCTGTCTCGTTGTCATAAAGTTGATCGTTATTATAATCCATCTCTTTTCTATATTATATTATACTATTTTTTATACTATTAGTAATAAAAATGTGCAGTTAAACGACATGATGTGGTTAACAAAATTAAGATTACCAGTATTAAGAATAACAATTTTGAAAAAAATTTTAAATAATGTCTTAGATATTGACAAATATGTCAATGTCAAATGATTGATATATTTTGATAAAAATACATTAAAACTTTTAGTAAAATATTTTTGCTTTATAGGACATTTAAGATAATTTAAAAACTATTATCAAGCCTTGTGATAAATAAAACATCAACTAATAGAATTTTTAATGTCATAAATTCTTTTTATTTATTAATTTTTTAAAATTATTGCAAAACTATTTTAATCAAATAATCAATTCACATCAATGTAGAATTGTTATCATGTTATTGAATGTTTACTTAAAATATAAAAATGTTTGTTTATTTTCTTCACATTTGACACAATCATGTTTTGTTTATAACTAAATGAATATAAAACAATTTTATTTTATTTCTTGAATAAGTAATAAGAGTTTTGCAAATAAAAATTTTTTAATTTTAAAAAATTTACCAGTAAAAAATTTAAATAAACACTGAGTAATAGTCAACTTTTTTATTGGCAATTTTATCTAAAATTTGAATATATATATTTTTTGTTGAAAAGGTTGATATGTGCTTGTGTTATTCAAATGACTTTAATGTACGCTTTCTTTTAATTTTTCTTTCTTTTCACTTTTAATGCTTACAAGGAACTTAATAATAAAAAGAGTAGATAAAGACTATACATTTTTTTTAGATAATAGAAACATAAATACATATATCTTTCTGTTTGTTTTTGTTTAAAAGATAAAAAACATATGCTAAAAAAAACTTTGTTTTATTCAAAGCTTGCTGTCTCGATGTTAGTATGACTTTTAAGTCTTTAAATATAAATATTTTTTTTCTCATCATGAATTACTAATTAATTTCTTTAGTTAATTTATTTTCTAATTTTTATTACATTAGCATGGAAATGGTGTGCTTTGACTAAAACCACAAAGTTTTTCTTAGTATATGTTTATTATTTTGTTTTAATCAAAATAGTTTAGCCCAAACATTTTTATAAACATTCTTTTTATATGAACACAACTTGTCATGGCACTTTAAGATCTCTTTAATAGATCTGCAAAGCCAAAAACTTGTAGAAAAAAAAGAAAACAGCTTTTTAGAAGTCACAGTTAGGGCAAGGCTGCTGGTCTTTCATTTCTTTTAGCTGAGATATTAAAGGCTTCAGAGTATGTGGGTGTTCAGCGGGTCATATCTTTACAATATATGCATGATAAAATTCCAAATAACTGGAAAAATTGAAAAAATTAAAAAAGTAGAGAATGTGGTTCATATCAAGGTTAATATTACTTGAATGCAAAAAAATAAGAAGGAATAATTGGGATTGTGTGCATATTGTTGATAAATGTATTTATCAACAACACTCACTGTTTGGCTTTAACCAAGAAAAGGAACAACAAGTGCAATACTTGTTGTAAAGCAAATTAAAGAAAGATTTTGGAAAGAAAAAAGAAAAATTTTTGGAAAGAAAAAAGAAAGATTTGTGGAAAGCAAAAAAAAAAAAAAGATCAGTAAATATCATTTGTTAATAGAGTAGTGTATTGCACTTATGAAGTAGTTAGGTGTTGAAGAATGTAACAGTTTGTGTATGAAAATATCACAACAGTAATCAAAACAAAAGATGGCAATAGTATATAACTAGGGTTAATATTTAACAAGGACTGGGTTTGATAAAATGAGAGAGGAAGAATAAAAATTGACAAATACTATAAATGATTTGCACACACACAAGTACTATATTCATAGATATATGTGTATGTGTGCATATATACAAATATATACATATAATACTTACTAGCAAGCTTTATTGCTCTTACATCGTTTTCCATTCCAACAACAGTTATACAATTTTTTACATCCACATTATGAGTTTCCATTTGCACAGAAATAATTTTTTCATTATTGATAACACTGGAGCTGTTTTCTGCAGTAGAAGAATTAAACAAAGAAGCCCATGTTGATCGATTTTTACTAGGTTCTGAACTTTCAAAACTTTTTATTTCTGTATTAACTTCATTTGTTTTTAATGGTTTTTCTGAAAGGAACTCAATATTTTCTTGTGATCCATACTTGTCTGAAATAGTAATTTGATCAATTGAATGCAAATTGTTTGATAATTCACCAAAAGACACACTTTCTGATTCCAGATCTTTTATAGAACCAACTAAATAAAAAGTTTACTGAAAACTATTGTACATAAAAACTTTTAAAGAAAACTCATAGATTTAAGATTTAAATTTTTTTTTGATTTCCTAAAATGCATCTATAGTATTTTTTGACTAACTCAAAAAATACATGTAATCATTAAAATCAAATTAAAATCATTAAGGACTTTAAATATTTAAGAATTTTAACTTCATTTAAATAACATGTTCTTTAAATAACAGGTCTTTAAAGATTACCCTTGTTCAAATTCAAATCAAAACAAAAATATTTAAACCATTAACGTATATTACTTATTTTTATTTAAACTGTTGTTTTAATACATAAGGTTTGTTAAAACAACAATGTTCAAAAGTATTAAACTGAACAACATGTATTAAACTGAACAACTAGTACACATGGTCATACTACTTTAAGCGTTAAACCAAATAGTTTTTAAAAGTAGTATGACCATGTGGACAGTTATTATAATTTTATTTATGTACTTTATATTATAACTCATTCTGCTGTATGATAGCATTATGTTAAATATTAAACTCTAATCATGGCCTAAATTTCCTACAAAAAAAACAAAAACAAAAAAATAAAGAAAACTGGCTTATGCTGTTTATCATGCTACATAATGGGTACACTATTTTGATGTTAAAATTTTTATTATAAAAAATTTAAAATAGGAAACATAGTATTTAATTACATTGGTGTTAAGTATTTAACTCTAACCTTTAAACTTTAAATAAAACTATCCAAGTTAAACAATATTTTTATTAAATAGCAGACATTAATAAAAAATAATGTTCTTATTTAAATTTTTATTTACAAGATTTAATTATTATTTACAAGATTATATTATTTACAACAATATTTATTATTTACAAACATTTTCACTGCTTTTAGTTTAGACATAATTTATTTTTTATTTATTTATTCAAATATTATTTATTTTTATTAAGTTTTACAGGGATCCCTAACTGCCAAAATATATTGTGTTTATTTCTAAAATAATCATTAGAAAGTAAGTTTAAAGTAAATGAAACTTTCCAAAACAAACTATTTATTGAAACAAATTTTAGATTCATGAATTAGCATAGTTTTTTTTGTTATAAAAATATCTGGTTTGCATATTATAATATAAAGAATATTAAATGCGTGCGCTCAATGTAGAGTTTTTTAAACAATTTAGTTTATAGAATTAGATTAAATTTTTCTTTTTTATAGATATTCTGAAGTAGTAACAAAAAAAACCTTTGAACAAAATGAAAATTGTAATTAAGTGAAGGATACCTCATCTCTACTTTTATTTAAAAAATACAAAGTATATGTTTTCATCTACAAGCGACAAATCAAATTTATTTGTATCATTTTCCACTAAATTCCCAAAAAAGTATTTTTGGTTTTTTGATTTTATTAGGGCAGTTAAACATAAACATAAGGATAACTTATAACTTGATATTTCCAATTAAGAAAAAAAAAAAAACAGTCTAAGTGCTAAGAATCAAACTTTTGAGGAGAGATGAAAAGCCTATTTAACACATAACAAAACAAAAAGTTGTTATTACTTTTAGAAAAAACATGATTTCCTCAAAAATATCACTTTTATTAGATTAGTAAATCTAATACAAGTGAAAATACTTTTGTTTTTAAAATAAATTAGCTTTGTTTATATATAAAAGCCAAAAAAAAAAAACGTAAAGAAAATAATCTATAGATTTAGATTTATCGATTTTTAATGTTTACTAAAAAATTTTTCCTTATATAATTCGGTTGTTGGTTATTTTTGATGTGATGGTTTTAAGACAAAAAAATTATTGTTTTTAAAGTATTCACAAGTTTATTGTATTAACGTGTTGTTATTATTGAACAGCTTAGCAAAGTAACCCTGCCTTTTTGGCTTCTGCCAGACTTAAATGTTGCACAGACCATTTTTAAAGCAACCAATAGAAGATTTTATGCTTAATTAGATTTTTTTTTGGTTCAAAACAATTATTACTGAATAAAAAATAAATTATATTACGTACCACCCAAATTCCAAGTTCACAATTTTTATTTTAACCACCTCATAATTCTTATCTTGCCATATCACATGGCAACACAAAATACTCAAAACTAAATTTATATTTTGATCAAACTTAATCAAATTTATTTGGGAATATTTAAATTATCTTTTAGTTAGGAATGCACTGCAATTATTTTTAATATTTCAGGCCAGAATGCCAGATTTTATTTTTTAAGACATGCGACACAGACTGTGTAAATTGAATCAAAAAATTATTGTCCTACAGGGCAATGAAGAACCATAGATAAAAAATAGGTAAAAAATACAAAGGTAAAAAATACAAAATTTTAAACAAACACAATGTAGATTTATTTGTAATAATCAATTATGTAAGGATTTCTGGAACTTAACGAATATTGTGGTGCAAAAAGAGTTGCTCTCTAGTTTCGGGCAACAAACTACCTCTTTTTTCATCAAAAATGTTTAAAGAAAATAAAGTAATAATTTTAAATATGAATAAAATGCAGATTAAAACTTTTAATACATACAATTATAAAAATAAATAAAAACAACATATTAGATTTAAATGAAACAAAAATCAAATCAATGAATTAGGTAATATATATATATATATATATATATATATATATATATATATATATATATATATATATATATATATATATATATATATATATATATATATATATATATATATATATATATATATATATATATATATATATATATATATATATATTATGCATTATAAGTTATAATTATATAGCCACGATGCTGAATTGTAGGCTTTCACTTTAATCTTTAAGGTAAAAAATAATATAAAAATAATACTTGTTCCGGCCGGAACATTATTAACAATTCCAGCAAATCTAGTTCCAGACGGAATCTAAAATTTCTACCTCCACATTTAATACCATTTATGTGATGTTATTTCAGAAAATAATAAGTCATAAAAAAAAGCATTAAATTGCAACTGTAAATATTTTTGGCATAAAAACTGAATATTTATTTTATTTTTTTAAAAGACTTTGAATTGAATATGATTTTGAATATTTAAATTTAATCTTATGTAAAATGATTAAGTAAAAAGTAAAATGTTAAATTTAGTTTCAAAGGAAAAAAGTAAAAGAATTTAGTAAAAGAGTTTTGCATTATTCATTAAAGAAATTTTTTTCTTGCTTAACTAACTGATTACATAAAACATAAATCTCTTCATTGTAGATTAAAACACATGAAAGCAAATATAAAACTTAAGTTATTTATTATAAATAAGGGAAAAGTGTTTTTGTTTAAAAAAATTCTTTACACAAATGTATATAAAATTTTTTGTTTCTTATTAATTTAATTTCGTGACGTAAGTTATTTATCAACATAAAGGAAAATAAATTTTTTCAGATTTTTTTATCAGTAGTTATTGTTATATTAGTTTAAATGATTTTGTTATATTAGTTTAAATGAGTTTAAAATTAAATTTTATAAACAACGCTGTACTTTAAAATACGCTAATAATGTAATTTAATTTTTAACGATGTAAATAATTCCTTACACAACAAAATCTCATAACAAGGCCTGTAGGTCCCAAGGAAATCCCATACTTTAAAAAGCCTATATTGATTTGCAATTAGGGACCTATTTATGTGGTTTACATTTATAAATCATAAAGTTTAACCTGTGCGAGAACCAATGCAAATATTGCAAAACTACTTGTATTTTGTCAAACATGAAAGAGAAATTGTAATTTAGTTATAAAATAATTTTAACAGCTTATTTTAAATAAAACAACCATTAAAATTAGGGGTGAGTGTCAATAACCCAAAATTTAAATTTCTACTAAAATAAATAGTGTCCTTAAAAGTGCACTAAAAATTATTTAGAAATAACAGCAGGCCTTGTTTAAAGTTTAAAATGACTTGCCATTTATGTATGGATTAAGCAATTTAATGTATGCCATAAGCTGTTTCACTCAAGCCAGTTTTTAACATTTTTAATATTTAAACAAGTCTAAAGACATCGTTTAAGCAATAAGATAAAAGAAGTAATTAACTTTATAAAAATCACTTATGAAGATGTAATGACAATTATTTAAAAAAAAGTTTGAATGACAATTACATTTGATATTAGCGCTATTTACAAATGTAATAAGTTGAGAAAAAACAAAGAAAATTTTATTTTTATTATTTTAACTTTTCCATAAAAAATAATCACCAAAAAGGAAAAAAAAAAAAGTTATATGATACATAAAAAAAAAATCATAAAAAAAAAAAAATATTTAAAAAAACTCTTCTTTATTATATTTGAAACACAATGATATTTATTTAGACAATTTCTCATAACAAACAATAATAGAATAGAATAAAAAAGATGTTGTACACATTTGAGGTGTGCTGAGTCTTAATTACGTAGAATTAAGTAGCCCTGTGTTGCACGAATTTAAGATTGTTAATGTTCTTCTTCCAAAATGGATTCCAAACTGTTGCTCCATATTCCAAATGAAGACGTACTAACGATTTGTATAGTAACTTTAATGAAAATTCATCTAAATACCCAAAAGAATTTTAGATCATGCCTAATTTTCTGTTTGCTTTGCCTATAGCTGAATTAATATGATATTTCCACTCTAGATTATTTAAAATGAAAATCCTAAGATCTTTTTCTAATGTTCTTTCTATTAAAACAGATTTGTTCAATGTATATTCATATACACAACATTTTGATTCATTAAATTTAATTAATCAATCTTCAGACCATTTTACTAATATGTTAATGTCCTCTTGTAATAATTTATTATCATCATGACAATGATTGATTGAAATAACTTTGGTATCGTCTGCATATAATTTAGTGACTTTAATAACCCCTCTAAATAAGTCATTAATGAAGATTATAAATAAACGAGGTCCAAATACTGAGCCTTGAGGTATCCACTAGTAACTATCTTCCAACTTGAAATATATTCTCCTATCACCACCCTCTGAGTTCGATCTGACAAAAATGATTTACACCAATTTAACAAAGATGACCCGAATCCCAGTCTAAATAATTTTTCCAGTAATTTCCTGTGAGATACTGAATCAAATACTTTTTTGAAATCCAAAAACAAAACATCAACTGAAATGTCCTCTTCATGCCCTTGCGTGATTAAATCTAATGTTTTCAATAGGTTTGTTATACAACTTTTGTCATTAACAAAACCATGTTGCTCTTTAGAAATTAAATTGTTTTCAATAAGAAACACCATCATACAATCTCTAATAACTCGCTCCATAGTTTTACCAAGGATTGATGAAACCGATCTATTATTTGTTGGATCTAGTTTATTGCCCTTTTTGAATAATGGAACAACTTTTGCATATGACCATAACTTTGGAATAGTTCCTGTACTAAAGGATTTATGAAATATTAATGCTAAACAACTCACCAAAGATTCTGAACATTCCCTTAAAACTTTCTGGAGCTACTTATTGATACATGTTTAAACTACTCAAATGTTTCAGAATAATAGAAATACTAAAATATGGATCAGGACATTTTTTAAAAAGATTGTTGCCTAAAACTTCTTCTAATGAATCATCTTGAATAAAAACAGATGCAAAAAATTCATTAAGAGTGTTTACAATCTCTTGATTATCAGTAGTTATAATCCTATTATGAAGCTTTATTGCTTTGATAGAGTCTTTAAATCTTGTTTTGTTACTTATATATGCAGACACTTTTAGGATTGTTTTTTAAATTAGGTGCCAAGTTTCTTTCAAAATTGCGAATACTTTTTTTGACAAGTTTTTTTTTATCTCTTTATTCAATTTTTTATACTTATTGACTTCTAAAAGACTTGATTTTCTGTTTCTAAACCAACTTTTTTGTTTTTCTTTACACATACTTTTAAGTTCACTTGTCATCCACAGTGAGTTGTTTTAGTGTTAAAAAGAATTTTTATCTAAATTTTGTGCTAAAAAATATTTTTCGCACCCTATTTCACATTTTCGAAGCCATTTTTTGTAACATTCATTAACACCAAGTCTTTCAAATTTTTGTACCCAGTTATTGTTATTAAAATACATTTTTGTATAATAAAATAAATTTTTTGTATAATAAAATTGTATAATAAAATAAATTTTGTACCCAGTTATTGTTATTAAAATACAAATCTAACACTTTATAGTTTCACTTTTTCCATAATTTTTTTTTCTTCCTTATTGTTTATTGTGATATTAATAAATTAGACCTATTTTCATTTTTTTTTAATTAACTATTACATTATTTATGCTAAATGCAATATAACTCTTCCAATGCCTTAAATTTAAATTTATAAGAAAAATAATAGTTTAGAAAAATAATATTATATAATAGTTACATCAGCATTATATAATTAAAAAAATGTGCAATACCAAAAAAATGAAAAAAGAAATTTCCTTATAATTTAGAAAAAAAAAAATTAAAAAAGTTATATAAATTCCTTGTAAACATATTATAACATATATAGCATCAAAAAATGTTCATAAAGCATACTTTATTGAAATTTTTTTTGTTCAATATTTTTTAATAAATGGCACTTGGAAACTTAAATCTTGGTTTGTCAAAAAGAACTTTTCTTTTTGACAAACCAAGATTTAAGTTTCCAAGTCTTTTTGACAGGTAAAGTAATTGAGTTTTTTTTTTGCAACAAGTAATATCTTTTGTTTTTATTTAATTTTATAAGTTAGCAATAATTATTTTTAAGCTGCAACTTTAAGAAAAAAAAAACATTTTTCAACTCATTCATACAAATGTAGAGAAAAGAAGAAAATTAGTTTATGTTAAATTACAATAAAAAATTGTAATAAAAAATAAAATGTAATAATAAATTTTTTTAATATTAAAAAAATTAAAATATAGATTGATTCTGCAGATTCTGCAATATGTACATTTACAAAATAACACTTCTAGATTTATTTTTCTTAATTTGTAAATTAAACTTGTTTTGATGTAATTTATTTTAGTTTAAAAAAGTTAATGTCCATAAATAAAATAAAAAATAAAGAGAACTTTATTTGAAAACCATGATAAACTAACACGCTAAGCCATTTTTATTTAAAACAAGGCCATATTATAGATGTGATGAATAGTGATTTAACCAAATACCAAATATTCAGCTCGACACTCAGCTAAATCACCAAATATTTGGCAACACTTAGTATTATTTTGAAGGTTCTGATCTGCTTCATTGAAATGATTTGCTAGCTACTCTATGAGCATTTTTTGTTTCTAGGCTGTGCCACAGCAAACATTGCTTGTTGACTGTTACATGAAATTGTTTAAACTATATTTACTAAAAGTACTCTTTAAACCTTTCAAAAAAATTACAAAAATAACACAGGTATATATTTTGTTTCAGACATAATTTCAGAAGTTGTTGTAAATAGATATAGCATAAAGAACTCCAAACATACTAAAAATAATATCTTTGTTACAACCTGGACGTATGGTTGCCTTTTTTTGCTCTCTGATATATGACACACATGTGTGTCACACCAGAGAGCATAAATTTTTTTGCTTTTGTTTTGCTTCTTCTGCTTTAATTAATCTCTTGAAATTAGTTTCAAAACATGCATCAATAAAAAAGGCAACCATATATCCAGGTTGTAGTGAAGATATTATTCTTAGTAGGTTTGGAGTTCTTTATGCTATATCTATCTATCTATATATTAACTTCTTATGTATAAGAAATTAATATTAGATCATAAGTATCAAACATGCTAATAAAGTATCCAAGTAGGCCGAGCACCAAATAGTCACCAAATGACATCTCTAATATATATATATATATATATATATATATATATATATATATATATATATATATATATATATATATATATATATATATATATATATATATTAGTTTAATATATCTTATTGTAAAAAGCATTTCTTTGAATGTATTATTTAGCAGTTACATTTATTAAAATTATGGTAAACTTATTTATTAAAAATAAGATATAATTAGAAAATTTGCTTACATTTAATAAATAACATTTACTTAGGATTTTTTTTTTTAATTAAATATATTGAAGTTTAAAAATAACTAGAACTTAGAACTTAAATTTAAAAAACTTAATAAAACTAAAAGTTATTGTATCATTATTATTATTTCAGAGAAAAAACTTTCTGAAAAGTTTTTCTTTTGTTTTTTGATTCTTAAAGTAAAATGAATTAGTTAGATAAAGATCAAAAGTTTAATCATTTAAAAATTAAATTGGTGCGATTACTATATTGTTATTTAAAATTTTTTACTTTTGTTCATTTATTATTAAAAACAGTTAACTTTTAATTGCTAACAAGCTCAAGTTAACATGAACTCAGTAAAATAAACATCAAAGTAGTTATTTACTGCTGCATTCGAAACCAAATTTTTTTTTCTATTTTTACTAATAAAGCAAAAGAAAAAAATTTCATTTTAACTTTCAATTTTCCAATTTTAATTACACTGTAATTTTATTCAAGTTCACTGCAAATATAATACAAAGATATGTTTAAGTTGTCAACTAAAAAATCAAATCACCTTCATTCACCCATGCCTGTGTTGAATTATGTAAGTCTCCACATAAGAACTAAAACAAAATAAAAATAATTAAGAAAAATGTATAAAAATCACACTTTAAGTTTTTTTTATAAAATTTCAAAAAATATAACGATACTGAAAAAATCTTAATCACATACCTCGACACCAATTTTCTCAACTTCAGCATGTTGAAAATAAATAATATATTCATTGATTTCAAAATCTCCAAAAAGTAAAGGCTTCAAAAAGAAAGTAATTATTTAAACAGTAGAAAAAGTAGAAATTATTAAATCATAACAAAAAATTTTATTTTACAATTATAATATTCTTTATTTTAATTTATTTTTTATTTCCATTAATTTAAATCTTTTTTTCAGGCAATTTACACTTGGAAACATCTGGAAAAAAAGTGTTTTGTAAAACCACTATAATATAAAAACTAATATAGACACTATATTATAGAATTATAAAAAAACTAGTATAAACAATACATAAATTATAATTTGCAATATATAGCCTCTTTTTCAATTACCTGACAGCAGCACTAATTTGAAAATTTTTATTTTGTTTTACAAGTTCTTCTTGTATAAATAATTTTTTTTTTTGCATTACTAGGTTTTTCTTAAGTTATTAGGGGCGACTAATGTAATTAGTGACCCATAATGACTTCTGATAAAAACTGTCTTGTAGATAAGCATTTTTTATAAAGATTTATTGCTCAATATAATAGTGAAAGGACATTCTCTTTAAGGTTTTTATAATAAGATTAATCAATGTGTTTATAACCTTTTTGCGTAAAGAGCTAGAGCCTTTATCTATTTAAGATTCGTTTTTATTGATATGAGGGGAGAACGAAAATTGCAAATTAAAAAAATGAATTAGCTGCGCATGAAACATCGCTTAAAACTTCATATTATTGTATTTGTAGAGGTTTCAGTACATACATCAACTAAAATTTTGGGTTGGCACTATCTACATAAGATGGACATTATTTCTTGACATTGAAATCGAAGATATTGAAAATTGGTAACACATTAAAGACATTGAAAATTGGCAACTTAATTGTGACTTTACCTTATTTACATCAAACAGTGTTCCATCATTTGGGTTCATATTATTTTATTTCCAATCCAATAAACGTGTAAATAGTTTCATCATTTTTTTTTGCCTATGAACGCATTTATGCTAAACCTGGCAAGAACTAATATAGCATGTTGCATGTAGCATGTTTATTTGTTTCGAAGTGCAGCCATCATGGTATGCAATGTGGGTATTAAATTATCAAGGGGGATATATTTAAAACCAATGTTATTCCTACATATTTGTAAAGAATTAAATACATATATATATTTAATATAACATTAATAATTTTTTTAGACACGCTAGTACATTCTAAAAAAAGATTACTGGCTTAAAAAATAATAAGCACAATTTACCTAAACCCCCTGCATCGAATATATTTACAAATACGGAGAAACTAAAAACGGTCAATGTACTTGTAGTCACATAATCACAGATTGTAATCACAGATTGTCATACCGTCTTCTATCTTCATTAAAAGCATGAGTGGAAAGCTATTCACTCTTGAAGAAGTTAGATCACATAATAATGCAAAATCTTGTTGGTTAGCAATACATGACAAAGTGTACGATGTTACTAAATTTATAGACGAGGTAACGTCAAATGTGTGGAACGTAAATTAATAATGTATTATATTTAATAGGCTCAATATATACAACCTATTACATTTCACTCATTTAGTTGTTTTTGTAAAATGAAATGTTTATGAATAAAGGTTAGTGTTCACAAACACTGACAGTATGTATTTTTTGTATAAGTATTTTTTTATTAACTAAAAAGGTACAATTGCGAAAAATTAGCACCGTTACTGCAAAAACTCACTGCCGCCCACCTACTTACCCCACCCCTCCAACCTACCCCTCAATAATGTAGAATATGCTGGTTAAAAGTTTTTTTAACAACATAGAATTGAAATTTAATGAAAACTTTTCTAGTTTAATGCCATAGTTAAAAAATACAACAAAAATTAAAATTAATTGCACATTTGAAATGATCATGTTGGGTATATAAACTTTATCTAGATAAAGCTTGGATTTGTTTAAAAAAGAAAAATTATGTTATCTAATTTATGAATATATTTTGATTTGTGAAAAAACAAACTTGGTAAATCTGCAGTTAAGTGGCTGAAAATAATTATATTTTTGCGCTCTTGTTCTTATAGATTTTAAAATATCTTGGTATATTTATTATAAATATTATAGTTATTATTATAAATGCTTTTGTTTTTAATAATAAAAATAACTATTATTATAAATATGTAAACTATCATTATAAATAACTATTCTTATAGTTTTTATTATTAATTTATTGATACACATTTTTACTCTTTTTTTTTTTTTAGCGAAAAATATAATTATTTAAGGTCGCTTAACTGCAGATTTACCTCAAACTTGTTGCATCAAAGAAATAAAATCACTGATATGTATATATGATATTCATTATCAGCTCTCAAATACCTTCTACTAAACCTCAACTTTTTTTTTTTTTCAATATTTGACATGTATTTCATAAATTTTTTTTAAATTTAAAAACAAGTTTCAAAATTTTTTATTGTAAGGTTATTTTCATGTAATTTTGAGTATGAGTGCAGGCCTGGTTGTTTACAAAACACATTTTGTAATAATAAACATATTTACATCTGTCATCTGAGGTTTTTCTGTAACTTCAGTGCAGTGTTATGTTTTTTTTTTTTTTTAAGAAAAAAATTAATAAAATGCTTTCTAATGTCTAAGTGTTTCTTTTTCATTGTCCATTTATGCTTTACGGATGCTTTTATTCGCTTTTTTTAGAAGTGGTTTGGTAAGATTTTTTTTTTTTTTTTTTTAATTTTACTTCATCTCCTCAAGGCCGAGAAGGCCACTACAGACGAGGAGGCTACTTATTTTGTGGCTATAACCCTCTCTCAACTCTATAACTCCGAAACACGAACCTTGACGAACAAAGCCGCTGCGCAGAGAAACGAGTTGAGCGCGGTACTACCAGGGACGTGGTAGGGATCGAACTCCGAACCACTCGTTTATGAAGCGAGCGCTCTACCACTACACCACTACCGCATAAGAAAAACTATTCACTTATCAGAAACATTAACCCCTGAGAACTGCTTGGTTATTTTTTTCTCATTTTCAGCTTTATGTTCAAGTTTGATATGATTTTTGATAAGTAATAAAAGTTGAACATAAAGTTGTTTAGTTATAGAACTGATTCTTAAATTGCATATAATAAAGTTAATGGCAAGTTATTTGCATATAATAAAGTTAATATAATAAAGTTAATGTAAATTACTTTTAGTTGTTGTATATTGTTGATCTACCTTTTAATATTTTATAAATTAAGGTTTAAATAAAAGGCTCTTATAAAGTCAACATTGACTAATACATCTTAGTCGTAGTCCTTTGGTCTGCTTTACTATTATATATTATTATTATTATGAAGTATGAAAGTATGATAGTTGTATAAAAAGTGAAAATGATACATACTTGATAGTTTAATATAAAATCCAGTATGATATTTTTGTAATTTGACTAGCTTTTGTACATTTAGGCCAAACTTAATTTCTAACTTTGAAACTGACAAAATATCAATTTAGTAGTCTAATTAGTTGACAGTTAGAAATTCTAATGAAATATTTCTATAATTTCTTAAGAATTTTGAGTAATTTATGTTTCTCAAAAAGGAAAAAAAAAATCATTTGTTTTGTTTAATGTTTTTTTTTTTTCGTTATTAATTTTGCTTAAAGTTAACACTTTTATATAACTTTTTGTAAGTTTTTTCTTTAAATGTTTACTAACTTCAATGGTTTTGTCATCAATATTAAAAACTATTTATACAAATCATTAGTTTTTGAAGTCATTAATTTTTAATGATATTGTATTGCATCTTATTAATTAGTTTAGTTCGTTAAATATAAAAATATATGTTTTATATAATTATAAAAATATATATTTTTATAACAGTTTGTTTATAAAATATTTAAAATAAATACTAACAAAACATCTAAAGGCTTGAGAATGACATCTTGATAAAAAATAAATAGTAAAACAATTGTAGAGCAGTAGAAGGTGTTTAAAAATTATTGTTGCAAATTGTTTTAACTTTATGCTTTTTTATGATGTTGTAATTACAAGCTGTAAAACTGATTTGGTATTACACAAGTTGTAATTGAAAAGCATATGACATAATTGCGAACATACAAGTTGTAATGAGGCAGACGTGTATTTCAGACACCCTCTTTAGTAAGTCTGTCAAAAAGTCTTATACGAAACAAGTATTGTTGCAAACCATACCCTAGCCAAACCTTAACCCTGAAACTTATGGTTAGGCTCCGGGTTTGTTTTAGGTTTGGCTTAGGGTTTGGTTGGGGTATGGCTTTCAATAAAATAAATTTTATTTTTGGGTTCAGGGTCATATTATGTTTCTCAATAAATGTTACGCGTAAAATGTGAGTCTTTTTTTAAGAACTTACTAAAAGGGGGTGCTTTTTTTTTTAATCAATAATTTTTTTATCATACAAAACACATTAAGGAAGTGGCAGCATATATTTTTCAAAATAGTTGTTTTTTGGGACATCTTTATATATATATATATATATATATATATATATATATATATATATATATATATATATAATATATATATATATATATATATATTTTAAGGTGGCTCTTAAAACAACATTTTTTGAAAATGGCGCTCTGATTCCCTAAAGGTGTTCTATATAATAAAATAATACTGGAATTAAAAAATTTTAAGGGTAGCTCACATCTCATAAACATCAGACGGACCCCTAATATTATTTACAAAAAAAGTTTTTCAAAGTTATATTATGTTGGGTCTCCAAAGAAGAGAAATTATATAAAAATTTCATAAACATCATTTTATAAAAAAATACTACTTAAGATTTTATTTTCAAAAAATGTTGTTTTACAGGGTTATTCATTCTTATATGCGCGTCTATTCATTTTTATATGCGCCTTTATTCATTCTTATATGCGCATTTATTCATTTTTATATGCGCCTTTATTCATTTTTATATGCGCATTTATTCATTTTTATATGCGCCTTTATTCATTCTTATATGCGCATTTATTCATTTTTATATGCGCCTTTATTTATTCTTATATGCGTTTTACAAAAGCAATTGTAAAAAAGCAATTTGAACAAAAAAAAATCATTTAAGCAATTTGTTTTGAAAAAATAGTTTATTTTTTCAAAACAAACTTTTCTTAATTCTAGGTAAACGAGGTTAAAAATACTTAAAACGAGGACTTTTTAAATTCGACGATGGTTTATTTAATTTAGTATTAGTTCTTTGTAATTTTATTATTAAATTTCTTGATTGATTAAGTTATTATTTATCTAATTATTCATTTATCTCGATTTAAATTTACTTGTTTATAATTATTATTAATATCAAATTATACATCCCTATGTTTGTATATGCGTCAACCACCCATAAAATCTCTAATATAATTTAATATAAACGATAAATACGCTTTTAAATTTTTATCTAGACATATTTAAAATATAAATTAGGTTGTTTTCATTGTTATTTATTTAAGAAATGGTTGCCGAGCCAGCGCTTGATTTATATAACTACGCATATGGTTGTAAAATGGAACTATATTAAACTCTGTAGTATCCATAATATTTTTAAGTTTCCTGATTACCTCATCCGTATTTCGAGGCCTTTCTCCCTGTTTGTAAGTATGTTTTAAAGAAGAAAAAAATTCTTCTATTGGATTAAGCTGTGGCGTGTAAGCTGGCAGATACTTAATAGCTATACCATGAGAGGCTAGTGTTTGCCTAACAGAAAGACTCCAGTGGAATTTACAATTGTCCATAACAAGCACCGGCGCTTCCACATTTGCATTCCTAATCGCTGGTGCCATCATTGTAGTTATGAAAGTACAAAATGAATCTGCATTCCAGCCTCCAGTTTTTGTTTCATAAGCAAGCACTCCTATTGTTGAAACAGCACAAATTAAACTAACATTCTTGCCACGATTTGCAGGCGACTGTAAAATTGCTGGCGCACCTCTTAGCGAATAACCATATGTGCTGTTAGTGTGCACATTAAATCCAGTTTCATCCAAATAAATAAGTTTTTCATCTGAAATTCCGTTAATTTCGCTTGCAAATGCATAGCGTGCATTGATAATTCGTGTTGAATTTCGTTCTTCTGGCACATGCACAACACGTTTTCTTGATAAATCCGAGCGTTTGAGTTTTCTTGAAATAGTAGGCTGAGACATGTTGAAGCCTGCTGCAGAAAGATTTTCTTTTATTGTTTCTTGCGTGCAAAGATTGTTTTCTTGTACGCATAATTCGATAATATTTTTTATTTGAGCGTTTATAGGTCTTTCACCTCGTTTTTTATCAGAAGATGACTTGAATGCAGTCATGTCGTCGAATTCTCCTCTGTTTAACTTAACGACAAGATTTTGAACTGTGCACTTCGATAAATTAAGAGAAGTGGAAATGCTTGTTGTAGATTGATTTCTTTCAACTAAATGCTGAGCATTTCAATTTGCTCTTTTGTAACATTTTTCCTTGTTTTACGATTATTTTCTATTCCATCCATAGGGTGAAAATTTGGTATTAATAATTTTAAATAATTAAATAATAAATCTAGAAAAATAAATAATTAGATAAAAAATAACTTAATCAATCAAGAAATTTAATACAATAATACAATTTAATATAATGTAATAAAATTAAACTAAAAACTAATACTAAACCATCATCGAATGTAAAAAGTCTTCCTCTTATAAGTATTTTTAAACTCGTTTACCAGGAAATAAGAAAAATTTGCTTTGAAATAATAAACTGTTTTATCAATGATTTTATTAAATGATTTTTTTTGGTTCAAATTGCTTTTTTACAATTGCTTTTGTAAACCACATAAAAATAAATAAATGCGCATATAAAAATGAATAAATGCGCATATAAGAATGAATAAAGGCGCATATAAAAATGAATAAATGCGCATATAAAAATGAATAAAGGCGCATATAAAAATGAATAAATGCGCATATAAGAATGAATAAAGGCGCATATAAAAATGAATAGACGCGCATATAAGAATGAATAACCCTGTAAGAGCCACAATTTTAAACAAACAAAATGTATATATATTAGGTATATATGTATTATGTATATATGTATATATATATATATATATATATATATATATATATATATATATATATATATATATATATATATATATATATATATATATATATATATATACATATACATATACATATATACATAATACATATATACATATATACCTAATATATATACATTTTGTTTGTTTAAAATTTAAGTCTAGTAGTTATTTTGCTGTAATGTTTTTTAATGTTTTTTTTTTAACTTACTCAAAAATTAAATAAAAAGTTTGTTTTGTCCTTTTTATTTTAATTAGTTTTTTTAGTATTTTATAATTTTTTATATAATGATAACGAGCTTCTTGTGGCTAGAAATTGAAGATAGTGATCTGATGATATGTGGTTGTAACAGGATGTGCCACTTGCCACGCCGCCAATGAAGCAATTGCTCTTTTGTGCTAGAAATTCAATGGTCATGTCAGCCATGATCATGTGATTTGACAAGATTGGTTTCTTCTTAGGGGATATTTAAAAGAAAAAATTTACATCAATGAGCCAAGAACAATTTAAGAGGTAAAGGATGAGATAATTTGACACATTATCAACATTGAACCTCAATGACTCTTCTCAGAGTCATTGAAAATATGGACCATATTTTATAGAGGTATGCCACCAAAGCGAAGCAAGCATTTGGCTGATATTTTGTTTCATGCATAATTGTCATAGATCCTTCTATCAATGTAAAAAATGTTAGGATAATTCTTTCAAAACTTTTTGTTTTATTCACAACTAACATTGTGCGTTTTGGTTTATATATATATTGTGTGCGTGCGCGTGTGTGTTTATATATGAGGGCAATTTCGCTGAGCAAATTTTTTTGAAAACAAAATTTGTTATGGGCGTGGAAGATTTAATGTATAAAACTAAACACATTAAAATTAAAAGAAAAATAAATAAAAAAACATAAAACTGATTTGGGCTTTAACATTTAAAAATGGATAAAATTGGGTATTTTTGTGCAAATACATAAACTTTTGTTGAATAAAACATGTAACAAAAACTAGTTCAAATCTAAGTTTAAGGCTTATAATAATATTGTTTGCTATCATTGATAGCAAAGAACATTATTGTAAATATTTTATGGCCAACCACCAATGTAATATTAGGGTGGTAGGTAGGGTGCATCACCACATTAGGGCAAAAAATTAGTTGTTTATTTTTGAGCTGTCTGTGTTTCCAATGTGTTCCAATGTGAATAATAATAACTTGAGTGAAATATTTTCCAAATCTGAGTAAGTTTAGAGGTCCCCCATGAGAATTTGAAATCCAGGAAACCAACCGCAAGACACAAAGTCGATCGACTAGTAAGTTTTTTCATAAAATTCAATACTTATTGTCCTTTAATGAGAATAATGACTATAGTAATAAACCTAAATTGTTTTAATTGTATAATGAAGGCAACTGAACAGATAAAACCAAATTGAGATCACTAAAATCATTTTCTATTCAATTTTTTCTACAAAAAGCACAAAATCATTAACAAAAAAATACAAAAATCATTGACTACTATGACTAATAGTCAGTTCTTTTTTAATAAAATTCAATCCTCATTGCAGTTTAAGGTCTAATTAATGACTAAATAACTATAGTAATGAATCTTTATTTGTTTTAATAGTAGTAGAAAGATGTCAAATGAATCCAAAATTAGATGAACTGTTAATGTTTATTCCTTCTTGCATCGTTTGCGTCGCAAATTTGGTGTCTCTTTCCGATCTTTCTCGACCACTTGAAGAACGTTTTGATAATGCTCATCCGATCGTGCAGTTTCAACAAAGTCTGATGCCAGCTTGACACCCCTCTCGGCACAATCATTCACCACGTTCATTGCTGCACAATTTTCAACACTGGCAATGTAAGCAGGTGTCTTTTCCCATTCATCGACCAAAAGTTCCAGAAAGCTGGTGTCTAATTGTAGACGTTAAACTGTAAACTCCAACCAGATCACTCAGTTGTGTTCTATGATCAATGGACAATGGAAAATGTGACTTGCCCCATCCGTTGCCAAGTCGATTCATTGGAGCATTGCAGCTTGCAAAAGATCACTTGATGGTTTCAATTTGAGCAAGGCATCTGCAAGAGCTCGTTGTTCCGTTGATGGTACAAGCTTACTGAACAGTGCAAGTGGCACCATTTCCTCAGTGAGATACCGCAGGTGCCGATTCAGAGCTCGAATTGCTGACTGTGAAATCACCTTGTCCACAGTCTCGTACTCTAGTAAACATTTGTAAAGCTGTAAATCATTGTATTGGGAATCAACCGTGTTCCTACATGTGAGCCACCACACACTGTAAACATGAGTAATAAACGTAGTGAATGCTCGTATCTTCGGCACTTGGTGACGAGTAGTGATAGTTCCTGCTGGTAGTTCCGCAATATGTTTCTCTAGAAGTGCAATTTTCAGGCCGTTGATCAGCTTTGCCATCCAACGAGCCTTGTGAAGAGCACCTGGCCTTCGGAATTTTACTTCAACCTTGGAAGAAGATAAATAAACAAGTGTGAGCTCTGTGAATTCACGGTAGTCATCACGCAGGCAATCTACATCTTCAATTGCACGAGCGATCACCTCATCCTTCATTTTTGACAGCGGCTGTTGGGCCTCCACGTCATTATCAGTTGGACAAAATGGCAGTATCTGAGATGAGTCGTGTGGCACTAAATTCCAGTTACTTCATAGCCTTGTGAACACTGTGACTTCTGGTGACTTTGATGCTTCTATCTTTAGGTCAGTAAACACGTAAGATAGAAGTACTTCACCAATGTGATGATGACAACCTGACCAGAGGACAGCACGTTCCAGCTTATCTTGAATGGCAATGCAAGCTGCAGTTAGGTGACCTGTATTTGAGCTTGTTGTGTCGAATGTCATATTAACAATTCGATCATTACAATGCCACTCAATCATTAGGTTCATTGTTAGCTTGGCAATGATTTCTCCAACAGATTGATCTGTACCCTTGAAGTAACTAGGCACTCCCAGTAGCTTCAACTGCAATGCATCACCAACAACCACCGTCATACGTTCTTCAGTGACACGATTATTTGTTAGAGTTGGTGTCAGCTTTCCATCCCAATGCAGAGTACAGAGTTTTGGTGGTTCCCAGCTATTGTGAATTTCTATAGAAATTTAGCGTACAACCTTGCGTCGTGCGCGATCTGCAGTTGCATACGAAGAAGCAACCATAGATACATCGCCACCAGACTCAGCTATGACTCCTTGTGTGAATGCAGATTGTTGTGTTGGCGTCATCTTCAGACGTGTTGCTAATGACACAAGGTTTGGTCAGCTTAGCAAATCTGGTGGTATGAATGACAATGTTCCTTTCGGTTTTATACAATTTGGCTTTTGTAGCTCCATTTCTTTTGATGGAGATCTAAATTCTGATTCCATGTCATCTTCAGAAGCAGACTCGCTTGACTCATCACTACATTCGTCAGTTACAATTTCTGGCAACACAGTCTTGGTTGATGCTTCAATCTCACCACGAGCACGCTTCAGGCATCCTAATGCTGCAACATCACGACAATGACGCCGATTTATCTTCTGAGCAAGCGCCTTGTCAAATACCCCAAAACTTGCGGCTCTATCAGTTTTCATTGACTGCAGGAATGCAAGATCTTCATCATTGTTCATAAGACTATCCACGTTGGTCGGCCAGAGTTGGAAAGTTGTTGCCAACATGGACTGCATCTCAAGAAGCTTGTGCTGAGTTGCAGGTGTTTCACGGCGACTTTTATCGATCAAACGAAGTTTATTGTTATCATCAAGAAGTTTCACTATTTTTTCGCATGCTCTACGCTCGGTGACCATTGGGATGTTGGCTTTTTCATACAAAGCTTTAACCTGTTTCAGAACTATCTTGGCAGATGTGAATCTTGATGTTGCACCGGGTGATCCTGGTCGCTTACCATGGGTAGCCTCTTTACTGTGATACATCATGTATCTCAAAACTTGCAAGCAGGTTGGCAATCGGATACCAGTGATTAGTGCATCATCAGCACAGATTGCAGCACCTATACCAAACAACTCTGTAGCTCTACGAGTCTATGGCTTCTTTTTTGAGTCCAAGATAGGAGTATTTCGGCGACTTGCACTACCAGATGATGACGAATTATCGTCGAATTTGGGCTGCTTAGGTGTTGTTGGCTCAACTTCAGCTTCAACTGCTTCATTCATGTTTTTTAAGGAATTAGGGTTCTAAAAAAAGAGAATAGTGTTGTAACTGTTGTTATTAAGTTATGAACTTGGTTTATCAAATTAGCAAATTATTTGAATATTTTGTGTAATTTATTATTCATTTTTTGGAATATTATTTGAATTATTATTTATTGGATTGCACAACATTACAGATATTTCACATTGCTTAGGTAATGCCTAACATGTCTCATAGGTTTAACTATATATATATATACAGTATACATTATACAATTATAGTATCTTCATAAACAATGAATTACTAATTTACTGCATGTAATATGTATATACACAAAATAATGCAGAAATTAATATATTTAATGGAATTGTAAATTTACCAATTGTCACTGGACTGGGTTAACTAATATATAATTAAATTTTATTTTGATTTTTTGAGCAGACTTGACTATGTTTATAAAATTACATTTTCAATCATGGTAGCCAAAGAACATAAATATAAAGACAAAGCTAATAATTATTAAAAAAATATTTAGCACTTAATTTTGGTAAATAAGGTGAAACTTGTTAGGGCATGGGGGACCTCTAAATATTGTCTAATAAAATTTATTTTTTAACACATTGCATCTTTTGGTGATTGGAACAACTTGAGATAATAGACAGATCAATATTAAAAAAAATTTTTTTGTGATGCACCCTAGTGGTAGGGGGCGCTGAACATGCTAGTCATAAATTAACAATTTGAAGTATTTAAGACAATGATATAGTAAAAGCAAAACAGAAGTTGAACAAAAATAATAATGATCAATATCATTGGCATGACTAGTGCCATGACAGTTTCTCCCAGTCAGCAGATGTCCAAAGGGTGCCAAAGAAAAGTTACGTAAAAAAATATGGTTCTTAACTGATATAGAAAATTTGTAAATATTAGGGTCGCCAATCAAACAAGAAAGCGAGGCTTAAAAGTGATTTTATTTTTTAATCCTTTTATTTTCGTTAAAAAAAAAAAGGAATCAGTTCATTTTCTAATACCTAAACCTTGGAAAACTAATATAAATTTAATTTTATAAATTCATGTAAATAAAGTTCAAATAAACAAATTGTTCTTATTACAATTAATATTACAAGAGTTACATTAAACAGTTTTTTTTTTTAATGCTTGGAACAAAATAATTGCTTTTGGTAACATTTCTATGATTTTCTTTCCTACTCTGATTTTTAGTAAGAATAAAGTTTTTTTAAGACCATAAACCAGTTTTGATGCTTCGGTTACTGACTTGACTGCATGTTCAACTAACTG
Source organism: Hydra vulgaris (assembly GCF_022113875.1). Classification (NCBI taxonomy): domain Eukaryota; kingdom Metazoa; phylum Cnidaria; class Hydrozoa; order Anthoathecata; family Hydridae; genus Hydra; species Hydra vulgaris. Next base: position 22,554,258 of record NC_061156.1, on the reverse strand, counting down.
AGAGTTGTTTGGAAGAAATGTAAGCCTTAAAACCTCTCCAGATTTTTGCGTTTATCAGTTCAACAGATGAAAAATAAATTGTAGGAGGAGGTTCCACTTCATGTTGGCATATTTGAACACGATCAATCCAGCAGTTACAATCAAAATCAATTGTCATTATTGTTTTGGGCTTAAGCTTAGAAACAAATTCTTTATTTTCCTCATTTAGCTTCCTAATGGTTAGTATTCAATCTATGGCTTTGTCACAATTTACTTTCTCAAACTAAGATGAAGAATATACTTGGACTATAAACTTCGTTATCATAACCAACTCTGCCGATGGATTTGTTTCTCTAGTATACTTATACATAATCTGTAATGCAAGTGTCAACCACCTTGCATGGTTCACAGGTCCAGGTTTTGTAATTGCATATTTTTTTGAAACTTTACCTGTAGATATACCAAAGGTGTATTCATATAATTTTCTTTTATCATTACTTAAATCAAAAACAACACGCTTATCCACAAATGACTGAATTTTGGACATTATTGTAAAAAAAACTATTATAGGGAGTTCATGTATGGAATTTTCTGACACCGATGAACAAACTGGACATTTAAATTTAAAGTAAGTTAATAAAAATATTATTTAAATTTAAAACTTAATGGAGAAGTTCTTATTATACCTGTCATCACAATTACCAACAGGTAGTTCACAATTACAAGCAGACAAATCAAACAATGAATCAAAATTCTTCTCCAAATAAACAATGCTGGATTTGTTCCCTTTTGATTTTTTATGTTCACCACACAAAACTTTTTTTAAAAGTAATTCAAGTTTTTTCTGTATACTTCTCTCGTGAATCAAGGGGAGTTTAGAGTTCACTTTTCTCCGTAGTCCAACAAGTTTAAAGCTTATTTGAGAAACAATTTGTTGATCAGTTATTTTTTTGGCAATGAGTTGTTTATAGCTGAGCTGTATAACTATAAATGTGTGAAGGTCACTATAAAGAAGATCATTTGGTAGTTATTTATTTTTTAGTAGTTAGGTATTGGCAAACTTGTGCTGCGAGTTCTACTTTTGAGCCACTTTTCCCATTTTATTTACTATCTATTTGAAAACAAGACTCAGTTACATATTTTAAGATACAATATTTTATTTCTTATTTAGTTACAGTTACATCAATGCACTTAATGCAAATTGTAGAAATTGTAGATTATTATTTTTAATATTATAATTAAAAATAAAATTATTAACTATAATAAAAAAATGTATATGATATAATTATAATATTACTTTTATAAATTAATATATATATATATATATATATATATATATATATATATATATATATATATATATATATATATATATATATATATTGACTGGAACAAAAATTGTTGGCAATATATAACAAAATATAACTTTTTTTTTATTAAAAAAAAAAAATTACTATCATTATAGTGGTTTGTTTACATCAATTGCATAGAAGTTTATTGTTTTACTGTTCCATACAGTACGCTATAAACATAATTAGTTAAACTTGTAATTTATTTTTTTTATAAAAAAATATTTAAAATACCTCGCCCTAATCAATTAAACATTTTAGTTAAAAAAAAGTTACACCATTATTCTAAGTTTTTGTTACAAAATTTTCCACATCTATACCAATTTTAAATGGTACAAATGGAATTGCCCTAATATATATATATATATATATATATATATATATATATATATATATATATATATATATATATATATATATATATATATATATATATATATATATATATATATATATATATATATATACATCAAGGGCTATTCTAGACCGTTTTTGACAGCGTCGACTATATTCGGGTGCCCCCCAAATTAAAATTTGAGAACCTTTTTTTTTTTTTTATGTTTTTTTTAATGTTTTTTGGCAAATATTATTATTTTTCGCAAAAAAATTGCTGATTTAATGCTAAAGTCTGCCGAAACGAAGGGGTATCGCCACCCAAATTTTTTTCCTAGAATAGGCTCTGTGTATATATATATATATATATATATATATATATATATATATATATCCAATATGATCAAATTGTTTAATATAAAATCAATTCCTTCAAAGAGCTAAACCTCCTTTACAGAATCCTCATATTTTTTTTGGAGCATATTTTTATTCATTAATACAGGTCCTTGATTAATATATTAATAATTAATAATTGGTTGATTAATAGTTGACCATGAAGGAATTTAATTAACCTGATGATGATCTTCCTTAAAGTTGAAAAAAAAACTGTGTGGATAAAAATTAGTAGAGATAAATAGTAAAGATCTTGTAGCATAAAGTGCATCCATTAAAACTCTTTTCCAGGATGATATTAGTAGATTTTAAGATTTAATATTGAATCCAAATAGTTCCATTATATTATTCAGCTTGTCCATTTCCAGCTGGGTTACAAAGGGTTGTCCTGTTAGTTGTAATATCTTTTGCAAAGAATCAATGTTTTAATTCCGAAGAAATTAAATAGGAATCATGATCTAAATCAACATAGCTAGACTAGGGTGATTCTAAAAACAACTTTTTTTGAAATTGTCTGCTGCCACCACCTAAATGTGAAACCCAAGATGATATGCTTTTGAAAAACTCCCCCCACCCCCGTCCCTTAATGCCAGTCCAACCCTGATTATTGTATCTGTCTTATATTTGACACCTAAAGTTGGTGGTAGAATTGCTCAGTTTTTATTTTGCACAGCACATTTAGCAACTCTTTTGTCAGTTAATGATTTTTTTTTTATTGTGGAAAGGGGAAAAAGGGGTAGTGTAATATAACACTATTTTTTAATCCCAAAATTATTGCTGGATTATTTGCATACAAAATTATTGTATAAACACAACTTGATATTATTTTTTTATCTTATCAAAGTTCATGTTCTATCTTTTAAAATAAACTACAAGCTTACACTGTGCATTTGCAATTACAATTTATATATTCTCAACTAGATATTATGATATTTATTGTTTTATTTACATGTTTACATGTTATGTCTTTACTTGTTTACATGTTATGTCTCTCATTTACATGTTATGTCTCTATTACTTGTTTACATGTTATGTCTCTCAATTACATATTGCGGTTACATTTTGTAATTAATTTTCGATGTATATAGCATCCAGGAGGAGAAGAAGTTCTACTAGAATTGGCTGGTAATTTTATGATTTTTAGTTTTATTATTATTTTTGTATTCTTTTTAATAAATGTTTTTAATTTTTTGGTGCATTTTTAAAAACTTAAAAAAAGCATATTTCTTTGTTTCAGAATGTTTTTTCTGTTTTTTAAGAATGCTTTTTTTTTTTTTCAAGTTTTTGTAATAATAATTAAGAAAATACAAATTAATAAACTTGAGTTTTTTAAATTTTAGGAAAAGATGCAACATCTAATTTTGAAGATGTGGGACATTCTAGTGATGCAAGGGATTTACTTGCAAGCTATTATATTGGTGATTTACATGAAGTAAATTATTTATTGATTGATATCTTCAATCATCAATTAAAAATTAAAAAAAAAAAAATATTTTAAATTTCTACAATTTTTTATTTTTAATAAAAAATGTAATGTTTGATAATTTTTTAATTTCAAAGATTTAAAACCTGAATTTGTATTTTTTATTATACTTTATAAATATAGAATGATCGATCAAACTACAAACCAGAGTCAAAGAAAGATGTGAGTAAAGATTGTTACATTATGTAACTATTACACTTTATTATGTACATAACAGATTAGTGTGTATCTTACGTAAAATGAAATACATGTATAAGAAATCAGTAAAACTGTTCTAATGATTTAATTAGCTTGATCTAAATTGTTCTTATGGTGTAAGTAGCTTGTTATATTTTAAAGATGAATATATTTACAAGATCGCCAGCAATCTAAATGGTTGTCAACTTTAGTTTTGTCAAACTTGATGTTGAAAACTTCAATTTTGTCAAACTTGAAGTTAAAAACTTCAAGTTTGATACAAAACAAACTTTGTTTTGTATCAATTCCAAAATCATAGTTGAAGTATTTATTTTGTTTTGCTTTTGTTTAATTTTAAAAATAAATTTATCATAAGGGTTTTAGAAACTTGGTAGGGGAGGATAGGCATGAGTGAGCCTCTTTTTTTTTAAATGGTTATAACAAAGAAACCTAAAGTGAAAAAAAAATAGGATAAGAAGCTTAAATTATTAGCTTTATTTACCTGAAAATTAAAGTTAGGTATTGTCTTAAACTGATTAAATGAAAGTTGGGTAAAGAACTAATTCTTTACCACTAAGCCTAGCAACTAAGTAATAATGTAAAAATGAATTTTAACATTGTTGTAAACTTAACTAATGAAATAAATAAAATGTACATATACTACAAGAAAAATAGTTTGTTCACATTCTGTTTTACTAATGTCTTAACAACAACAACAAAAACTACTGCAATATAATTGCATTACAATTCTTGCTAATATAATGTATACAATTTTTATTGCATGATCTTTTCTCAATCTGATCTCTTAGGAATCTGTGGCAGTCATAGATCAATCCGTCTTTTTTTTTTTTTTTTTTTTTTTTTTTTTTTTTTACAATTCCAGCTTTAAGGAAGCCTCTGAATTGTTTAGGGCTGATAAAATAACCTAAAGATGATGTAGACATATCAACCATGGCAACATTAGTATTGACTGGTTTATTTGAATCAAAAAGAAGCAGAGATATTTAGCAGTATGTTAAAAACTTTAGTATTAGAATCAGTAGAGTTTTTAATTGTTGAAAGATATGGATAAGCTAAATTCTCATGTAATGTTTATGTTATTTTTTGTACAACTATGTTTAACATCAAAAGGTCTGTTTGTCACAGAACTGCACATAAATTCAATATTTGTAAACATTCCTGTCATTAAAAACTATATCTGTTTTTTTAATTGCAACTATAATGTTTGGAGGTGTTATGGCTTTTTAAAAACCGGGCCCTGCACATGCTACTGCTTGGTAAACTGTAAATGTTTTTCCAGGATTGTGGACCATCCATGAATTATTTGCTAAACTATATGCAGTTTAAAATGCTTCCATAATACCTACATCAAGTGGGTGTAACTTGTGTGCAGAATGAGTTGGTAATTTCAAAATGGTCCCTCCATGCTCCTTTGCTTTATTTAATACTGCTATGGACAAGTGAGCTTCACAGTTGTCGTAGATTAATAATGATGGACTTTCTTCTGCAATAGATAAAAATCTTATAAAGTGGTTCATAACATCCAAAAAGCTGCTCATCCAGCCTGTTTTATATGTGAGTTCAAGAGATCCAGAAGAAACTCCTGACAACATATGCTCTTTGGATTGCACTCATGGAAAAATAAGTACTGGTGGAAGATATTGTCCAGAAGCAATGATTATTACGCAAGTTGTGATAAGGGTTCCTTTTTCAGCAATTGTAACTTTGCAGACACTTTAAACTCCTTTATTTGCAAAAACCTTAAAATCAAGTAGTTTTATAAAATAAAAAATCAAACTAATAAAAAAACATTTTATTAAAATTATTATTTATTGATATATTATATATTTATTGACCATACTTTTTGTGGGTTCTGCACAGTAACAGTTTAAGTTTCATCAAGGTTAAAAATCTGTGTTCCATTTGCAAATGTTAGTGATCTTGCAAGAACTTCTTTTAATTTATCAAAAAATATAGCAACATTATGGGCATTAAATGTTGCCCTAGACAACATCCATATTTCCTTAGAACACCTCTTCAGGTGTTCTAAGGAAAATCTGGATGTTGTTTTCTAAAATTGTTCATCCATTTTTGTCATGGGATAAATGAACTCATACCCATAGCTCACTCTTACTCGCCCTCTCCTATTATAGAATCTAATTGTTTGTAATAGTTGACAGAATTTTACAATGAACTGCAATTAGGATCCTGTTTAATAAATAATTAATGAATAAGCCTAATTACAATTCTTAATTTTGTTTCTCTACTCAATTTATTAGATACAGTTTAAATATATGAATATATTCATATATATGTATGTATTTATTTATATTAGTTTATATATATTAAACCACTGTCATGTATATGATAACACTTGGCTCAGTGCGGGATTTATGTATTGTCGATATATTATTTGTTTGCCACAAAAAAAACGTCAAAAATTTTTTAATCCTTTTAGGAAATACAATAGAAAAACATGCAAATTCTACATGGAGTCACTTAAGGTCCGTAAATAAAACTCTACTTTCATGCGGGTTTTTTTTAAAAAAACGTAGAGCTATAGATCTTTTTTCAATATATTGAAAAATTTTCAATATAATGAAAATATACAGCAAACTACAGTGTTCAATAAAAAATTTATATACCAAACTAAAACATTAGCTAATTGTTTTTTAGCAAATAGTTTAAAAACATTTAGAAACTTAAATCAAAAAATAGTTTCTTGTTTTATTTTTTAATCATATAATAAGTTCATACTGTCATATAATAAATTCATATTGTCTTTGAAAAGCCTCTGATTTTCCCGTAAGCGATCTACCAACTTACAAATAGGTCATTCAATATGGTTGCAAGGTTGATAAAGAATTATTTAATGGACAGAAAATTGACTCTGTATCAATCGTGACAAAAGTCAATAGTGACTTGTAACAGCTTTGATTTAGGGTTAATCCAAATCTACCTCTGATAAAAGATAAACCATTGAAACATAAAATATCGAGGACATTTCTAAAAGTGTTGTCTGCAGAATGAACTCAACCTAAAAACCAGAAGTACAGTATAAACTGGCTAGAAAAAAAACTAGAAACATTGTTTTGATGTGTCTGCTTGCCGGTGCGATCTTCCAATTATTGATGATTGTAATGATAGGTAAACATATATCTTTTAAAGTTTTTTATTACAACTTTTTTTAATGTTAAGTGAAAAAGATTTTGTAAAGGTAGATGAAAATTTACTACCCCATCCCTCTGCCTTCTACTAAGGTATTAAAGTAAGGTCTACAACCATAAACTAACAGATGTAAGCCTACGCTATAAATGATTTTTATATTGTTTTGATTTTATAGTAAAATAATATACGTTTAGACGAATTGGATGTCGGAAAAGTAATTGTACAATGAAACACATAGTTTGTCTCTGTGAGGAAAGTAGAAAGGTAATTCATGCCATTTTTGTATTAATATTATTAGGCATTTACAGTTAAAATTCATAAATATGTTAGGTTAGGGAAAATAAAATAACCTTAAGTCATTTTAGAAATTGCTGCTTTTTTATGAAGTTATGTCATAATGATTATTGATCACCAATCATTTGACCATTAATTCATTCTATTCACTTTAAATTTAAATACTTTCAAATTTAGAATACTTGACTTATTTTCTTTCCCTGTTTTGGAAAGAGAATATTTAAAGGACCTAAGATGCAAGGTAGGACCAAAAAGAAGTTTGGCAGTTAGGTAATGTAGACAAAGCGGAGGCAACAAGGAACACCAAAAAGAATATTAGAAAGGAAAATGAGGCCACTAGAAAGCTAATTAGACAAATAAAATCTTCAAAAAACATTAGAAGTCGATTCAAATGGTAGTTTTTTAGCGCTGAACCTTCAAATTTAGATACAACTGGAAGTGAAGAGTTTGAGGAGCAAATACTTAGTGAAAGAAATTACACAGAATTTACTAATTTGGCCAATGCTGCAATAAAATACAAATTAAGTGATGCTGCAGCAGCTGCAATAGCAACTGCTGTATTAATTGACTACGGAATAGTAAATAAGAGTAAAAAATCTCAGATAATTACAGAAGGTATTTTGTAAAAAAGCACGAGTGGCTAAATCAATTGACACTAAGCATCGTCAAGTGGTTTTAGAAGTAAAGGTAATTGGTGTTGATAGCAATGAGGATCCTTTCTTTTATCAAACCACCAATGATAAACATCATCTCACAAGAGTAATGAGGACCCTTTCTTTTATCGAACCACCAATGATGAACATCACCTCACTTTTACTTGTGAAAATGATCCTTTCTTTAGAAATTATCTAATATATGTGATAAAAAATGGTAAAGGTTTAAATTATCTTATATATGTGATAAAAAATGGCTTTAGTAATATTAAATGTGCTTTCTGAATATGATAGTGTCAAAAGCTTAAAAGCGATTGTTCTTGACAATACAAGTTCTAACACTGGCAGGGGTGTCAAAAAATCAAAGCTATAACAATTATAACCTTGAAATTCAATGCTGATGTTTGGACTGACTTAATTGAAGTTTCTTCAATACATATTGAACCTCACACTTCAATTTTTGTTTCTTCAAATGAATTAAAACAAGCTATTCAAACCTGCAATAAACTTTCTTTAACTGATTTGCCAAACTATTCTCAGTCGGTAAAAAGAGCTGTAAAACTCACATCTGAAGCTTCTAAAAAGGTTTATGGACGGGTGAAGAGACATAACTTCATTCTGACTAAAAACCAAAGCAGAGCCAAAAACAAAAGCAGAGCCAAAAACAAGAGAAATGTGAAAAAATCATAATATTGTATACTTTTCTCAGAGTAATTTTACAATCTTGTATAATCCATATATAATATATATTGAATACAATACAAAACTATAATATATAATATATCAATATTATTGATATTGAAAATTTTTTCTATGACTCTGAAGATTAACACATATATAAAAATGAGTTCAATGTACTCTTTTATGAAAAGACATTCAAAAATGTTATGCATCAAACTTGGTGTAACTTTCATTGTGAGGTCTATAAAAATGTTGAAGTTCCTGTATATGCTAAAAAGACCCTGATCCAAGCTATTTTTAAACACCAACAATTTTAAAGAACTTTTTGTTAACAATCGAGTTCAAAACTAAAAAATCCAATTTTCTAGTTTTGAACTAATATTGAATAGAACTTTTCAGAAACATCTGCGACGGAAACTTTTACGAATCTTCGTTTCTTTGACGTTAGCCAATATGCTTTCATAAAACATCGTAAATACGAGGCAAGACTTGTAAAACGTTTTCATCGCATATATTTATGATTTTGCAAAATATTTAATTAATTTAAATGAAAAAAAACACAAATTAAAATGATTATAACTCCAAATTGTAAAATTTTTTCGGAACTATGTTTATATTTATGGCTTACATAAATCCCAAAGTGAGCCAACATGCTTTGGAAAAAAAATATTTAGACTGGCTTAATATATATATACACACACACATATTAAATATAATAAAATGAAAAAAAGTTTTTGCCTTGTCAAATGTCCTTAGTAAGTAAATATTATACATATTATTATTATTATTATAATTATATATATATATATATATATATATATATATATATATATATATATATATATATATATATATATATATATATATATATATATATATATATATAATATATATATATATATTATTATTATTGTTAGTATTATTATCTATTATAATATGTATATATACATGTGTATATACATATATATATATATATATATATATATATATATATATATATATATATATACATACATGTATATATACATACATGTATATATACAGTATGTATATATACATAAATATATATATATATATATATATATATATATATACACATACATGTATATATACATATATATATATATATATATATATATATATATATATATATATATATATATATATATATATATATATATATATATATATATATATATATATATATACATAAAAAGAAAAGTTCTCCTAAAAAGAGAAAAATTCTCCTAAAATGAACATGGTAAGCTATGCGAGTTGCTCCTCTAAACAGCTTTTTACAAGAGCTTTTGTTTTTTAACAAGCTATCTGTTTATTCATTAAAAAAGTTGCTTATTAAATGCAAAATTTGGTTTCAAACTTGTTACAAGTTTACAATTTGTGAAGTTAATGTTACAAGAATATATACATAACAATTGTCATTTATTGCGCTGTGAAAAAATTCTTTAGTAAAGCGTTGTCTTTAGATTTTCACACAAACTATTCATTTATATATATTTTATATATATATATATATATATATATATATATATATATATATATATATATATATATATATATATATATATATATATATATATATATATATATATATATCAAAAAAGACTTAGCTCTATTCCTAAAATTTCGTTTGCAACCTTTTACAAAGCTGAAATTGATTTTAATCTTTTAATTATCAAAAAAAGTAGAAAGCTCCAAAAAAGTTATAATTTTTTTTTTTTAACTTAATTTTTTTTTCCATCGCGTAATTGTATTACTTTACGAGGTTTTAGATAGTTTTTCATGTTTTTTGTTTTGTTTTTTGTTTCCTTAGCTTCAAAATAAATAATTTTTAAGACATTTTAATATCCGTATGAGATTTTTATTGGTTATTATTATTTACGAACGTTAATAAATTTTTATAGCAATTTTTTTTTTTTTTTTTCTATAGAAAAAACAAGATCCACAGCCGTCTAGGTATTAGCTTTAAATTAACTACACGTTTTAAATAAAAAGTATTAATTATCTCTCTTTTGATAATTTAATTTTAACTTTAATCTGTTTGAAAAAAATGTTTTTATATCAGTAGAAAGTTGTTTCTAATAAATATTTAAAATTTTACGCGGTAAATTTTGTGAATACGTTTTATGTTTATCTCGTTTAAAATGCGAGTTTAAGTTAATTGACTTTTTTTTAGTTTCCCTGTATGGTTGACGATTCTATCTTTATCAGTCATTGGGGTGGCCTTTAGTTTTTACATGTTTTACAAAAATTAAATGTTTTGGTGAAAATATTATGCTATATTTGGTGAAAATATTATACCATATGATACTTGAGTTGTCAGCTCTTGTTGCTTTAAAAAATAAAATATACATTTTTTACTGAAGCTATTTAGAAACTCAAATTTAGGAATATATATACTATATTGTATTAGAATATGTATTAGTTTTATTGTGAAAAAATGTATTTTTTTTTTTTAAGAAAATTTTTTTTTTAATTATTTTTTAAAAAAAGAATGTTTACTTTTTAATACGTTGCGCAGCAGGCCAGAGATGTGCCAATAACCCCTATAGCACTATGACAAAGAAATGGGTGGTATCCATCTTGTTGATCGTGTGCTTGGCAACCTAAAATGGATGGTAAGAAATAGTACTGGTCCCTTTATAAATTTAATAAACTCTGCCTTTAAATACAGCCGCAGACTATCAGCAATCTTCGACCATCAAAGTCTAACAGAGAGACTTAATGATATGCATAGTCATTGCACTACTCAAAATTGAAATTCCATTAATGGACAACTACTCTCGCCCTGATCCAAGATTCGCCGTTTTAATAGCCGTATGATATGAGAAAGTAAGGCCATATTACTCTTACTGCGTTGCAGAGTATTTTGTATTTTTAAGTATTTTGAATGGTTTCCATTTAGATTATCAGAGCGTTATTTTATCACGTTTCATTATTGGTTTTCCCAGTTAGTGAAATTAAGTTCTGTTTAGAAACTTCTGCTTTTAATTTTACACAACAATTTTCGAGTTTAAATCCCGGCCACAGGAAAAAAAACATCTATCGCATTCTTGTAGCTAAGCTTAGAAAATTTTTGCTTGTTGGCATGTTGCGCTGTCGTGCATGAAAATGTCAAACTTTCTAATTCGAAACGAATTAAATAGATAGTTCTTCAAAATTTTCAATTCTTGGAATTGACAGTATCACCTTGTTTTAAAAGGTTTATGCCAGAATAACCATTAACTGATTTGCAAATCATATTTGATGGATATTACATAACAAAAGGTACGACGTATCGGCTAACGATGCGTGAGTTTGGTGGACATTGACTTGTTGATATGTTACAAACTGCTGAACTTGCACTTCGGTTGGAAACATGGGTTGTCAACGCATTTCAACAGTTCAATCCTTGTGTTCATTGCATAATTTGAAGCAAGCACGAATATTTTTTTAAAGAAAGACGTGGCTAAAGGAATCGTTACATGCAGCACAATACAATCAAAGATAAAGTTTTTGGCGAGGTGTCTTCAAGCTGTGCGGGCAATAACATTAACACTGGAGATAGTTGAATAAGAATTTGTGAGCAGTATGTTTTTCACAATTAAACAGCGTTTTGACGATTTTTGAAGTGTTATTTTTAAGCGATTTAAAGGATTTCCTGGATTGGTGCCTGTTGGTTTGATGCGATGATTAATGTCATGATCTAAGGTATCTTCAAAAGCGTAGCAATTATTTCTGAAAGACTTGCCGTCTTCCATTTAACGTTGTACACATAACTGATGAAACGTCATTGTTTAACGTATAAGTTATTGTTTATAATTATTACGATTTTTGGTCAATACCGTTAATCAAATATACATAAAAGTAAAATCATTTCATGAAATCTTCATTTGTCTTCATTCTTGAATCTTTACGCTAATGAAATTTTTAAGTCTATTTACTAAGTAAACCTATTGATAGGTCTCCATAACCTTTATTACAGAACTTCTATCGTTCCATCATGAGTTCAACATTCTTTAACTGGATACTGGAGTAAACGCAACAGTGATATTCCGCTATCCCGGAATATCGCTAATATATTCTGGAATTTTTATCTTTAATTACTCAAAATTTGTTTTTTAACAATTTTTTCTACTTTCTCATTGTTATAATATAAGTTAAAAAGTATTCCGAAATTTCAAAATGTAGCTGTGGTTTAACTTGTAAACAAATCTATAATAGAAAAATGCCTTGCATTTTTCTATTATAGATTTGTTTATAAGTTTTCACTTAACTAGTCGCGTGTTTTGGCTTTTTAGAAAATTTTATTAAAAACATTCTTTTAATGGAATACTTTTTAGAAGTTCAAGTAATAATAAAAAATCAAATTTTATAATCAAATTTTAAAAACGTTATAATGGATTACTTTTTAGAAGTTTAAATTAAAAAAGTTTATCCTATTTTAAATTCGAATTTTTAAAATATTTAGAGGAATACTTTTGGAAAATTGAAACTTTTAAAAATGGAATGTTAACAAAATATTTGTTGAAAAAAAATCTTGAAAATTTCAAAATAACGAGAGAAAATTTTGAAGGTTTTGAAGGGTTGAAGACCAAGAATATTGTTCAAGATATCAAAAAGTTTGACTTATTGAGGTTCCAGTTATGAGACGACTTTAGCCTAAACAACTACGTAATTTCCAATGAGCCGAGGAAAAAATTCAAGACATACAAAAGTTCGAGTTATTAAGAATTCGAGATATAGACAGTCAACTATATATTAGGGGTGCTCAAAAAAATAAAATTTTCAAAACGCGATTACACAAGAAGCCAAATTTGGGGCAAATATGAAAAAAATACATTACATACAAAAATTACAAAAAAATAATTCCAAAAATATTGACGTTTACCTTGTGCTCAAGCGGCAAAATACACCGAAAAATGCCCAAATTGTTAAATTAAAAAAATATTTTTTCTAATGTGATCATAATGGTCCAAATATTTATTTAGAAAGTTGTGCATCCTGGTTTTTTCATAATTGTTTTTTATAATAAAAAAAGATTTCGCATTAGTTATACAAAAAAAAAAATTCCTATTTTTTGCGTATTACAAGTTCGCTAAACCTATCATTCACCAATATTCATGGTCTTCGAAGTAACATTTCTTCAGTTGAGTCTTATCTCTTGCAAAATCCACCAGACCTACTTGTTCTTTGTGAGAATAATTTGAGTTCAGCTGTCTCATCTTGTGATCTTAGTGTTGATTGTTATCTTCCTTTAATTCGTAAATACTCCAATAGTCACATGCTTGGCTTGAGCGGAAACAAGGTTTGAATCCACAGACTACTCTTTTATGTGCTTTCGTTTAACAACATTTCACTCTATCACCTTTCTCTTTGTTCTATATTGCTCTCCTTCATCTCAAGACTGCACTCTTCTTGATGTTATTTTTGATTATATTGACCAAGCCCTCATTCTTTATCCATCAGCCAATATTATTGTTTTCGGTGACTATAATGTTCATCACACTGAATAGCTTGGCTCTAGTGTCAGTAACTCTGCAGGCATTAAGACCCACAACTTTTGCCTTTCTCAACCCCTAACTCAAATAGTCAACTTTCCAACTCGCTTTCCAGGCAACCCGAATCATTTACCTTCTCTACTCGACTTATGTCTTGTTTCTGATCCTAGTCAGTGCTCAGTTTCTCCACACTCACCCTTTGGTGCTTCTGATCATGGCATGGTTTCTCTAAAACTATAATCTCATTCTTCTTTACCATCAGAATCCCCCTATCTTTGTACATTTTACAACTACCTTAAAGCTGACTAGGACTCTTTCTGTGATTTTCTTCGTGATGGCCCCTGGGTAGAAGTCTTTCGTCTTCCTGTTGACAAATGTACTTTTTTTTCTTTTTCTTTTTTGTTTATAAGTTGATTAAGGTGCCCCAAGAAGTCCTTACGGTCTTATCACAAAGCACGGCAGGAAGAGCATTTAATAGGAAGTTCACGCCTCCTTCCCAACCGATGTCGCAAAACTTGCCCAGAGGTGGGGTTTGAACCACGGATCTTACGTTTCTCAGACAAGTGCGCTACAACTGCGCCACGGCTGCTAATAACCTTCTAACATAACTTCGTGGATTCAGGCTGGCATGGAATCTTTTATTCCCTCTCGACGATTCCAGGTCAAGCCTCACTCTTCTCCATGGTTTTCCTCACATTGTGCTGCTGCTATTGCCAATCGAAACCATTACTTCCATATCTATCACCAAAACAATTCTCCAGAAAACAGACGTCTGTTTATTACTGCTAGGAACCATTGTAAAAAGGTTTTGTCTAACGCCAAAGCCCACTATTCTCAGATCATGAAATCTCGTATTTCATCACAAAAATTAGGCTCTCGTGACTTCTGGAGAATCTTTAATAGTATCAATAATAAGGGCAAGTCTGTAATTCCACCTCTTTTGTACGGTTTAGACTTTGTCACCTCACCTAAAGACAAAGCTGAATTGTTTGCAAAGAACTTTTCATCAATATCATCTCTTGATTCCACTAGTTGCGTTCTACCTGATATAGCTGTCAAACAGGTTGATCCATTGCTCGACACCCGTATCACTCCAGCTTCTGTATCTAAAGTGATTTCCTGCTTAGACTCTTCTACAGCTTGCGGCCCGGACAACATACCCGTAATAGTCTTGCAGAAGTGTTCTCCAGAGCTGTCGTTTATCCTTTCAAAACTATCTAACAAAAGCTTATCAGAGTCTTGTTTTCCAGCCTGATGGAAAGCAGCATCTGTTATCTCTATTTTTAAAAATTCTGGAGAGCGATCTGATTCGTCTAACTACCGTCCCATTAGTCTTCTTCCTATCATAAGCAAGGTTTTTGAATCTTTAATTAACAAACACTTAATCTCCCATCTCATAACCTACTTTCTGATAATCAATATGGATTTCGATCTTCTCGTTCTACGGCTGATTTGCTATCAGTAATAACCAATAGGTTTTATCGCGCATTAGATAAAGGTAGAGAGGTTAAGGCCATCGCTCTTGACATTTCTAAAGCTTTTGATAAAGTTTGGCATGCTTGTCTTCTCTTTAAGCTTTCTTCTTACGGTGTATCTGGTAACATCTTTAAGATTATTGAATCCTTCCTTTCCAATCGTAGTATAAAAGTTGTCCTCGATGAACAGCACTCTTCTTCATTTTTTGTAACTTCAGGGGTTCCTCAAGGTTCAATCCTTGGCCCTACACTCTTTTCAATTTACATTAACAATTTTCCAGATATTTTCACATTTAAGGTGGCATTGTTCGCTGATAATGCTACCATTTATTCTTGTCATGATAAGAAGCCAACTTTCTCTGATTGCTTGGAGAGGGCATTTGAGCTTGAAAAGGATTTTACTTCTGCATGGTGCTCACAGTGGCTGGTGAACTTTAATTAGATAAAACTTAATTTTTTTCAGCCGATCGTTATTGCAATAATTCAGATCTTCCTATATTTATGAACGGTAATGTACTCGATGAGTCTCCTACCCTTCATCTTCTAGGGTTAACTCTTACTTCTGATCTTTCTTGGAAACCTTATATCAAATCCATTGCAAAATTAGCATCTGCTAAAGTTGCTTCTTTTTATCGAGCTCGTCACTTTCTTACTCTGGATTCTATTCTCTATCTCTATAAATCTCAAATCCGGTCTTGTATGGAATACTGTTGCCATATCTAGGGTGGATCTTCTAATGATGCCCTTTCTCTTTTAGACAAGATGCAAAAACGCATTGTATACATAGTTGGACCTGCTCTTGCAGCCAACCTTCAACCTCTGTCACATCGTCGTAATGCTGCTTCTCTTTCTCTTTTCTACAAATACTATAATGGGCAATGTTTTAGCGTCTCTTGTGCCATCTACTAAAATTCATTCTCGTGTTACTCGTCATTCAATTAAGTCTCATCCTTTTTCTGTTACTGTTCCTAAGTGGTCCAAAAACTCTTACTCGTCTAGTTTTTTTCCTCGAACATCAGTTCTTTGGAATTCGCTTCCTTCATTTTGCTTTCCTGATTCATATAATTTGCAATCTTTTAAGTCGTCTGTCAATTGTTATCTTGCTCTACAATCTTCATATTTTCTCTTCCAGTAACTTCCAACACTAATTAGTGGTTGCTTGCAGCCTTGTTGGAAGCGATGTTTAAAAAAAAAAAAAAATTGCACAAAATTATTTTTTTGCGAAATCTTTTTTTAATATATATATAATAGCAGCCGTGGCGCAGTGGTTAGAGTTCTGGCTCAGAACTCAGAGGTCCGAGGTTCGATGCCAGCTCTAACCTAACAAGCGACATTGGTACGGAAGGAGGCGTAAACTTCCTGTTAAATGCTCACCCACGGTGCTCTATGATAAGACTGCAAGGACTTCTGGGAGCACCTAAATACATACAAATATATATATATATATATATATATATATATATATATATATATATATATATATATATATATATATATATAAACAACTATGAAAAAACTAGGTTACACAACTATCTAAAAATAACTTAAGACCAGCTAAATCTCAATATTTTGTAAAAAAAAATTTTTTAATGTGATATCAGAAAAAATATTTTTATTTACAAAATATTGAGATTTTACCTTACAAAATATTGAGATTTTACTTTGCGCTCAAAGCCAAATAATTAACGAACTACTTAGGGCATTTTTTGGCGTATTTTGCCGCTTGAGCACAAGGTAAATGTCAATATTTCTGAATTTTTTTTTTTAATTGTATTTTTTTTATATTTGTCCTAAAATTTCGTAAAGCATTATTTAAATATATTGTGAGAAATATATCAAGAAACGTCGTGTGTTATAGGGAACTTGTGGAAAGCTAAGTTATATATTAACGTCAAGAACCTTTAGATATTTCACAGAATTCACGTAAAAAAAATTTTTTTCCTTAATTCTGATTCACTCCCAAATACTACTATTAAGTTAGAAGTTACTAGAAAAAAATAATAAAGTTACAGAACAAGAAAACGGTTGTCAGAAGACTTGAAATGTTAAAGGTTATAAGATTCAGGAAAACGATATTATACGATACGATAGTTGTTTGCAGTATAATACGTATTACGATAGTTGTTTGCAGTAATTAACTAAGTTTTGTTGGAGTTAAAATTTACAAACCACTATGAGCCCCAATCTATTACAGAAGTAACAGATTGGGGCTCATAGGTCAAAAGGAGTAAAAAAAAGGAGCCATCGGCAAAAAGAGCTACTTAAAGTATGTAAGGTTGTCGGAGTGATCAGTTATGTAGATAAGAAAGAGATTTGTAAAGGTAGAGAATGAAATCAGGAGTAAGAAAATAGCGAGCACGATAAAGAGAATCAACCTTATCAGATGGTAATTTAGCAATCGATTATTAAGTATTTATGGATTCCATGATAGAGCAGTAGTAAACGATAATCCAATAAGACGATTAAACCAAAAATATAACCTTGAGGTACCCCAGAAGTTACTGGAAATTAAGAAAAAAACATTTACACTCGTAACTTATAAAAAATATTTACATGACCAGGGCTAGAAGAAGACAAATTTAGTGTTATCATTAAGCCCCAAAAAAATGCGTCATTACTAGGTAAAATATAGTTTAACAATAAAATATTGTTTCAATGTATATATCACTGATTTAATATTCTAAAAAAAATGTAAATATATCGCGCAGCGGTTAAAATTTATAGTTTTTCAAAGAATAAGATATAAAAAATGTTTTGTAAAATAAAAGAAACAAAATTTAATAAAATATTAAAATGACAAAAATAACATTTAAGAATTGGTTTGAAAAATAAGAAGATGTGGTTTTATATAAAAAAACATTTTATTGTTTGAGCAATTTATAGTTTAACTTATTTAATCATATTTATAATACTTTTTACTGCCAATTAAGTTAAAGAAAATAAACAGTAAAAAATAAAAGTAAAAGATTGATAAACAACGCAAAAATAAAAATAAATTTCTAAAAAAGAAGATTATTATTTGAAATAATAAAAATATATGTACATATTGCTCCGATGGCGATCACAAATAATACCGAATATGTATTATAACTTATATTTTTAAGATCTTAACCGTTTTTACATTAAATATATTATATATATTATTTTTATTTTTGTATTTGAAAAACAACAACAACAAAACTATATTTATAAAAAAATTTCGTTCAATAACAAAAAAACACTATTGTTCAAATAGTCGCCGCATAATTGTTATTTAGTTCGTTATAGCCATATTGGCGCTATTTACTGGTTATATCGATCGTGGTATCGGAATGTTGTTTTTCTTTTATGCTAATTCAATTTTCTTCCAATCATTCTCCTCCTCTTTGATAGACTCCAGTCTATCAAACATTTAATTGTCAAACTCAAGAAGACACAATCTAGTAATTGGTCGTATAAATTCTTTTTTGCCAATTTTGACTTTCACAACTCTTACACGTCCATCCTTACCTTCAAAGACTCCCGTAATTCTACCAAGTGGCCAATGTCCTCTAGATGTATCTGGAGAAATTACTTACACAATGTCATCCGGTTTTATTTCGCGTTTTTTCTGATTCCATTTATATCTTTTAGATAAAGATGGAAGCCATTCTCGAATCCACCGTTTCCAAAAATGACTTAGTAGTTCTTGCACTCGACGCCAGCGCTTTTTAGGATGATAGCCTTTACATTGAACTGAGTCAGGTGCAAATTGTCCACCAACTTGCCCATTCAAAAAATGATTTGGAGTTAATGGAATATCATCTTTTATATTGGCACTCTGATATGTTAGTGGGTGAGAAATCAATAAACTCTCAGCACCTGTAAATGCCGTACAGAGTTCTTCACCTGTAATATCGGCTTTTTCGAGTATCCCAGTCATTGCACGTTTAACAGCTTTGACCATTATTTCAAATACACCGCCAAGATGAGGTCCTAGTGGAGCATTAAAGTGCCACTTGATTCCTTTATCAGCTGTAGAGTTAGTAATTTTATCCTTATCTAAGTCGTTGACAATTTCGTTTAGTTCTCGACATCCTCCAACAAAATTTGTTCCATTGTTCGTTAAAACTTCTAATGGTAATCCTCTTCTATTCACCATTCGATAAAAGGCATTGAGGAATGAATTTGTATCTAGATTATAAGCCATCTCAAGATGTACTGCTCGTGATAGTAAACAGGTAAACAAGCACAAGTATCTCTTTTGTCGTATCTTCCCTCTACCTTGCATAGTAAGAAATGGACCTGCAAAATCGATACCAATTCTAGCAAAAGCACGTAGTGGTTCTTTAAAGCGCATTGCTGGTAAAGGGGCCATCAGCTGTTGAGCAGGTTTACATCTTCTTAATTTACATTTGTTGCATTTTGCTTCTGCATCTCAGATTTCTTCTCGTCTTCGTATTACCCAATCTGATAGTTTTGTTAACAATTGATTTGTTCCCATCACATGATTGGCTTCGTCATGGTAATGCTTAACAATCAATTTTGTTATTAATGTCCTCTCGGCAAAATGATTGGATATTTAACATCGTAGGGTAAATAATGGGCATTTTGCAATCGACTGCAAGATCGCAATAATCCGTCTTCGTCAATTTGCGGATTTAAAGAAATAATTATGCTTGATATCGATATCGGTTTTCCTTTTTCAATGTTGCTATATTCTTCTTTAAAGCTTTCTTTTTGAGCTTTAGTTATGATTTCTTTTTCGCTTTCATGATATTCATCAGCTGCTATATCACCCTTTTTACGAAAGTCTGTTTTAAATCGACAATTTCCTATAAACCGATGGATCCAGCCGTTTATCCGGACAAGTTTTTTTCAACATGAGAACTTGCTTAAATCAAGCAATTGCTTTGTTACTTCAGTGGATAATGCAAAATTCATTAATACTGGATTTTTCTTTACTTCAATTGAAGCCTCTTGTGTAACTTCAATGTGATTCTGTGGCCATTTTTCTTCTAAAGAATTAAGGAAACTTGGTCCATGCCACCATACATAATTGCTTTCTAATTCTTTAACTGTTGTTCCTCTTGTTAGTAAATCAGCTACATTAGTTTTTGTTGGTATGTATCTCCATTGTTTTAGTTCAGTCTTTGATTGAATGAATTCAACACGGTTGGCAACAAATTGTTTCAACTTTCGACTTTGATTTTTTATCTACCATAAAACATTAAGACTATCACACCATATAGTTACGTCCTTAGTTTCCAGTTTCAATGCCTTGTCAATCTTCTCTGCAAGTCGTAAACTGAGGACAGCTCTAAGTAACTCAAGTCTTGGTATACTAATAGATTGCAATGGACTTACTCGGGCTTTTGATATTATGATCACACAAGTCACTTCTCCTATATCATATAAACATTGTTGGTAAGCAACAGCACCGTAAGCTTTACAAGATGCATCCGTAAAAACATGGAATGACCTATTTGTTACTGTTGAGGTTGTTTTTAAACATCTGGGAATATTTATTTTTGGGAGATCGTTTAGTTCTTGAAACCATTGATCAACATTATTTGCAATCCTATCCGGAACTGCATCATCCCACTCAATTCCATCAATCCACAGTTCTTGCATAATTATTTTGATTCGAATGGTGCCAAAAAACCCAATGGATCAAACAACGTTGCCATTTCTTAAGCAAAATTCGTATTGTATATACCGTATTTTCTTCGGTTGTTACAGAATGAAAACTAAATAAATCAGGTTTTGCTTTCCAGACAACTCCAAGTGTTTTCATTGCAGACAATTCTACAGAATCTAAACTTATATGTTCTGCACGATCATTTTCTGGTGTTATTTTAAGAACTTCGACCGAGTTTGAAAGCCACTTTCGTGCAAACATTCCTGCTGAACCCCATAATAGCGTGAGTTCATTGTATAATTGAATTTCTTTTACTTTTTCATCAACTACAGAAGTTATTGTGTCGTCCATGTAAGTTGTTTCAAGAACAGCTTCAGAAGCCAAAGGAAATTTTTTTGCATACTTTTTTGCGTGTTCTTGCGTTACAAATTGAGCCATAAAAGGCGCTGAGTTGATTCCAAATACGAGCCGATTAAACTGAAATACCTCAGGCTCGGCATTTGAATCTAGGTTTCTCCATAAAATTCGTTGGTACCTTTGGTCATCTTTATGTATTCTAATTTTTAAATACATTTCTGCTAGATCACAAGCTAAAGCTACTGGGTATTTTCGAAATCTCAGCAAAACAGTAACAAGGTCTTGTTAAAGTTTTGGACCTTGATAAACAACATCATTAATTTATTTACCATTATATTTTGCAGATCCATCAAATACAATTCTGACTTTTGTAGTTGATTTATCAGGACAAAGAATTGGAAAATGTGGTAAGTACCAACTATCTCCAAGATCCCTTTGATTGATTTTCCCCAAGTATCCCTTTTCTTGATACTGCTTAATAATACTATTGTACTCTTCTCCTAGACTTTAGTTTTTCATTAGCCGCTTTTCCGTATTTTGTAATCTGATTAACGCCATTGTATAATTATTGTCCAAATGTCTATTACCTTTCCATGGTAATTTTAGCTCATACCTTCCGTTCTCAGTTTTTAGCGAATTAGTTACTATATTAAGGGTGGTAGAGTCTTCTGGACTTGTCATTGTTTTTCTGAATTGCATCTCTTTGTCGTCTTCAATTTCCCATAATTTTTTAATGGTGTTTGTACTAGATGTTATTTTCGAAGAAAGATCCACCAGTACCACCAACACATGTCCATCCGAGCGGCGTGAGTTGAGTCACTGGTTCATTAAATCCTCCTTTTACTTCCTTAATTGCACAGTGCAGCTCAGCGTAATCCACACCGATTAGAATGTCAATTTTTGGTTTTGGTATTTGGGAATTCGATTTTTCTTAGATGTTTCCAACTTTTTGACATATTTCCCCAATTAACTGCTTTTAAGTTTCCAGTTACATTATTATCGCTAAAAGCTCCCACTGTAATTTTTGTTTCTCCATTCAACGATTCCAATTGAAATTCTACTGGCATCGTTTCGAAAGAATCAATTTTTCCATTTATTATGTTTACAGTTACCTTTTCGGTTTTACCTTGCAGTGACAACTCAGCCGCTACATCAGAGTTCAAATATGTCTTGGTACTTCCATCGTCAAGCAATGCGTTTACCACAACTTTTTTATATCCATTACGAAGAATAACTGGCACCGTTCTAAGAGATATGTAGTTCATGACGTGATTTGAATGAAATTGGATGTTCGACGTATGAGGATTTTCTAATATCGTATCTTTTTCTTTGCAGTCTTCAGAAATTGTTTCTTTTTTATGACTTTTCTTGTGAAGTGAACGATTATGGGTATCTGTACAGCCATCGATCCCACAAATTCTTATGTTCCTGCATTCTTTTTGACGAATGGTTAGAATTCAAGCATCTAAAGCAGAGTTTATTTTTCTTAGCTGTCTCCCATCTTTCTTTAATATTTTGATTTTGAAACATTGGACACTCCCATATTTTATGATCGTTTTTGCAAACAGAACATTTCTGTATCCAATTTATTTTCTTTTTTTGATCACTGTTACCAAAGTAAGAATTTTCTTCGTGTGCTTTGCTACCAATAGTTTTTTTTAAACCATGTAGAGTTTCCGTTGCTGCAATTTGAAAATCTGCTTCTTCAACAATAAACTTTTTTAGAGTTTTAACATTTTCGTTTAATTTGTTTTCATACACCCATCGTTTGTATCTAATTAACATTATCTCAGGAACTTTTTTTTGCAATTGATGGTACAATGTCCCATCGTCAAGTTCTTCTGTTCGATTTGCTTCCTTTAAGTTTGTTACTGCAACATTCAACAAATCCGCAAACTTTTCAACGTCTTTTGTATTATTTTCCCTCATAGGTTTAAAGTTGTTCAATTCATCCAAATACATAAGGATTTTTCTCCTTGTTCCGCCATATTTTCTTTCAAGTCTTTCTTTTGCAGCTTCATAAGCGAATGACGAATGCCCAAGTCCTTCAATTGCTTTTAATGCGTCTCCACATAAATATTGACGTAACTGAAGTAATTTATACTCAGATGTCGCTGGGGCTTGATCAATGCATGCATAGAATGAAGCGTTCCAATTTTCATAGTTCTTTTTATCACCATTAAATATTGGTATAGAGACGCGTTTGAGTTGTTTCCATAAATCATGCCCAATTTTTGCAGTCTTTTGATCCAAATTATTATTTTATTTTCCATTTTATGCATGATATGCGTTGATTTGATTGGTTCCATTTCGCTATTCCCATTTTCTTCTTTATTATCTTCATACTGGTCATTACTTTTTTGAGTACTTAACCATTGATAACATTGCTTTTTTGTTTCCATTTTAAGTTCTTTTTCCATCCTTTGTTGTATTAAACTTGATTTTAAACTCCCTTTGCGCAATATCCATTCATTTACATGTTCCATAAATTCCGCAAATTCGTCGTTTAGTTTTTCAATTTCTGTATTGAGTTTTCCTACATTTTCTTTTGATTCCAGAAGTACGTATTTCTTTGATAATTCAACCATTATCTCGAGAGCTTCGTTTTGAGTCTTTGTTAATTTCCTCGTTATATCGATCGTGGTATCGGAATGTTGTTTTTCTTTTATGCTAATTCAATTTTCTTCCAATCACATATGTTGATTATTTATGTATTAATACTCTACAGTAATTAATCAATTAAATATTAACTATTGATTTCTAATTTAAAGAAGCTTTATTAGAAAATTAATTAATTTTCAGTTAACAAAAGTAATTAGGTTTTTTTAGTCTTTAAGGTTAGAAAAAACGATTTGATAATCTCAAAAACTTTTGCAAAAACAACCTTATGGAGAAAACTAGCAAGCTAAACTTTTTCGAAAGCTTGAGATATGTCAAGAGCAATATCCCTAGCCTCTCCGCCATCTATCTAATGCATAATAAATTCTTTCAGTTGAAGCAGTTAACAAGTCAACCGTAGAGTGAGAGGATTGAAAACCGTATTGATTGTCTGACAGTAAGTAATTTGACTTAAGACGGGATGTAAGAAATCTTTTGATCAAAGACTCAAAGACCTTGCTAATAACAGAACGAAGATTTATCGGAAGACAACTGGAGGGGTCAGAATGTTCTCTAGAGATGCCATTTTCCGGCAGGTAGGAAAACAAGACTCAGTCAAGCACTTATTAAATAGTTTAGAGAGAATTGAAGAGAGATCTGGAGAATGATTTTGTAAGACTAAGATCTGGATCAGAAGATCTTAGTCTGATGTAGAAGAGTTTACGTGAGATTTTAGCAACGGAAGCGATTTGAATGTCTAACCATGGGTTAACCTGTAACCATGGAGATTTTAGCAAACGGAGTGATTTGAATGTCTAACCATGGGTTAACCTGTTTAATTGGAATGGAAGGAAGAGAATAGCTATAAGATTCGAGAGTTAAATTAGAAGAGAAGTTCTTTGCAAGTAGTTCTGTCTTATCCTTGGGCGAGGTAATAAGATCATTCCTATGAATGAGAGATTGAATGTTAGACCTTTCTTTGTTAACGACGTTGTTGAAGATTTTCCAAAAAGTTCGAAAAGGAAGTACGAGAGGAAAAATTAAAGAGATCATTGCATGGTCAGAACCACCTTAAAGAGAAAAAGGAGAAACTGAACACAAGCTAAGATCAGAGACAAGACAAAATCAAAGAGTGAAGGTAAATGATTAGGGTTGTCAGGAAAACGAGTCCCAAAGTAAAGAGTTTCCAAAGTTAACTGTCTGACTAAGAGAATTAAAGAATAATATCCATCAACACTGAGATCTGAAGAAGGAATATCAGAATTTAAACTAGTCTTACTAAGAACAAGCAAGTCCGGTGAATTTTACAAAAGTTAAGATTTAACTGATGGAAGGTTTCTTTGCAAACCAAAAATATTTATAAAAGATATATTAAAACAGTTAGGTGGTATGGATGGTTTTTTATGCTTAGGGTTACTTTTGGCATAATTTGAGTTTAGAGAGAACTTGATTCATTTATAGATAGAGCACGGTCTCCTAAGCAATGAGCTATGCAGTTGTCTTAGTCCTGCTAATTAACCCTAAGCTGTAACATAGGGCTCCGTATGTGGCCTCGGTACTAAAGGTATTAACAGGGACTTCATCAAAAATGGCGTTGTTAACGCTCTTATATTCTGCAACTGGAGTATCCGCGTTCTTTTTACTCTATTTTTTATATTTTAACGATACCTTCTCTGGTAATTTTTCTTCCATTTATTTGTATCTTTATCTTTTATATTGCCAATGAAGCTCAGAAAACAAGCTAACTCGGAACACATCTATTTTTTTTTTTTTAAATGTAATGTAAAAGTTTTTGTAAAATGTAAAAATTTTTGAATTGACTATAAAATATTGAGTAAAAGATGTGCATTTTTCGTTTATGGGTATTTATTATTTTGTTAAAATATTTAAAGAATATCCTAATACTATTATTATAATAATATTACTATAATAATATTAATGATAAAACGCATATTTTAGAAACAACGAAATGAATTTTAGAAACAACGAAATGCATTTTAGAAACAACGAAATGAATTTTATAAAACTATATAATAACTATATGTTTGATGCAATGAAAAATTTTTAAAAATTTTTTCCGAAAATTTCCGGAAATTTCAAGCAAAATTTTAGCCCTATTATTGTTACCATCTATTATAGTAATTGTTGTCTTTTTTCGAAATAAGTTGTAAACCATGGTATGTAATAACCTGATATCTGAGTAAATTTCTTATCGTATATGATAAATATAAATGAAAAACACAAGGAACGTTTTTATTTCTAAATTGTATACCTATATTTAATTTAATAAAAAAATGTAGATATTTTAGCGAAGGAGTTACACTCTAGCTAAAAGAGTGCTGTTATATTTCGCACCAGTGTGTTCTCACATGTGTGGTCGCACCTAGCACACTTTTGCGATTTAATATAATCATTTCAGTTGAAAACAGAAAACTTTATTTACCTAATGAACAACTCTAAGATTGTTATTTACCTATTAAATCAAAACTAAAATATTAAAAAAAAAAAAACGTCTTGAGGTCTTGGCAAAAATATTTGAAGAAATTTCAGGTAATATTCTATCCATTTACATATATTTATATAAAAATTTACAAATTGAGCAAATTGATCATAATAAATTACTTGTTGCCCTTAAAACTTATAAATTCTTTAAAAATTAAAACAAAAAATAAAAAAGTTTAAACTAATTTAATACTCCAATAATGAACAAATAGGAAAAAATATACTTGTAACTAAAAAATTAAATATTTTTAACACTTGCAAAAAAATAAATTTTAAAATTTGAACAACCTATTTTTTTTTTCAACTTTAACGCTTTTTAAATATCAGACCAAACCATTGAAACAAACGTTGCATTAATCCATTACCAAAATTTTCAGAGTCATTTCGACGACATTTTGATTTTCGAAAGCGAAACAACTCCCAAGATCTCTTCCGACATTGTTTAAATGAAACTTCAGAGTTTAGACTTTGCAAATCATCTTCCGTAATACTAGATTCTTTAAAATCGGTGTTACGAAGTTCATTATGTATAAAAGAACCCTCGCCACTTGTATCCAAAAGGTTTAATGAACACTTATTATTGACATCTGATAAACTTGACGAGAAGCAATCCTCTTTCCTCTTACTTAAATCTAAAAAAAAAAGGTATAAAAAGATACTATTTATGTTTATAGAAATTGTATATATATATATAAAAAAAAAATGTTTATGTCTTATTCATTTCATTTTAAAACCAAAATTAAAGCCTTTCGCGTGACAGCTCAAGAAAAATTTTATTTTCAAATGTAATTATTGTTGATTATAGTTTTACTTAGCTTTTTATTTATAATTCTATTTTTTATTGCTTAACTTAAAAAACTCGGAGCAAATTTAATGACAAGACACTAGCTGTAGACAAAATCATAAAGTTTTTAAACTTTCATTTTGGAAAGCTCAAATAATCTAATTTTTTAAAACTGTTTTAAAAAAAAAAAACAAATTCTTCATCAACTTACACATGAAAAGAACATAGTTTAGTTTTCTGATATATAGATAACCTTAATAAGCTCAGCATCCAATACAATTTATTTACAATTAGTATGCAGAATATTTTTAAATTAAGCACTGAGTCGGTTGATGTTTTTAATTGAATTTAAGAAAAGCAAAAGCGTTTTTTTTTTTTAATAAGAGCAACAAGCTTTCATCCAGGTTTTTAATATTATATTATCATCATCATCATCATTATCATCATCATCATCATCATCATCATCATCATCATCATCATCATCATCATCATCATCATCATCATCATCATCATCATCATCATGTCATCATCATCATCATCATCATCATCATCATCATCATCATCATCATCATCATCATCATCATCATCATCATCATCATCATCATCATCATCATCATCATGTCATCATCATCATCATCATCATCATCATCATCATCATCATCATCATCATCATGTCATCATCATCATCATCATCATCATCATCATCATCATCATCATCATCATCATCATCATCATCATCATCATCATGTCATCATCATCATCATCATCATCATCATCATCATCATCATCATGTCATCATCATCATCATCATCATCATCATCCATTTTAATATTATGCTTTCTTCTAAGATTTAAACTAAATAGTTTCAGTACAGTTCTTTTTCATCCAGGTTTTTAATATTATGCTTTCTTCTAAGATTTAAACTAAATAGTTTCAGTACAGTTCTTTTTCATCCAGGTTTTTAATATTATGCTTTCTTCTAAGATTTAAACTAAATAGTTTTTTAGCATTTCATCCAGGTTTCAGTACAGTTCTTTTTCATCCAGGTTTTTAATATTATGCTTTCTTCTAAGATTTAAACTAAATAGTTTTTTAGCATTTCATCCAGGTTTCAGTACAGTTCTTTTTCATCCAGGTTTTTAATATTATGCTTTCTTCTAAGATTTAAACTAAATAGTTTTTTAGCATTTAGTATCAAGTCATTTAATAAAAAAAAATATATAAAAAAACATTGTCTATTAATTTTATTTAACATAATTATGTGCTTTACTAAGAAAAGCAAAAAATTTTATGAAATAAATTTTTTTTTAAGTTTTTCATTTTAAAACCAATTTAAAATCATTACAAACGCAATTTAAAAAATTTGAAATATATGATCACCCAATAAATCTGCTTGTGCACACATTAAATCAGTCTGAAAACACAATAAATCAACTTGGGCACCCGATAAACAAAACAAAAATAAAAAAAAGATTAACTAAATGGTGAATATAAAAAAACAAAAAACTAAACGGTGAGCAAATGCGGTAATATGCGCACATATTTGATCAAGTTGCTCTAATCACAGTATGGTATTCTAGTTCACGTTTTTGTGGAAAAACTATTTGGCTGTTGCAACATATTTGTAATTATACGTTTAAATAAATTTATATATATAAAATTAAAGTTGTAAAACCACGAGACTCATGTTGTAGCAACACCATTTTCAAACTTTTGAACTTTGTATACTTTTTAAGTAAATTTTAAAGCGTCGACATAATAAAGTATACAAACCATAGAGTTATTTTTATAAATATATTATATATAACTACATATAAAAAAAAGTAACTACATTATTTTATATAATGATATTATAATGAAAAATAATAATTTTAAACTATTATTTTTATTAGTGAAATATTTTATTTTCAGTTTTTGATTTTAAATTAATAAAATATTTTTATTAGTGGTACGTTTTTTTTTAGTTATTAATTTTAAATATTTACAGAACATAATACAACTAACCTTAATGATAACAGATTTGTGTGAATGTAATTATTCAAATTTTTTTTTTAATGAACAGAACATACATCATAACATGTTATGATAGATTCAACATGACTCTAAGACTGGCTCTTAGAGTCATAATGAATGACGCCTACTAAAACTCAAGAAAGAATGACGCCTACTAAAACTCAAGGAAAACAACAAAAGCCTGTAACTAATTTGGCTAACCATATCCATGATCATAGTAAAAATAAAAATTAAAAGCTAAAAATGCCATACCATGATTTAAAAAAGAAATATCTTTATATTTCTCAATAATTCTCTGATCAAGGTTTTCTTCTCCTCTAAATAATCTCAGAAGTTGCTCACAATGTTCTCTGCTTATTTGGTTGTTTGCTTGAACAAGGATATCATAACAACTTCGACCTTCTAAATCCTTTGTATTAGGTGAGCCTGTTAAAAAAAGAATTCAAAAAAGACAGTGTTTTTTTTTACTTCAGTTTTTATAGCAAATTAATAATTTAAAAACCTCCTGCTTTTAATAGTAATTTGATAGTCTCTGCTTGATTTCCAGTTGTTGCAATATGCAATGGTGTCATACCATCACATGATTTAAGGTTAGGATCAGCCCCATGATCAAGGCACAATTGAGTAAATACACAACCAAGAGGTGAAGGTATACCTAAGAAACATATGAAGATTATTTAACACATTTAAATATGTTCATAAATTAAAAGTTTTTTAAACAATAATTATAGAGACAAAAAGTGTAAAGAAAGAAATTAATCAAGATTAAAGTAGAAAGTAGGGATGGCAATCCCGGGATCCTGAAATCCCAGGATTCCGTACAAATTGTTTATCTCGAAATCCCGGGATTAAAAATTGCCGGAATTTTTGCCATCCCTAGTAGAAAGTTTAAGTGATAACTTTTAGCTGAAAAGAATATTAGACAAACATGATGTTGAGAAAAAAAAAAAGGTTGTTCTGAAAACATTTTAGAGTACAAACATTATTAGAATTGATCACATTTTTCTAGTCCTAAAAGTCCTAAAATCAAAATATTTTTCATGCTGAAGAAAATTAATACTATATAATACTTTTTAATAATATTCAATATTTTAAGTTTTTTTTTTAATTACTATAAAATTTATCTTTAATAACTGTAAAGTGATTTTATATTTGTTGCTGGTAGTTCTGAACATAAAAGATTATTTGTCTCGAAAAAATATAGGATCACTTCTTTCAAAATAAAGCAAAAAGTCATAATGAATGCAGAGACTGTATTCATTATGAGTTCATTATAAGCATCAGAAATGTTTTCTGTGCTTAAAACTACAAGTGAATCAAAATGTCACTGTTTAATTTGATTGATTAAATTGGAAAGACTAATTTCAAGTTCACAAAAGATACCCAAAAGAACAATCTGCAGCTGTGAAGCAATGTTCAATATACTTTTCTATCATTAATAAAATTACACTTTGACAAAATCTGCCTGATGAAGCCACAAAAGACAATGTCGCATTCAAAAAAGTAGCTTCTTTGGTGATTTGAAACTAGGTTGTTGAGGGTTCTGAAAAACTACAAAGTCATAGATTTTCAAAGACAAGAGTGTTTTTGGAAAAAAGTTGGTCAAAAACGAACTAAAAGAACCAAAAAATTTGTAAATGCAGTTGATTGTAAGTTGTGAGGTAATTCAAAACCCTGAATTTCAAAGCTTGCTAGAGAAACCGGAACTTCAAGACAATCGATGCTAAGACTTATCTACAAAGATTTAGACCTAAAAAGTTTTTTTTAAAAAAAAAAACAACTGCTCCTGAGTAAAGCAACAAGTGAAAAATTGAAAAAACTAGCATGCATTTTGTTGGATTTCCTCCAAGCTCACAACATTTCTGTGGTTTATACAGATAAAAAAATCTGTTCAACACAATGACAAGATTATTGAAAAGTCCAGAAGAGACATCCCAGTTAAAGAAAGAACCATTCTAAAAATACAGCACCCTGCAGGGGTTATTGTTTTGGTATGGATCTGCTCTGATGGATTTAAAACTCCTCTATTTTTTGTTCCAGAGGGATAAAAATCAACTCAGAAATATATATTGCATTTTTGAATGAGCATTTTGCTCTATGATTACACTGGCCAACAAAAAAATTTTTTTTTTTTTGCTGCCGAGGATATTTTTACGAATTTATAGTATATCGGGTGTGCTGATTTCAGAAATGACATTAGTTTTCCACGATTGGCTCTAGTTCTTGAGATACAGGGTGTTCCAGATATATTCTTATACAAATATCTTCGTTCATGCATATTTTACAGTAAAATAGTTTTATTTCTTTTTAAAGGGCATACCTTTATATATATATATATATATATATATATATATATATATATATATATATATATATATATATATATATATATATATATATATATATATATATATATATATATATACTTTTTCCTGTTTTTAGAACACAATGAGTTCTTCACGAAGAGGATGTTTGAATAACCCCAATGCATTCTGCCACATCTGTGGTGAATATTGCCAGGAGAGCCAAAGAAGAAATATTACTAACTTTGTGAAGCAAGCATATCTGGCATACTTTGGAATGAAACTCGGAGACCAAAATAAGTCTTGGGCTCCCCATATTGTATGTAAAACGTGTGTCGAAAATCTACGTCAGTGAAAAATGGACAAAGAAAAGGTTTAAAATTTGGTGTGCCTATGGTATGGCGGGAGCAAAAGAATCACGACAGTGACTGTTATTTTTGTTTGGTTAATCTAACAGTGTCTGATGAAGAAGATATGCAGAATTTAGTGTGCGAACATGCAGGTAGTGGTAGTGAATATGAAGGCAGTACTTCTAAACAGCAACAGTTCTCCCAGGAAGAGATCAATGATTTAGTACGAGACTTAAGTCTATCCAAGCAAGATTCTGAGCTTTTAGCATCTAGACTAAGTGAAAAGAACAGTTTGAAGGCCGAATGTAAAATAACTTTTTTTCGGACAAGAGAGGCAGCACTTCTTCCATATTTCATTCAAGAAGAAAAAATAGTATACTGTAGGAACATCCCTGGACTCCTCCTCCAAATGGGGTTACCTGAATACCGACCAGAAGATTGGCGATTGTTTATAGATAGTTCGATGAGAAGTTTGAAGTGTGTTTTATTGCACAATAGCAATAGTTATGCATCCATCCCAATACTTCACTCAACAAAACTGAAAGAGGAATATGAAAATATAAGAATGATGTTGCAGAAGCTTAGATACAATGAGCACCAGTGGTCTATATGTGTTGATTTAAAGATGGTAAACTTCTTACTAGGGCAGCAAAGTGAATATACTAAGTACCCTTGCTTCATATGTTTGTGGGATAGTAGGGCTAAAGAAGACCACTGGAAAAAGGTGGTATGGCCTGCTAGGGAAAATATGACTGTAGGTGCATCAAATACCATTAACGAACCACTGGTAGACAGGGGGAAAATTATTTTCCCACCACTCCACATCAAACTAGGACTGATGAAGCAATTTGTAAGAGCCCTAGACAAAGATGGTCAATGTTTCAAATATATTTGCAGATTTTTTCCAGGCTTGAGTATGGAGAAAATCAAAGCTGGAATCTTTAGCGGCCCTCAAATTCGCCAAATCATCAAGGATGAGCAGTTCCTATATACAATGACAGATATTGAAGCATCTGCCTGGAAAAGTTTTGTCTTGGTTGTTCATAACTTTTTGGGCAACCATAAATCTCCCAACTATGAAGAAATCGTACAGAAAATGCTTTCAGACTTCAAAACATTGAAAGCTAATATGAGTATAAAAGTTCACTTTCTACATAGTCACTTAGATCGGTTTCCCGATAATCTAGGAAGTTATAGTGAGGAACAAGGGGAGAGGTTCCATCAAGATATCAAGGTAATGGAAAAAAGATACCAAGGAAGATTGGATACACACATGATGGCTGACTATTGTTGGAGCCTTCAACATGATTGTCCACATTCTCCACACAAAAGACAATCATATAGACACCGATTTTTAATGCATTAATTGTGATTTCATTGTACTGATTTGAATGTTTTGATCTATTAGCATTGTATGTACTTCCCCATAAACAATTTGATATATATATCTAGTGTTTTTTTTGTGAATTACGCAACAACCTAACATAAATTGTTGCTATTAATGTACTTTCGTGACCACCCTGTATCTCAAAAACTAGAGCCAATCTAGGAAAACAGAGGTAATATTCGGAATCAGGGCAACAAGTTACCTATAAAATGACCCCCAAATGTTTTGCCGCAAAATCTTTGTTGGCCAGTGTTATATATAGTTCATTTTCAAAAATAGATTATTATGTTAAAAACTATTTATTAAATAAAGTTTATTTTTTACTAAAATAATATTTTTCTAAACATAGTTTAATTCAACCTCCAACAAGTTAGCTTCTGAACCATAAAATTGAGTCACCTATCATCTGAGTTAGCTCTTATAAAGAAGTAAAAAAAAAAAAGAAGTTATGCCAAGTGTATTAACAATTTGCAAGTGTTTTTGAATTAGATAATACCTTTGCATACATTGCATTTGCATTAAATGGCGCAATCAAATGCATATGACTCAAATTGTTTTTTTTTTTTTTTAATTTCTGAGTCAACATTGATGAAAGACGATTGAGCTGATTTTGTTAATGCTTTTGGAAAAAGTTTATAAAAATTTGAATATGCTGTAAATAATATACTATTTTTTTTTTTACATGAAGAATTTTAATGTAAAAGAATAAGTTAAAGTTACTTTTTCTTTTGTTATTTTTGAATTGTGAAGTGTAATCAATATCATATGTAATCAATAAATGTTTATAGAACTTTGAGTTTTTCATAAAACAGTAAATTTTTATAAAACAGTGTATTTTAAAAAACAAAACAGTGTATAAAATGGATTAGAAATAAAAAAAAAAGTAACTCTGAAATTTTCTTTCAGAATTTTCTTTCAGAATATTCTGAAAGTAAGAAAAAATTTCATGTAAATGGTATAAATAATAAACTGAATCCTTAAAAAAAGCTTGTTTTGCTAACAAAAAGAAATAAAAACTGGTGCTCTGAATAGAAAACTTTGTTGACCATTCTCTTTTAAAAATGTTCATCAAAGAATAAAAATCTTTATAACTGAATCTTAAGATAAAAAGTTTTAAACTCATGAAACTTTTTTTTACCTTTAAACTCATTAATATAACAAGTAAAAACATGTACTTTTTGCAAACATGTATATAATAAAAAAGCACATAAATTAATTAAATAACCCAAATTTTTTTTTTTTTCAAGTCATATATTTAATTTTTTTAAATCTTTTTTAAAAATATAGCAATAATTTGTTAAAAACGTGGCAAACCTTGGCCTCAAATTTTAGTCACTTTTCCAAATAATAAAAAGAGGACAGTCAACATAAAAAAAATATTTAACTCCACCTGTTCAAAATGTTAAACTTCACCTGTTCAAATATTTAACTATAAAATATTTAATTATAAAACAAGTACAAAAATATAGACCTGCAC
The DNA here is from genome assembly GCF_022113875.1 of Hydra vulgaris. NCBI lineage: Eukaryota > Metazoa > Cnidaria > Hydrozoa > Anthoathecata > Hydridae > Hydra > Hydra vulgaris. Next base: position 22,519,405 of record NC_061156.1, on the reverse strand, counting down.
TAAGATGAATAGCCGCAACACCTCTATGAAGATAGTTGACATCTGCTTGATCTTTGAAATGTTGAACTGCATTACTAAAGTTTAAAAATGTTTATAGAAAAACCATTCAACATCAAACCATAAAACATGAATCAAACAACAAGAAAAGTTTCACATACCGCAAATTTTGTTTTCGAATAGCTTGATGCAGCATATTGACCAAGTGAAAACTGCTGAATATGCAATAATATAAAATAAAATTGTATACCAATTATTCTATTAAATATTCTAAACAAATTTATTTTTAAAATTGTGCAAAGACTGTAACCTTTCTGATTTCTCAACACTATTATCTTTTATAATTTCAACAGCATCATCATCAGCTGAAACATCTACAGTACCAAATGTATTTAATGAACTTCGAGAATGAATGATCTGTTTATAAATAAAAACGCATTTGTCTGACAAAACTTTTGCAAGAGGTAAGTATAAGACTTGACTTAAAATCTAAACCTCTCAAATATGATAAATGAATTACATTACTATATTATTATTGTTATTTTTACCTTATGATGCATCTGCTCTAAACATTTACAGCGTTTACAGTTGCATAAAGATAAAGTATTTTTTGAATAACAGCTTTTAAATGAGCAACTACCACAAGACTCGACTAATATTAAAAATTAATTCATGTTAAAATATGTAAAACAAAAGTATAATAAAAAAGGACAAAGACAAAGTACCAGATCTAAGAGATTTTTTGTTCACAAAATTCTCTTCTTTAGTAATTCTATCTACAATCTAAAGCATTAATAATTTCATTTCAACTTATTTGATTAAATCATTTAAATCAATATTTAAATACATTAAAAAATTTAATTACATTAAACATATTTAATATATTTAAATACATAAAATATATTTAACATATTTAAGTAAAAAAGCATTGTTGTAATAAAACTATATTAAAAAAAAAAATAGTTAAAAATAGTAAAATCTAACTGAATTGTCTGTCTTCTGTTTTTTTATTTTCAAAATATTTGCTTGATTTGAAGGTTTTTGAACAATATTTTCTGTAAAAAAAAAAAAAAATCAGTTAGACTAATAAAATTAAAATAACTTTAGTTCTGAAAAAGTTTTAAACTAAAAATAAGAAAACTAATTGAAAATAAATAATTTAAGAAGTTTTGAACTATAAATTTAGATAACAGATATTACATTTTATCATATTTGAAGATATAGTTGTACCTTCTCATCATCAGAGAATGTAGTATTCATCTTCTAAATGAACACTACATCTTCTAAATAGATGATACTACACCCTCTAATAATTGCTACTAGACTCTCTAATAACTACTATTACAATGAAAATGAATAACACTTATCAATATGAAAATGAATAACACTTATCAATATGAAAATAAATAACACTTATCAATATTCAATGTGAAAATTTGTGTAACAAAATCACATTTAAATATTATTAATTATACAATTATTATTTTTTGTGCATGGCTAGTAGTAGATAAATGGGGTATTTTAGGGGTAATATATTGGGGTAAAAATCTTAGGTTTATTTAATTTAGATATATTTGTAAATAATTTGTCCAGGTCATGATGCTAAACTGATCCTATAATAATACAACAATGATATAAAATTTAAAAAAATAGTTTTAATTTAAAATTCCAGTTTCTTTCTAAACATACTAAAGTTTTTCACATTCATTTTTTTCACCAATGATATTGTAAACAAATATAAATTAATAAAAAAGCTTCATTTATAAATGATTAAGGTCAGGGTTGCCACTAATAATTCTAGAATAAAATTTCCTGATTTTCCCTGATTTTTTCAATAAAATTTTGCTATTTTCTCTTGATATTTTTATCATTTATACTTGAAAACTATTTTTACTCCTTCCCAAAGAAATCAGATCACTTTCCATTAACAAGTAATTTTTATATTTCAGTTTTATATAGAAAACCAATAATTTGTTGATAATAAAAATAAATAATCAAACACTTCGTAAAATATCATTTAAAAAAAACAGTTGAAATTAGCAAATTGATCTTTGAAATAAATTTAAAAAAACTAATATTAAACTTAAAGAATGTCAAAATTTATCTAAATAAAAGCTCATAAAATTAACGTTTCAAATATTTTAAATAACTAGCTTAAACAGTTTAAAAACAGTTGAAAACAAATCTTTAAAGATATGTAATTATCTTTAGGTGTCTGTCTGTGATGGCACTGATGATGTCACTAAGAATTTCTGCAACAAACTAGCAACATAACTAAAAGAGTTCAACTGTTCAATGTGAACGTTAAATTAACTTGAGTTCCCTCTAAGACTCTCATAATTCTTGCATTTTGGTTGCTTACAACACGAAAGACCTGCTACTGGGTCTTTGACCCAACTCATTACGCTGGGTCAAAGATCAAAAAGTCTGGAGTAAGAAAATTTTAACTTCTTAAAATTTAAGAGTTTGCAACTCTTAAATTTTAAGAAGTTAAGATAGCTCTATTCTCGTAAAATCAAGAAGTAACAAGTTTATTCTCGTAAGATCAAGAAGTAACTAGTTTATTCTCTTAAGATCAAGAAGTAACTAGTTTATTCTCGTAAGATCAAGAAGTAACTAGTTTATTCTCGTAAGATCAAGAAGTAACTAGTTTATTCTCGTAAGATCAAGAAGTAACTAGTTTATTCTCGTAAGATCAAGAAGTACCTAGTTTATTCTCGTAAGATCAAGAAGTAACTAGTTTATTCTCGTAAGATCAAGAAGTAACTAGTTTACTCTCGTAAGATCAAGAAGTAACTAGTTTATTCTCGTAAGATCAAGAAGTAACTAGTTTATTCTCGTAAGATCAAGAAGTAACTAGTTTATTCTCGTAAGATCAAGAAGTAACTAGTTTATTCTCGTAAGATCAAGAAGTAACTAGTTTATTCTCGTAAGATCAAGAAGTAACTAGTTTATTCTCGTAAGATCAAGAAGTAACTAGTTTATTCTCGTAAGATCAAGAAGTAACTAGTTTATTCTCGTAAGATCAAGAAGTAACTAGTTTATTCTCGTAAGATCAAGAAGTAACTAGTTTATTCTCGTAATATCAAGAAGTAACTAGTTTATTCTCGTAAGATCAAGAAGTAACTAGTTTATTCTCGTAAGATCAAGAAGTAACTAGTTTATTCTCATAAGATCAAGAAGTAACTAGTTTATTCTCGTAAGATCAAGAAGTAACTAGTTTATTCTCGTAAGATCAAGAAGTAACTAGTTTATTCTCGTAAGATCAAGAAGTAACTAGTTTATTCTCGTAAAATCAAGAAGTAACTAGTTTATTCTCGTAAAATCAAGAAGTAACTAGTTTATTCTCGTAAGATCAAGAAGTAACTAGTTTATTCTCGTAAGATCAAGAAGTAACTAGTTTATTCTCGTAAAATCAAGAAGTAACTAGTTTATTCTCGTAAGATCAAGAAGTAACTAGTTTATTCTCGTAAAATCAAGAAGTAACTAGTTTATTCTCGTAAGATCAAGAAGTAACTAGTTTATTCTCGTAAGATCAAGAAGTAACTAGTTTATTCTCGTAAGATCAAGAAGTAACTAGTTTATTCTCGTAAGATCAAGAAGTAACTAGTTTATTCTCGTAAGATCAAGAAGTAACTAGTTTATTCTCGTAAGATCAAGAAGTAACTAGTTTATTCTTGTAAGATCAAGAAGTAACTAGTTTATTCTCGTAAGATCAAGAAGTAACTAGTTTATTCTCGTAAGATCAAGAAGTAACTAGTTTATTCTCGTAAGATCAAGAAGTAACTAGTTTATTCTCGTAAGATCAAGAAGTAACTAGTTTATTCTCGTAAGATCAAGAAGTAACTAGTTTATTCTCGTAAGATCAAGAAGTAACTAGTTTATTCTCGTAAGATCAAGAAGTAACTAGTTTATTCTCGTAAGATCAAGAAGTAACTAGTTTATTCTCGTAAGATTAAGAAGTAACTAGTTTATTCTCGTAAGATCAAGAAGTAACTAGTTTATTCTCGTAAGATCAAGAAGTAACTAGTTTATTCTCGTAAGATCAAGAAGTAACTAGTTTATTCTCGTAAGATCAAGAAGTAACTAGTTTATTCTCGTAAGATCAAGAAGTAACTAGTTTATTCTCGTAAGATCAAGAAGTAACTAGTTTACTCTGGGGCCATCCCTACACAGTTTTGCCAGATTTATGCACATAATTGTTAATTTTTTTTTTTAAATAATTTTTTTGCAGTGGAGTAGCCTGAAAAATAAGATTCAAAATATTTGTATTTAACACAATATATTCACTGTTGAATACAAATTGGAAAAAACTAATATTTAGATCCATTTTACAATTTTGAAAAGAATCATTCAGGTGTTCATCAAATGAAAAGAGATAAAAAGTAGATTTCTTGATATTTTGTGTTAAAAGTATGTGTAAACAATGCCAAAGACCAAAATTATTAACCAGGTTTTTTTTCTTCCCATCATAAAGGACTTAGCAATTGTGCTATCAGGAAACATTATTTGATATAATAGACCATTCTCATTACAATGAGTTCAATGAGAAATTGTTTTGTACTGCATTTCCACAAAAGTTTTATCAGATTGATCTATTAAAAAAACTGCTTGCTTTTTGGATCTAGAAACCTTTACAAAACTTTCAATTTACTATTTTTGTCAAAAGTGAAGTATTGTGTAATATACTGTGCAAGATACTCAACAAATATATCGTATTTTAAAATTTTTGATTACATCATTTTTCAAGTAAAACTGTCAAAAATAGTAACTGGCTAATTTTTTACAATATTGGTCAAAAAAAAATTTTATTTCAAGAAACAACAACTAAGAACTTTTTTGATTTCAACTAACAATTTTCAAATTTTCAATGTATTAAATCAATATTGTGACAAAAGTTTCAAAATGTAAAATGAAAGTTAATGCAGTACTTACCTTGATTTTTGATATAAAACAATAACTCTATTTTAGATGATGGCAATGAAGTTACAACCTAGAAAAAATAAACAAAAACTCTATTAAGTCAATGCTTCTGAAACTGTTTTTTCCTGCACTCGCTTTTTAAAAACAATTTAAATTTATTTCTTTTAACAAAATTCCCTTTCAATAATACTTCATTCACACTTTAATTTAATTTACTTCATTCACATTTGGATGGAAATTACGATAAAGAAGTAGTAAAATGGTGGTTCAGAGAAGACTTTAAAAATGATGGTTCAGAGAAGACCTTAAAACTACAAACCATATCAACCAGGAGAACTATGTTTAAAATTCAAAAAAACAATAAATGTTTAAAAAAAGATACAACATGTTGCATTGTCTTATATTTAAATATCAAATTTAAATATTAAGTTTTTACTCAAATAAATCTCAAAAAACAAATTAAAATAATTAATTTTTGCTAGCATTATTAAAATAATCATATTTCTATAACTATAAATGATAAATGCTTAGTCTTGATTTCAGATCATGAACCATACTGTATTTTTTGAAAACATTTGCAGTAAATATTTAACAAAAACTGTTCAAAGCTCATCAACCACTAAAAACAAAAAATAAATGCAGAATCATATACAAAACTAGTATTAACTTTTTAGTATACAGTTGTTTTAGTATATAGTATACAACCTTGGCCTTTATGACAAGTTCTTGTGTCATTTCCCTAACAACTTCCAGCTGAAGTAGTAAACAAATGAAAATAAATTTGATAAAAAAAAAGTTTGATGTACAACTGAAATAACTTTGAAACTAAGATACCACACTTTTTCAAAATCTCACTGTATTTAATCTGAGTAGACAATATCTTAAGAGATGTAAATAAAATGAAATACAGTGTCAAGTGGAAAAAAAAAATTTCTTGTATTTTTAACTAGAAAACAAGCACTTTAGTAGTTCAGTGAACAAAATGCAAAACTAAAGATGTTAAAATATTATCCATTCACACCAGTAAAAAATTACAAAATGAAATTATCTTGTTAATATTAATTAATAACTGACCAGGGAATCATTTATTGAATGTTTGATCCAAATATTTTCATCAACTATCTTTTCATTAGTTCTTTTATGTTTAATAAACGAAGTATGTTCTAAAAATAGAATAAAAATTACAAAATTATTTGAATTTCAGATTTATTCTGTAAATATACTCAAGACTACAGAATGAAGCTTTACTCAAATTTGTCAGTTCAAATTAAAATTTTATAATTTTTTTTTTGTATTTGTAAAATAAAATTTTTTGTTTTTAAATAGTTTTATAAAACAAAAACTTTGTTTGTTGAAATTACTTTTATATGTTCTTTTTTTTGAATGAAGATAAATATATATATATTTTGGGTAATAACTACTTTCACTTATCTTATTTATAGAGTATATCCTAGTATATTTCACTTATCTTATATATAGATTATATCCTAGCTGCCAGTAGCTGTAAAATACAGGTCATAAAATACAGGTCTTAAAAAGTATAGAAAAGGTTAGTGTGGAACAGATTTACAAAGACACACATTTTTATGGGTCCGGTCAGCTAGTTTTATATTATTTCTACATTATCTACTTTATTTATAGAAGGACAATTTTTTGCTCTTTAATTTTTAAAATCTGCTTTTTTGTATATCTTGAAGGAAGTGCAAATTTTAAGATTTTAAGAAACATTGGCATTTGCCAACCATTGAAAAGTGATCAATATAAATTTTTCTCTACACACATAAAACACAACAGTTTTTACAATTGATAGTTATATGGTTCAACAATTTAAAAATATATAAAAAATCAGTTTCTACAAAATAAAGTTAGAAACATTTTTTTTTGCTTTAACTAAGATTTAACTAACGATGAAGCAAAACTTACAGCCGTTGAACTTCTATTGTTTTTCTTCAACCTCAACTACATTTGTTTTGTAAGTCTGTGAAAAGACAGAAACTAATAAAATTGTAGTGGAAGTATTAACTGAGTTTTTCAAATTATTAATCAATTATGAAAATGAATGCCATGGTTGGAACCACTTATGTCAGAAAATCTTTTAAATCTCGAAGCAAGAGAGTTATTAGATAGAGTAATTTCTGTTTTAGTGAGATCTTATATTACTATAATTGGTTATTTGAAAAAGTGTTTTTGCAGAATTTGTAATAAAGCAAAAAATGAATTATCTTGTGCTAATGGAGAAATTTTCATATGAGAATTTTAAAGAAGCATTTTCTATGAAGCTAAATAATTACCTATTTCTATCATAAATGCAAATGAAATTTTTGGCCTTTGTTTTAATAAAATTTGTTTAGATATGAATCTGGAAGTCTGAGGTCGAATTTGTTCTTATAATTTTTAGATGGAAAACTGTTTTGAATGGTATGGAAAACTGAAAATCTCCTCAACTATTTTGTAAAACTTAAATGCTTTGTGAATCTTATTAATTTCCATATTTATATTCAATTTTTTGATATCACATAGTTTTACATTATTACTTTAACAAGAAAGTTCAGCTATTTGACTAAAAATATTGACTAAAATATTAACTAGAATATTTATTTAATAACACTTGATTTTTTTTGTTTAGTATAATTAACCGTTTGGTTAACTTTTAAAAATTTAAATGTTTGTTTTGTTTTAATGGCAAACCTTTCTAATCATACACTTTCCAACCTCTAATTTCATGTAACTGACTGACTGTTTTAAAAACTTCAAAGTACTCTTTAGGGTTGAATTATTGTTTCAATTTTTTTCAAAATCTGTTCTACTCTTCTAAATGCTCTATCTGGAGGCATATAAGAGTGTCTTCTCACTGGGAAAATCTATTCAATTTTATTTTATGTTTACACACAATAGTATTCATCATTGTGAGCATAGCTTTGTTTTTGCTTTGACACACTGCATCCTCAAAACAAATGGAGTTTATCATAAAACTAATTGATTAAAATGTCAAACTTAATAAAGCTTGATGATCCAATTTATGGTTGACATAAACAAGTTCACTTCCAATAAGGCTGCAAGCAACCGCTATCTAAAATTCAAGTTAACATAAAACAAAGAAGAGTGGTATTTTATTTTAGAGGGATTGTTATATTTCACTGTGCAGTAATTTCACTCCAATTCTTGCCTTAAAAAGACAATTTTAAAATACAAGAGAGCAAAATGTAAAAAATTTTGATAAATTTTCCTAATGTTTCTCAGTAACTATATTTAATAAAATAAAACAAATACATGTTTGTTTTTTTATAAGCATATGAAATTTTTGAAACAGGCTTGCTATGCTTAAGCAAAAAGTTAAAAGAGGCTCAAAAATATGCTTAAACTTAAGCATATTTATAATAAAATATGCTTATTTCAATACTTTCTAAAAATGCATGCGTTACTAAAGGTTAATGGTTATAAGAAAAATAAAAAGTCAACTTTAGTACAGTATAATAAAAAATAAAAAATATATACTATATACAAATGTTATCAATGAAATATTAAAATGAAAAAAATTTAAAATAAATGAAATAATAAAATAAATAAAATTTGAATTTTTTAAATGGTTTATCGAGGCTCAGGAATATGCTTATATATGCTTTAAACGTTATGCTTATAAAAAAAACAACATCTAGTTGCATTAAGTCAAGTGACGGATTTTAAATTTCATCATTTTTTCCCCCCATTTAGTATAAACTAAAATAAAGTATATATAAAACTTGTGAAACTTATGTACAAATCAATGTACAGCTTAGGCAAAGTGATGTAATTTATGTAACTATAACTATAAATAATTTATGTAACTATAACTATAAATAATTTATGTAACTATAGAAATGTATAATTGTATAAGTAGTATTTATATGTTTAGACATTAAAATTAAAAAAAGTATATGGATGCTTGGATTGCGTAACTACCTATATAAGTTATTACATAGGTAATTAGGTATTCCATATAATAAACTACCTGTATCATCAATGACAAGACTTGATAATGAAAACATTTGATTTGATGACTGTTTATTATACATCGGCCATAGAATTTCATTTTGGTACAACAGCTTGTGTTCACATAGGCTTAAATAAAAAAATGCATAAATCTCTAAATTTATTATCAAAAACTTATTCCATTTTTGAAAAATTAAATTATTTATATATTATATTTATTTAATTTGAATAAAAACAAATTATATTTAATAAATAAATGTATAATATATATATATATATATATATATATATATATATATATATATATATATATATATATATATATATATATATATACCAAATCAGAAAAGTGATTCAAGATTTGATTCAAATAAATCCATATATTCAAATTAAGCTAATTTCATAAAAACATTCATCTTACAATATTTTATAAAGTAAATGACCCACACTTCACAATATGAAAATAAAAAAAAGTTCAGTAAGAAATCAAAGTATCGTTATAACAAAAAATAGGACAAATAAAGATTAAACTGATGTAATGTTTTTTCTAATGCATTTGCAAAATACCCTGTTCATTGTTTTAACAGCTTGAAAGAAAGTAACTTCTTTTAACAACTCCAATTCAGGTCAGTTTCAGGATCACCCTGCTACTGGTAACCCAGTACTACCTGCCTCATGTCAAGCTTTTTTTGTAGGGATTAATTTTTTTGCAAAGACTAGGAAAAAAAAATTCCTACTTAAAATACCCCAGCTTTAGAGCTCTTGCCTGAAAAAATAAAGGCTAGAGATAGTGTTTTGATAAAAATACTCATTTTAGACAGATGTTAACTGCATCCAGCTACTGTCTTTTAGAAGGCCTACATGGCATAAAATTTAGGGGTAAGCAGAAACATTCTGTTGAACGCCCTCACAACCTTTTTTTACTTATTATAGATATATATATTTACTTATTATAGCATAGATGTAAACCTGTAGTACATTATTTCCTGCCATGGACAATGAATACTGGATCTTCTTGATTCTACTCATAGATTTTTACTTGTGCCTCCTTGATAGTGGCAATGCAATTCTTTCTGTTATCTCCTAATGAGGGTATAGCTCTAAAACTCAGCTGAATGGTTCTGAGATTGGCTGGTATTAAGGTTTTCCAAATTCTATGGTAGCTCTCAGAAAGATTGATTTCATCAACAGCTGTAAAATGTCAGAGTATTAACAGTGCATTGTTGTGCATGGATGGTGTCCTTGTTAATGCTTTTGGTGTGAATTATTGAATTAATTAGCAGGACTGAGATAACTGCACAGCTCACTGCTTGGGATTGCTCTATCTATGAATAATTAAAGTTTTCTTTAACTTAAACCCAAAGTAACTGAAAATATTAAACATAAAAAATCACTTTTATCTTTCACAAAATTTACGCTGTGTTTGAAGTCTGACCTAACACACAAAATTCATCAGACTTGTTAGCTCTTTGTGAGACTAATTTACAGTTGGCTGTTCAGATCTCAGATCTCAGTACTGACGGCTACTATTCTTTGACTCCATTATTCACATGCTTGACTTGGGTGCATTTATGTAATTTATGCATCAATTCACCTATTTTTCAGGAAATCAGGTTTCAATCCTCTTTCTCAATATCTTGGTTAACTTTGTGACTAATTTTCCAGACAAGCCTGATCACTTACCTTCACTCTATGATTTGCCTTGTCTCTAACCTTAGGTTGTTAAATTTTTCATCACAATGGGTTTTTAAAGCACAAGCCACTCTTTTTAACTTTTATTGACTTTGGTATAACAGTGATTTTTCTATTATAATTTCCTGCATTATGGGCAATGGGGTCAAAGTAAAGGCCTGTAATTTGCTTCTCGATGTCAGAACACTCACAAATAAACTTAACTTATTCTGTCACATCAAAAAACCAGTTCCAATAGGTATCTCATGGGTCCCTAATAATCTCCTAATATCCAAGCTAGATACAACAGACATTTACACTTGGTTCCATCAATATATACGGCAAAACTTTAACATTAAAATGAGCAACTAGTGGAGCCAATGATTTATACTGCTCCTTACAACTAATGCATGAGTTTCACAGAATGTAGTTTCATAGGATGTAGAGAAATTTTAAAAATATTTTTTGTTTTATATCACTACCAATTTAAGCTAGGGCTGGTATGATAATAATCATTGCTTGTCACGGAGTTGTTTTGATTTGGTCTAATGCTGCATTGAAGAGTTGATTGTCAAGAATACAACATTTGGACATTGTAACTGATAGTAGACTAGTTCCTAAATCAGAATGTTGTAACGTTTTGTACAAGTAACGACTTTTTATGTTTGAATTGATGTATTATTAGAAGAAAGAGTTATTTGAATAATTAATATTGGTTCTGTAGATAAATTTGTTGTTGTCATTAAAGGCAACAACAACATTTTTATTCAAACTTGCGTTTTCTATTTTTAACAACTACTTGCTTATATTTCAAGTGATTTCATTGATATTTTTAGGGATCTTGCTGGTCTATAAGGAATTTTTTATCTTGTTGTTTTGATATTGATAGTTGGAATATTAGCTTTAAGCCAGAACATCAAAACTTCATCTGCAACTGTGTTCCATGGTTTTAAAATAGTTAACACCTCATAAAACACTCAGGCAAAAAATCATTTTGATCAGATTGCTTGTTGATAAAAAACAATCCACCTCATTGGTTTATAAGTGTTACAGTCTTTGCTAGTTATTGTTGCAATATGAAATTCTTTCTCTTATGGTATAGAGATATTTTTCATTGAGTAAGTTTAATCTTGACAAAGTTTAATCTGTGGACAACTTTGAGTACAGTGCTGTAGTAGTATAGGTATATGGTATAGTAATAATGGTCTATAATATAGGAATGATACAGAGTTATCGAAGAAAGTATGGCAATTAAAAAATAAAGACTTCAATAAAATGAAAAATTATTAAACAATACAAACCATACAATCCAGTACCAAAAACTTGGGATCTCTGTTTGAATAAAAAGTATTAAAATTTATTATAAAATAGAGAAAACCGACTAAATACAAGGAGCGAAATAATTTCGAAGTGTAGATACAAAAACAAATTTCTACTTTCTACATTCGATAGCGGAGATTAAACATAAATTATTTATGTCAAACTTTGTTTCCATGGATTTATTAGTAATCATGCTACCATAATTCTAATTGTAATATTAACGTATAATACAATTAGAATTACATGTTAAAATCCTCACAAAAAGCAATAAAGAGGGCAACTGATGAATTGACTGGTCATAGAGGAGTAGGGGATGTCAATGACATCTCCCCTCTCCTATGACAGGTTTGTCATCACTATTAAATATACAAAAAATCAAATTCAAATATTTTACTAAATAAATAAAATAGAGTTAAGGGATCCACTTCCCATCATCCTTCAAAAAATTAAACTTTGTACTTTTTTAATTGAACCTCATATATATATACATATACATATATATATATATATATATATATATATATATATATATATATATATATATATATATACATATACATATATATATATATACATATATATATATACATATATATATATACATATATATATATATATATATATATATATATATATATATATATATATATATATATATATATATATATATATATATATATATATATATATATATATATATATATGTATATATATATATATATATATATATATATATATATATATATATATATATATATATATATATATATATATATATATATATATATATATATGTATATATATATATATATATATATATATATATATATATATATATATATATATATATATATATATATATATATATACAACCCTTGGAATGAGGAAAAATGAGGTTGGTAACAATTTGCCTACCTCAATCTTTTAGAGGTCAGCAAAATAAATTTGATACCAAGGTCTTACATATAACATAGAAACGAGGTCAGCAATATTTTTCCAACCTCAAACACTTTTAGGTTGGGATTGCTGAATGCCTACCCTAATTTCGAGGGTTGTATATATGTATATATATATATATATATATATATATATATATATATATATATATATATATATATATATATATATATATATATATATATATATATATATATATATTAATGAACTAAATTTAATTTTTGTTTAAATATTTAAAAAATAAACTACTTAGATATTTGAATTATAAGAACAGCAGGTGATTTTAAAACAATCATTTCAGAAGGTTTCCATGACAACTGAAAACAAGCTTGACACAAGTTCTTTTCTTTTCTAAAAACATATTCTTATAACTCAGCAATTATATGTAATTATATCAGCAGAAAAAATGGAAAAATACAAAAGATATTTTTTTCAAAAATTAAAGATTTATTTTTACTTACTTGCAAGTAAAACTTCTGAGACACTCATTAAGAGAGATAACATTTAAAGGTTCATTTTCAGTCACAGATATGTCATCAACTTCTTCTATAGTCTAAATATTAACTTATTTCTTTATTACAATTTAAGGAAACCAAAATTTAACGGAAACTAAATCATGTAAAAATAGAAAAATAGAAAGTTTCAAGATTGATGTTCAAAATTCACTTCCAGTGATTCTTTGTTACAGCACACACACACACACACATACACACACACACACACACACACACGCACACACACATAGATATATATATATATATATATATATATATATATATATATATATATATATATATATATATATATATATATATATATATATATATATATATATATAAGAAGAAAATAAAACAAACAATTGTATACCACTTTTGAATCAATAAAAACGATCATATAATATTGTTCACTGATTCTTATTTTATCACACAACTGTAGAGGACAACCACTGCATTGTAAAGTCATGCAAAAAATGCATAGCTTATTCTAAAAAAATATGTTAAAATATGAAATGTTTAAACTAATATAATATATATTCTACATATTTATTGTCACTGTAGGCAAGTTGTGCAGTTATAAGTAGAATTACAATTACAAAGCCAACAAGGATAAAACTATCTGATTTCAAACATTTTTTCTAAACATGTTTTATTTTATTACACATTTACAAAACATGTTTTAACTATTACACATTTTTTATATCAAATTTAAACATGTTTTTTAGTCTTTTTATAAATTCCAATACATACATACATGTGGCCTATATATAAGTGTAACAAATTAATATATATAAACAATATTATCATGTTTTTAAACTGATTTTATATTGGATTAAGTTATTATTAAGGCTCTTTAATAATAGTGAATATATATATATATATATATATATATATATATATATATATATATATATATATATATATATATATATATATATATATATATATATATATATATATATATGTATATATATATAAATATATATTAAAAATAATAAATCTAAAATATATAATCAAACAAAGTCACAAATTTCTGCTCCATCATAACTGCCCATTGTTACATCAAAGCAGTTATGTATGTTTTTCTTTTTTCAAGTTTCCTTATTAAAATAAAGTAAGGTTTTTCTACAATGTTTTATTATGCGAATTGTTTCTTCAGGAATAACTGTGTGGCTTTTTGCAAATTCAATTGTTTTATCTAAAATATCTGCAGTTATTGAGGGGTAAAAATCATTAATATCAAATTGAATACAATTTGATATTAATGATTTAATTTTATTTGATATTAATGTCCAGTCATTTTTATTATCGATTATGGAGAACCAATTTATAACATCAGTGGTATTTTTCCACTGTTGCAAATTTAATTTTTGAGGGAACCAATAACCTACAAGGAAGTTTGTTTTGAAAATTTGGTTTATGGTCTTTTAGTGTTACAAAGGCTTGGGCAGGAACAGTTGATTCGATTCTGTTATCAAGGCTTATTTTTTTAGCAATACTTAATTTTAAAATTAATTGCATTTTCCAAATTTTTAGGGGCTTTCTCATAAGAACTAGTAATATTGTCGCGTAAAATTTTTTCATAGTTTTCTGTTGTAAGTTAGTAAATATTATTTGTTTTATCAGCAAAAACCAAAATATTAGGGTTTGATTTAATTTTTTTACCATCTAACTTTAGTTCTGTTTGAAATTTGTTTTTTATAGCGCGAAACTTTATTGTTTTAATTAAATGCAATAGGTCATTTGCAAAATTTTCCAAATCAGGTATGAAAGGTGGGGTATTTTTTGTTTTAAATCCATAATTATCATTATCTTGGTTATTATTAAATACATCATCTGTGTTTGTATTTGGTTTTAAGAAAAAATGCGCTTTCCAACAAATTCTTTTTATAAAATGCTCAACTTTTTCAATCAAAGAAATATAACTCTTTTCATCTAGTATAGGTATATTTTTCAAGGAGTAAGTGAAATTATTAGTTTCCATATTTACACGGAACATTAAAATACAATTAAGAGTGTTCAACAAATGTTAATAAGGAGCCTAATATATATTTAAACAATTTAAAATGTATTCTACAAAAAGAGTGCTCAATTTATACATATATATGATATATATGATGTGCCACTGTATATTTATTTGTTTTGGATTAAGTAATTGCAAAGCAAGTTGACAACATTCTCGATAATCATCTCTTAATACTTTTGGAGATTTCCGGTAGACAAGACAAGTTCTGCTTTATTGGTTTTTAAGTTCTGCTTTATTGGTCTTTAATACTGGTTCTTTAATTTTTATTTTTCTAAAATTAGTAACTGAAGTTAATAAAAATTTAGGCCATACCTCATTTTTAAAGTGTCTAAATGGCTCGTAATTTGGAGATAGATTCTTCAAAAATGTTTAAGTAAACAGAAGACAAAACTCTTTCAAAAATATGGTGTCGGCAGGCACACTAAAGTAGCTTTTTATGAAAGTGTTCTTCAATTAACTTTGCAGAACCATTTATCCAACCTGAATTTGATGGAGTTGTGTCAAAAATCATTGCCACAAGTGTTTTTTCAAGTTTCCATGCCTTTAAAGCATCTGTGGTAGCTGTTGCCTGACATCGCCCAGTTGTACCAGGAATTCTGGATAGGCACAACAATTTCCCTTGAGGTGCACTTGGTTTTCCTGTTAGTATAACAGCCAAACGTTCCACTTTACCATCGACTTCAGATACCAGCTTTGAATCTCAGTGAATGGAAGAGTACATGGGTGAAATGAATGTTTTCCTAATGCCATCTGAAACTTGCTGTCGAATTTTATTACCTGATCTGTTTGCTGTGCTTTTTGAGATAGATATTTCATCAAATTGTGACCTAATGCTTCAGCTACATCTAAAATGATCCCAGATCTTTCTCTGTTGAATTAATTCAACCTAACAGCCATTAGAGAAACTTTAGGGTTTTCTAATATCTTGATTTTTTTTTCTGTCTAGCAATAGTACTTTCTTCATTTTTATTATGAATTTTTGCTTTTTTAAGTGACGCTAATCTGAGAGAAAACCTATATCTGAGATCTGATTATTGATACTACGCAAGGTAGTATCAATATATATATATATATATATATATATATATATATATATATATATATATATATTTGTTTTTCATCAAATTTTCTGCATTTGATGCTGCAATATCAAACAACGATGATAGTTTATTAGTAAAACTCAGAAGTTGAGCTGCATAACATTTTTTTTTGTATTTTTAATCAAGTTCTCTCTAAGATGAAGCATATGCAGTATCATTCTAACAATATCTTCTGCTTTGTTGGAATTCCTGCCATTTTCTAAAAAAACATTAACTTTTTCACAAACGACATATGCAACTTCTTTTTTACCAGTTAATTTCAAATCAAATCTTGTAAGATAAAGATAATGGCATACAACATCTCCATTTGTTGGTAGTTGATCACACATCTTTGCTTTGGGTAGGTAATAAATTACCAACAATATTATCAAACTTCTCATCATTTCTCCTCGATTTACTATTGCTCATAACTGATAGAATATTTTTTATATATGCTATTATATGCTATTAGGCTGGCGTAGATGTAACCTGTGTTACATTGTTTCCTGCCTAGGATGATGAATGCTGGATCTCCTTGACTCTACTCATAGAATTTTGCTTATGCCTCCTTGATAATGGCTATGCAACTCTTCCTGTTATCTCCATATGAGGGTACAGCTCTAAAACTCAGTTTAATGGTTCTGAGGCCGGCTGGTAGTAAGGTTTCCCGAACTCTGTGATAGCTCTCAGAGAGGCTGATTCCATCAACAGCTGCAAAATATCAGAGTATTAACAGTGCCATGTTGCGCATGGATAGTGTCCCTGTTAATGCTTTTGGTGTGCACTGTCAAGGCCACATAAGCCCTATGTCACGGCTTAGGGTTAATTAACAGGACTGAGATAACTGCATAGCTCATTGATTAGGAGGCTGTGCTCTATCTATGAATGAGTCAAGTTCTCATTAAACCCAAATCATGACCAAAGTAACCAAAAATTTAAAACCTAAAAAACCATCCCCACCACCTGAATATTTTAATATATCTTTTACAAATATTCGCAGTCTACGAAGCAACTTTCCATCAGTTGAGTCTTACCTCCTGCAAAATTCACCAGACTTGCTTGCACTCAGTGAAACAAATTTAAGTTCTGCAATTCCTTCTTCAGATGTCAGTGTTGATGGGTACTATCCTTTGATTCGTAAAGACTCCAATAGTCACATGCTAGGTTTAGGGGTATAAATACGCATTAATTCCCCTATTTGTCGTGAAATCAGGTTCGAATCCATTGTCCATTCTTTTATGTGCTTTCGCCTAGCACCTCTTCACTCTATCACCTTTCTCTTTGTTCTTTATCGTTCTCCTTCTTCCCATGATTGCACTCTTTTAGATGTTATCTCTGATCAAATTGACCATGCCCTCTCTCTTTACCCCTCTGCCAATATTGTTGTTGTTGGTGATTTTAATGCCCATCACACTGAATGGCTTGGCTCTAACACCACTGATCCTGCTGGCACTAAAGCCTTTAATTTCTGCATTTCTCAATCTCTTACTCAGATAGTTAACTTAGTGACTCGTTTTCCTGACAACCCTAATCATTTACCTTCACTCCTTGACTTATGTCTTGTCTCTGACCCTAGCTTATGTTCAGTTTCTCCCTTTTCTCCCTTAGGTGGTTCTGACCATGCAATGATCTCTATAAATCTTTCTTCTCGCACTTCTTTTTTGGGCTCACCTTATCATCGCACCACCTACTACTACCCTAAAGCTGACTGGGATTCCTTTCGTGATTTTCTTCGTGATGGTCCTTGGGCTGATGTTTTTTCTCTCTCAGCTGACAAATGCGCCTCCTACGTAACCTCCTGGATTCAGGCTGGAATGGAAGCTTTTATTCCTTCTCGTCGGTTTCAAGTCAAGCCTCATTCTACTCCATGGTTTTCTCCTTCTTGTGCGGCTGCTATATCCAATCGTAATCATTTTTTTCATCTTTTTCAAAAGAACAACTCTCTTGAGAACAAACGGCTATTTATTATTGCAAGAAATCGATGTAAAAAGGTGCTTTCTGATGCTAAACTCCATTATTCTCAGTTCACTAAATCTCGCATCTTATCGCAGAAGTTAGGCTCTAAAGATTTTTGGAAAATCTTCAACAACATTGTTAACAAGGGTAGATCTAACATTCCATTTCTCATTCATGGGACTGATCTTGTTACCTCTCCCAGGGATAAGGCAGAACTGTTTGCAAAGAATTTTTCTTCTAATTCCACTCTTGAATCTTATGGACATTCTCTTCCTTCCATTCCAGTCAAACAGGTTGACCCATTGTTAGACATTCAAATCACTCCAGCTTCTGTTGCTAAAGTCATATCTCAATTAAACTTGTCTACAGCTTGTGGTCCAGACAACATTCCTGTCACAGTCTTGCAGAATTGTTCTCCAGAACTTTCTTCAATTCTCTCTAAACTATTGACAAGTGTTTGACTGAGTCTTATTTTCCTGCTTGTTGGATAATGGCATCTGTGGTTCCAATATTCAAAAACTCTGGAGAAAATTCTGACCCCTCCAATTATCGTCCGATCAGTCTTCTTTCTGTTATTAGAAAGGTCTTTGAGTCTTTAATCAACAAATTCCTCACATCTCATCTTGAGTCAAATAGCTGCTGTCAGACAATCAATACGGTTTTCGATCCTCTCGCTCTATGGCCGACTTGCTAACTGCTGTAACTGAAAGATTTTATCGTGCATTAGATGGAGGCGGTGAGGCTAGGGCTATTGCTCTCGACATATCTAAAGCTTTCGACAAAGTTTGGCATGCTGGTCTTCTCTATAAGCTTGCTTCATATGGTGTTTCTGGGAAAGTTTTTGAGATTATCAAATCATTTCTTTCTAACCGGTTTATTAAAGTCATCCTTGAAGGCCAACACTCTTCTTTATTTCCAGTAACTTCTGGGGTTCCCCAAGGTTCCATCTTGGGCCCTGTTTTGGGGTTCACAGTGGCTTGTGAATTTAAACTCTAAAAAAACCCAATTGCTTACTGCAAACAACTACCGTAATATGGACAACATTCCTATATTAATGAATGGCAATCCTCTTACTGAGTCCTCCTCTTTACGTCTTCTTGGATTATCGCTTACTACTGACCTTTCATGGAAACCATATATACAATCGATTGCTAAATTAGCTTCTGCTAAGGTTGCTTCTCTTTATCGTGCTCGCCATTTCCTTACTTCGGATTCCATTCTCTACCTCTACAAATCTATTATTTGTCCCTGTATGGAATACTGTTGTCATATTTGGGCTGGTTTTTCTAACGATTCACTTTCTCTTCTTGACAAGGTCCAAAAACGCATTGTAAATGTTGTTGGACCTGGACTATCTGCTAAGCTTGAACCTCTTTCCCATCGTCGTAAAGTTGCATCTCTTTCTCTTTTCTACAGATACTATCATGGTCATTGCTCAAAGGAGTTATCATCTCTAGTTCCATCAACTAAAATTCATTCTCATTTTACTCCTCATTCAGCTAAGTCTCATTCGTTTACTGTATCTGTCCCTGCATGCTCTAAAAACTTTTATTCATCTAGTTTTTTTCCCCGTTCTTCAATCCTTTGGAACTTTCTTCCATCTTCATGTTTTCCTGAATCATACAACCTTCAACTTTTCAAGTCTTCTGTCAACCGTTTCCTTGCTCTATAACTCTGTTCTTTTTTTTTCCTAGTAACTCCCAACTTAAGAGTGGTTGCTTGCAGCCTTGTTGGAAGTGAATGCAAATAAAAAAAAAATAAAAAAAAAAAAAACATCTATAGATGAAAAGTAACTATAAATAAAATTATTTGAATAATGTAAAATTAATATTCATCATAAAAAATTTTCTCATCTCAAACATTGCGAACAATATCATTTGATAATCTTTGAGAATCATTGAATTGAAACAAATTATATTTACTAATATTATCTATGATACATAATTTAGAATTTTAATAGTGATCAATATTTTTGTTTATGTGACAATGATCGCAAAAAGTGACCAACATAGCCGTCCAGTTACGTAAACCTAGGAGATGTAAAAATAAAAACAGATTGAAGATGATGTCATTTAGGTTAAAAAAAAAAAAAAAAGATAAATTAATGTAAAGACGATTAAGTAGAAGGAGTAAAAGTTAGCAACTTAGGAAGAGGGGAACCAAAATTCACACTCTAGTCCTCTTTTAGCAAATAATAAAACAATGATTTATGAGTAAACAAGTCAATAAAAATCCGCTGGTTTAATAATGGTTTTCATAACTAAAATAATCGCACCATACAAATGTCTAATAAATGTGGAACTATATATGTTCTAAACTCTAGATAATAAATTAAGAATTGATAATAACCTGTGTAACATAAAAATATATAAATGTCGTAAATGTAACAAATTCATAATAAAAAAAGCTCACAAAGCGCAAAAATTCATGGGTGTAAGAGGTAAAATAATGTTGGTGCCATAATAACCGATTAGAATTAAGTAGTGGATAAATGGTGATCCCCCTCCTCAGGAATGTACTGCGATCACTAATGACGTTTCGGAGAGCCCGAGACCTGCACTAACGCCTCTTGTCAGGGGTGTGTCCTTGCAACAGATCTCACTGCCTGCACTCTACGTCATGCTAGTCAATATTGCAATATAATAGGACTACACTACAAAAACCAAAAAACCCAATCGCTATCCCAGTTTTTGAAAACAGCTCCAACATTCTTAGAGATTTCGTGAGGGTGGTGAGAGATGCGCGTGGTGTGACCATAAACAGATATGTAAACACATATAAATGTAAGGTACCCTTACATTAGAAGAAACAAACTTGTACACAAGTACGTATGCCCGTGTATAAATAAACAATTATAATGTGTAGAAATAACATAAAGCGAATAGAAAATAGTAATTAATAATAAATAGTAACTTACCGTTTCTTTAAGGGCTGAAATATGTATTATAGATATAATAAGTAAATACCACTCATAAGCATTGATACTAAGTTAAGATGTTTTGTGGTTAGTATGAAAGTAGTTAAACAAAAGTATGATAAAAAAATGTGATAACTCCAATAGTATATTCTCATATAAATCTTGCCTGATAAGTAGAGACAATAGCTATCACACAAAACAGACTCAGAGTAATTAAACAATGATTAGCCAGAGATAAAAAAAATATACAAACATTAAATGCGATTTTTTACTAATAGCTTATAACCACTAAAAAATGTAACGTTAAAAAACAATATTGTTTACAAAACGACCAAAGGAATGTTAGTGAAGACTGTATAGTGCAAACCACAACAAACTGACTTAGCGACGTCAGAACGAGAAAATTAGATAGAAACAAAAAACCTAACGTAATTCTGATTAGTCTAAACTTATCTAGTGAAATTGTTCAGTATATTCCAACCAAGAGTACATTTGTTATAAAAAATACGCTAATATGTACTTTTGTGTAAAATTTTTGCGCTGTTATGCTTCTCACAAATATACGGCCTCATTTACACATTATAACACAAATCTGAATAAATATACAAGGATAAGGTAAAAAAAGAATATGAACAAAAGTATATAATAAAGAAGAAATATTTGATATACTGATTTTAGAGGCTGTTGATGTCTACAGGTGTGATGGTGTAGTGCATTAGTATGTACCATTTGGTCTTCTAGTATGGTCTCGTTATGTCTTCGTTCACTTTCTTTTATATTTTATTTTTTATTCAATGACACCATCTTCTAACTGTTTTTATTATCACATCTCTCAAGTCTATGAAACTGGACGGCTCCGTTGGTCACTTTTTGCGATCATTGTGTCGCATAAGCAAAAAAAATTTATTCTTTGTGACTGGTGAGCCCCAACTTTTTCCAATGTACACCACAACGACAAAACAGACATTAGGCTATCCCGCTGGATGTGGTTACAGCGCTCAATAACCTAATGATTACGCTGACACTCACGCACACGTTCAGTCAGAAGTTCCACAATGCATGTCGGATCAGCACTTGCTGACTATGTGCTCGGATCTGAAATCTCACTTCATAGCACATCATTCCACACCAGCACAGGGCAGTAACTCTTTTGGCTAAGAGTGATGGCTTGTGGCCTACGGTGACTAATGTGTGCATTCGATCAATTGAAATCCATTCTGTAGGTCTCACGTCTGGCTCTGATGTGCTAGCCCATAAGCGCAAGAAGTGAGTGTGTTTAGCTTTCTATTCACCGAATTGAAAGTGAAAAATTATGACAAAAAGTATACCGTGGAAGTTCTTTGATATAAGCACGACTCCTCATATGAGTAAGTGCAAACTATGTGATAGTTACGAGAGGGGGAAAACCTTTTAAGTCTTATGGAACTACAGCAATGGTAAAACATTTGCGTTTAAAGCATTCCAAAGAGTTTGAACTTGCGGAAGAAAAAAAAAGGTTCAACCATTGCCGTCTATTTCTGAAGCCTCAGTTGCTTCTACCACCAATACAGTTCAAAGTAAGATTATTCAGGCTTTACACAAAAAAAAAAAAGCAGGGGAATATTAAAGACCACAGATCTATTCAAATCCATAAAATAATAGGAAAACTTATCACATATGGATATTCAACCATTTTCTATTGTTGAAGATACAGGGTTTAATGAACTGATTAAAGATGCTTACCCCAATTAAAAATTACCATGTAAATCATATTTCAGCCAAAACGTAATCCCTAAAGATATAAAAATAAAAATCTCCGTGGCAAATTATTTGTCTCTGACGACAGATATTTGGACAGCGGATACTGCAAAAATTGCATTTTTAAGCATTACTGGACATTGGATAGGTCAAACTAAATTTTCCCAAGAAACTGCCGTTCTTTGAGTAATTCATTTTCCAGAAAAACACACAGGTGTTCATATATAAGAGTATTTACAAAAAGGTTTAGAAACTTTTAAAATCCCGTTAAGCAAAATTCATCTTATTGTTACCAATAATGCAAGCAATATGAAGGCTGCAGTAAAAAACAGTAGAATGTCATCAATTCCATGCTTTATCCATACTTTGCAGCTAAAATTAAAATCAATTCACCAGCAGTTAAGTACTGTACCTCACAAAATGAAACAAGATGTTATAACTCGCAGGAACAGTTCATTTGAAATGCTACAAAGAACGTTTGAACAAAAAGCTCCTTTGGCCACCTATTCACCAGAATATAATGAAATTAAACTTCCTACTAATTATCAATGGGGAATAGTCGAAAAACCTGTTCACATTCTTGCTCCATTTGAAAACTTGACAAAAAAATGTGGTAGGAGGGACGAAACTTGCGCACAAATTATACCATCTGTTCTTGCATTAAAAGTTTTATTACAAAAAGCTTCATCAAGTGATATATACGCTGGGATTATGACGATGATTGATGAACTAATAAAATCTGTTACTAAAAGACTTGATAAATTTTTGCTTAAGAAAATGTTATGTGTATCAACATTTTTGGATCCACGATATAAATTACTTTATCAACATGCAGATAAAAATGTTATTAAGGAGTGGGTTAAAGAAGCATGGAAAGAAATGCAAGGAGCGCAAGATGTTGTTGACTCTGACATCGAAGATGCTCTAATAGTAAAAGCTCCAGCATCTAATGGATTCATTAGCATTGATGATTGTTTTAAAGATCTAGCTTCTATGAGAACCGGAAGAAAGCAGAGTGAAAGACGTTCCGAGGCAGAAAGAGAATTAGTAGATATTGAAGTTGTTACCACTGACATAATTAAGATGCAAACAATATTAAGGTCTGCAATTACTCAAGAAATAGACAACTATTTATTTCTGCCTCTTTTAGAAAATAAAGGTTGTCCGTTTTTGTGGTGGAGTAAATGTGAAATGCAATTTGAAAAACTAAAAAAGATGGCATTAAAATATCTTACAGCACCTCTATCATCAATAGAAAGTGAAAGGTTATTTAGTGCTGGTGGGGGCATATACGAAGCAACAAGGAGCAGACTAAAAGCAGATAACGGAGAATACCTGTTGTTTGTGCATTACAATCTAAAGTTAATAAAACAATTAAAATAAGATACAGCAAATAAGTGTTGTTTAAGTTCTTTTTATTTGTTTTAATTTAATCACTCTTCAGCCGAGGTCTACCTTTTTTTGCAATTCTTTATACTTCCTAATCTTTTGCTTTCCATAATATAACTTTCAATGGCGGAACTTCAAATTTTGGACCCGGTTTTTTCAGCATGGTACACGGAATCGGAGACTCAGCATAAACTGGTTCCGGCACATCTCTAATTATTTTGTTGATTCACATGTTTTGTTGATTTTTTTTTTTAATGTAATATAATTGTTATAATTGCTACACAATTTTTTTCAATAGAGATGATTTTTTATGTTGAACATTTTCAATTATTACTGTCATGTTTTTGAAAGTAACCTTGGACACAATCATAGATAGTAAGGCTTGGACACTATCATAAACAGTGAGACCTTGGATATCATAGACAGTGAGACCTTGGACAAAATTATAGACAATGAAACATTGACACAATCATAAACAGAACATGGTAACTTGAGCAATAAGCTATGCAGTTGCCTTGTTCTGCTAATCAACCTAATTTTGTAACAAAGGCCTCCTTATGTGACCTCAACAATTCACATCAAAAGCACTAACAAAGATGTTATGTATGTGCAACATGGCACTGTTGATACTCTGACATTTTACAGCTTTTGATAATACTGAGAGCTGCTAAAAAAAAATAACTATGAAAGCTATTAAACAAAAACCCATGAGCAAATTCAAGAAGATCTAGCAATTATCATCTAAGACATGAAACAATGTAACACAGGTTTACACCAGCTTATTAGTTATAAGCTAAAGAAAGGGTGTGAAGTTGATAAACCAGATTAAAACCTAAAATTAATTAACTCTACTTTTAGGTTATAATTTACAGGGTAATTTTCATAAAAAAATAAAAAAAGGAATTTAACAAATTTTTGTTCTAAAGTTCTTTAAAATAAAATAAAATCATCAAGAATTCTTTTTTTACTTTTTATTGTTACATCAAGATTTTTTTTATTTTTTATTTTTTTATGAATATTACTAAAAACAAAAAATATTACTAAAAAAAAAAAAAAAAAAAAAGACTTCCTATTTTTTAATTACTTTTATTGACACAGTTTTATCACTGTGTCAATAAAAGTAATTAAAAAATAGTCATTAAAAAATAGTCAAAAATAACAAGTATTTTTAATAAATAATATACCTCGTTTTTTATATAAACTTTAAACTCAGTAAAAGAAGTACCAAGAAGTCTTGCTACCCCCTTATAAATATCAAGGCCAAGACATAAAGATGGAAACTTCAACATCAGAATATAGCACAATATCTAAAAAGAACTATCTGTATATAAATAGGAGTCGCTCATAAATTATGTCATGCTTTAGGCAGGGGAGTCATGCTTTAGGGGGTTGGTGTCTTGTGACAACTCATATGGAACTTGTTACTAAAGTGACAAGAAGGGGGAGTCAAAAACGGTTGCATTATGTAATTTATGGACAACCCTGTATATACATTATATATAACTTTTTTTTCTAATTGTTGTATTTGGATTTAAACCAATATAAAATCATCATAAACAAACAAATATTTTGTGTGCAATATTTTCCATCATATTTCTCTATTATATAACAGTGCATAATAGAGATTTTAAAGATTAGCTCTTTAACAAAACTTGTTGATAAAAAGAAAAAGAATTAAAACTTTAACTTTGCTTTTAGATCAAAATGTTTCAGTTAAATCAAAACTTGGTTCAAGTTAAAATAAGTTTAAGTTACCTTTAATTTTAGGTTATAATAACCATTACTTAAATGGTTAAATGCCAAAATATTTTTTTTATATAAGTAAGTTTATACTTTTTGTTTAGGTGTACTGTTAAATCAACTTTTGGTTAGAGGTAACTAACTTTTTAAATAGGGGTTTAACCCATGGTTAAAGGTAACCAAGTTAAAGAGCTAGTTAAATCAACCTCTTATCGAAGATAAGATATTAATAATCCATACTTATAAAGCAGGGTTAAAATACCTAGACTTAAGATGATTTTTAATTAACAACTTCATATTAAAAGTAACTAACAATATAAAAATAAAAACATATTTTAAAGAATTGCCACTAACAATAAAAAAGTTTACTTACTGAAAACTTTGAGGAATAAAAATGAACAAATAATTGGGTAGTGTATTTACTTTTTGGTCCTAATTTTAGATTACTTGTACAAGTTAATTTATTACTACAAGAATAGCTTATATTGCTACTTGAAGTTTCATCTTTTAACATATTTGCATTTGTTTGAAATACATACACTTCACCATCTGCTACCATGAGTTCAAACAACAAAAGGCTGTCATTCTACAAGTAACAAACAATACAAGGTTAAAACTCTGCAAAAAACAAACAATTCAAGGCTGTCATTCTGTAAATAACTAAAAAAATAATCACTCTACTAATAACAAACAACATAAGACTATCATTCTACAAACAAACAAGACTATCATTCTACAATTAACAAACAAAACAAAAAAGACTTCAAAAAATAAAGCTTCTCTATTTATAAAACAATTGAGTCAGAAATAATCATATAATGAATCTAAAAATTTGGAAAAAAAACAACAACAAACAAACAAAAAAACACCAGAATATGAGGCTGTCTTTCTTCATCAATTAGACATATTACTAAAGATTCTAGTGATAAATGTACAACATTCATAAATATAATCTTTTCTTTGAGACTTCCTACTGTAGACCAATTATTTATAGTAAAGCTAAATCTAAAAAAAAATCTATTTTAGCCAGTTTTCAAGAATATTAATATGAAAAATTTTTTTTAAAACATTCAACAAAAATGAAGTATAAATAAATCTTGATAACAATAAAATGTTCTTTTTAAAACTTTTTGAAATAAACTTTAACTTGTTGTTTTAAGTATGGTTGCTACTTAACCATGGTTACTACTTAGTAACTTTTAAAGAGCTTCAAAAAGTTTTTCTTAAACTTAAAAAAACTAAACCTTGTGCTAAGTATATTCGTTCCTTTTCCTTCAATAACTTTGACAACTACAAATATTTTAACAAATATTTCTCTATATCTAGCAATATTTTTTAAATGTTTCATTTTATTAAAAAAAATTGAAAAACTCCTAAAGAAATATTTACTTATGTAATATAAATATAATACAAATATGAGATCTGATACAAAGCTAACTATTGAGCATTAAATTTTACACAAATAGAAAAATATTTAAAAAACAAATTACATAAAAGCTTTTCTTCTAAATCTTCCAAAGAAATAGTAACAGATGTAAATGCTTCATTCACAACCATTATGTGACCACACTCACATTGCGTCTAAAAAAAAAGCATGGAATTTTGCTGACAGTTTTCAATTAACTTTTTTTTTTAATATTTTTTATTTCTCATTTGGGTTAATGAGTTATAAACAAAACAAAAATAATAATTCTTATTTTTACTTTTTTACTTCTTACAAATAACAATTTTTAAATCTTCTTTAAACCTTCTTTTTAAAATAATAATACCTTCTTTTTAAAATAATAATACCTTCTTTTTAAAACAATACCTTCTTTTTAAAATAATAATACCTTCTTTTTAAAATAATAATACCATCTTTTTAAAATAATAATACCTTCTTTTTAAAATAATAATACCTTCTTTTTAAAATAACAATACCTTCTTTTTAAAATAATAATACCTTCTTTTTAAAATAATAATACCTTCTTTTTAAAATAATAATACCTTCTTTTTAAAATAATAATACCTTCTTTTTAAAATAATAATACCTTCTTTTTAAGATAACCACGAAACAAATGACTGACAGCAGTATGATTTTGCTTGATGGTAAACCTAAACACAAAATTTACAGAATGGTGAAAAATTTATCGCGCAAATATATCAAAACATGATTACAAATATAAGCATTAACAAATATCGGTTGTTGTTTTTATTATTATTATAATTATTCTAGTTGATGTTGTTTTTGTTGTTATTATCATTGTTGGTATGACTATTACAAAAACTAAAAATTGGTAAGAAAAAGAATGTTCTTGCAAATAAAAAGCAATGCAGTAGTAATACATTAGATTCTGTAAAAGATGTTTCAAAATTAATGCAAAATATTCTATAACTCTCAATTCTGGGCCATTTAAAGGATTAATTTAAAGGATATATTTTGTTCATTTCAAAGCCTCCCATTGTTTATACAATTTCATAGCTTACTTGTCATAATAACTTGAAGTCAAATCACAGATCCGTTATCATGTCATTGAATGGGAGTTTAAAGATGTTTTTATAAATACACTCCATAAACTAGTACAAACATAAACTTGACCACTAATTGTAGACTCACAAATACAAACATAAACTTGACCACTAATTGTAGACTCACAAATACAAACATAAACTTGACCACTAATTGTAGACTCACAAATACAAACATAAACTTGACCACTAATTGTAGATTCACAAATACAAACATAAACTTGACCACTAATTGTAGATTCACAAGTACAAAGGATTTTACAAAGACTAGAAATAGTTTTAAGACTTTTTTAGCAAACCTTTCATGTTTTGTGCATTTAGGTTTTTTATATCTACTTCTTCATATTTGAAAATATAATAGACAGGCATTAGAATTTATTGATGATAATTTGTTACCTAAGCATATGCATTTGCAACTCTTTTCTTATTAAAGTGTAGCTTTTGTTATTAAAGTGTAGTTTCTGTTGTTAAAGTGTAACTTTTGTTATTAAAGTGTAGCTTTTGTTATCAAATTGTAGGTTCTGTTATTAAATTGAAGGTTCTGTTATTAAATTGTAGGTTCTGTTGTTAAATTGTAGGTATTGCTATTAAATTGTAGGTTCTGTTATTAAATTGTAGGTTCTGTTATTAAATTGTAGGTTCTGTTATTAAATTGTAGGTTCTATTATTAAAGCGTAGCTTCTGTTATTAAAGTGTAGCTTTTGTTAGTATTTTACCAACTTTTGTGCATTATTTTTTTTTGTCTAATTTTTATCATTTTTAAAGCCTATTTTAATTTAAATATAAAAACTAAAACATTTTTTTTGAAATAACATCTTGTTATTAACAAAATACAAACATTTATTGATACAAACTATAGAAAGAACTGACATTTATTATTTCGCATTTATTTTGTTTACACACTTTAGGTACAACTGTACCAAAAGTTAAGTGCATTAAAATTTAAGAATGACTTTAAAAATTTACAAAAAATAATCATAAATCATGTGTAAAAAATATCTTGAAACTAAAACCAATATACTCCATGCAACTTTGACAACTAAATAAAAAATCAGTAACAATTTTTATAATTGCAAATAATAAAAACAATAAAAAAAAAATCTCAAATAAAAAAAACCTGCATTGCTCATAACAAGTCTTCTTTAAATATTTATGTATCTTACAGTCCACTAACTCTTCATGAAGAAGCTCCAACATACTTATTAGTATTGATGATGGACACTTTTCACAAACACACAAATATATGTATATATTTTTTAATATTTAAAAAACTAAGATATATGTAAATACTTTTACGAAAAAAAAAAAAAAAAAAAAAGATTCTTACTTCATCATGCAAAGAAGCAGTAAGTTCATTCACTTGAAATCTAATTTTAAAATACTTCATAACATCATCTCTTTTTTTAACCAAATTATAAGCTTCCAAAAAGAACAAAATTGTGGGGAATTGCTGTAAAAAAAAAGTGTTATTTGTTTATTCTATTGTGATTGAACATTTATAACTTTATTTTTATATTTGTGTGTGTGTCTATATATATATATATATATATATATATATATATATATATATATATATATATATATATATATATATATATATATATATATATATATATATATATATATATATATATATATATATATAGAGTCACACACAAAAAAACAGTTTTGTGTGTGTATATATATATACACATAAAGGTTTAATTGCACTTATGTATCTTAAAAACGTTTTAAATTTTAAACTCAGTTTCATTTTTTTTAATTTTAGTCATCAAAATGACATAAAGGGAGGAGTTAAGTGTAGAAAAAAAGAGTGGAAAATAATAATTTACACAGGTACCCTGAAGGTGACTTTAAGACCATATATCTAGTTCCATAAAATTTTTGTTTTGTTTTTGAAAGTAGTACATTTGTACATTTTGAAACTATCAAAATTTAAATCATTTGTAGACTTTATTTAATTAAGTAAAAAACTTATATTAAATTAAATTTAAGAGTTAATTAAAAATACAGAAACTATTTCTCAAGAATAGAAAAGTAGCCATACTTTGCTAAAGATCATTAGTTTTTTAAAATGCTTTTGCCTATGCTGTATGAAAAAAAGTAATGATTTAAGATACATTCAAACCAAATGCAATAAACCAGGTCCAAAACAAGGAAAAAATTATGAAAATCTTATCAAGAGATTTTTTTGGTAAAACTACTCTGTTGAAAACCCTGATCTATCTAAATTGTTAAGTTAAAATGTTATGTTCTAATTGTTATGTTAAGTTAAAATGTTATGTTCTAATTGTTATGTTAAGTTAAAATGTTATGTTCTAATTGTTATGTTAAGTTAAAATGTTATGTTCTAATTGTTATGTTAAGTAAAAATTTTATGTTTTAATTGTTATGTTAAGTTAAAATGTTATGTTCTAATTGTTATGTTAAGTTAAAATGTTATGTTCTAATTGTTATGTTAAGTTAAAATTTTATGTTCTAATTGTTATGTTAAGTAAAAATTTTATGTTTTAATTGTTATGTTAAGTTAAAATGTTATGTTCTAATTGTTATGTTAAGTTAAAATGTTATGTTCTAATTGTTATGTTAAGTTAAAATGTTATGTTCTAATTATAGAAAAATATAGTGAGTTTAGATAAAACTGATTCAAAAAGAATTTTATTCACCGCTCAAAGTATGAAAGTCTGTTTTATAAAAAAATATAAAAATTAATTATGTTTTTCATCATTATTGTTCTGCTTATAAACATTGTGTTTGCACTAAAACAATAAATTCTTATTACTTTTAGGTCTTAAGTTATTCAAGGTGGGAAATGTGAGTATAAATAGGCATAAAAACAGTACTGAAATAGCAACTCAGCCACCAATGGTATCATGTGAAAATAACACAGATATTGATCATAATCACAATAATTTAAATCTTTGGACAACCATTGAAAATTTTGTTCTTTGCAGAAGTTGTTTTCAACAAATAGGAAAAGGTATTGAACATCCTTGCACAAAATTACATAAGCAAAGTAATTTGATGCATATTGTACAATCCATCTCACCTGTAACTAAAGGAAAAGTTTTATCAACCACAATCAACAATTTAGTAACTCATGACGCAAAAATACCATTTAACACTTTTGGCCCTAAGGCTTATTGTTTCTATTAGAAAAGTTGAACTGAAAACATCTAACTTTTCACACTTAAAGCTGAAACAACTACAATAAGATATTAAAAATTGCATAATTTATATGAGTGAATGGAGGAAAAAAATCTGTAGAGTCTTGTTTTTCTAAAAAGTTAACATTATGTATTTGTTTAATGCTGAGACTATGCTATTTCAGTGTAGAACAGAATACTGGGTAATGATAATAAACTGGAACTGAATAAACAGGCTACTATATATATATATATATATATATATATATATATATATATATATATATATATATATATATATATATATATATATAAACACTATATATGTACTTATATAGTGTTTTACTTAAACTAGAGATTTTAGCTTCTTAAAAAACTATAAAAGTAATATATTATAATAAAATATTATTCATTCATTATAATTTTATATTTTGAATAATTTGAAAGTTGATAGTTTAAATTAAATCATCATCCTCGGACTTGAAGTTGCTTTGTTATTATTTTAAGTATTAAAAGAACTATTCCTGGTCTAATATGCAATAATGTTGATGAGTTTGTTGCAACAGTTTTACAAAAAAGATCTCTTGAACCAGAGAATGTTGATGTTAAGATTGGGGTAGATGGAGGCTATCTTAAGGTTACTTTATCAATTACATTAAAGCCAGAGCTAGAAGCACATTCAAGTGAAAAGAAAAGAGTGAGATATTCTGATGAGTATGCATGTAAAGATTTTAGGTATACTAGTGTTCACGAAACTTTAGTTTTGGCAGTATTACCCTCTATTGATAAAAACTATGCAAACATAAAAATGTTGGATAAATTAAAACTTAAATCTCTCAATTACTTTTTATCAGAAAACCTAAAGGTTTTTCTAATGATGGTTGGATGCAGTCAGCAGCTTCAAAGAATCCTTGTCCATTTCGTGAAACAGAATCACCAAATATGCTGAGAGCTGAGTCATATTCTCTTTTAACTTTTTAAATTTTTACATATAAAAATAACAATATTAAATATTTTGAATTAAGGTTTAGAGTATTGGACTGATCAATATTGAAATCTGTCCATCAAGATTTCAATTCAAGAAATATGAAAGGTAGGACAACACAAAGCCAATTTTAATAAAGTCTTGCAAAGAGCTGTCTGTGTGTACAACACAAGGTATTTATAGGTAAAGGGTTACATAAAATATATAATTTAACTCTAGTTAAATGTAGTGTTTTTCATTAATAAATATTTCCTTTTTTTAAAAAAAAACTATTCTATTTAGAACTTTTTCATTACAAGTTTAAAGATAAAACTATTAAACCATTGTATTCCTGTAAACCTACCTTATACTTTCAATAAAAAAGAAAGTTAACCTTTATGAAATTATAAATTAGTCAATGTTCTAACTAGAAAACCCTAATTGTTATCAGAAGTTATTTATAAATACAATCCTTAAAGTGTCAATCCACTAAATCAAACAACCAAATAAATTGTATACAAATATTTGATTCATTTGTAGGGGCCTTAGGGAGTCAGAGGAGGAAAAAACCTCTAGTTAAAACAAGTCTTTTAGCTTAAATTTAAAAAAAAAAAAAAAAAAGATTCAACTTTTGATAGTTTTGAAATACGCACTTGGACTACTTTTGAAACCCAAAAAAAATTTCATGAGATATATAAGGTCTTAGGTCACCTTCAGGGTACCCGTGTTTACATGGTTTAGGAATTTTTAATCTAACTATTGCACAATGTATCGGCAATAATGCTGAGTCGCAAAAAAAGACTTTAGACTTGAATGTTACAAAAAGATAATTTCTTCCTGGATTTTGGCATCCAGGAGCTCCAAAAACATAAAGAAGCTTATGGAAAACTTTTTTAGAAAAAATATGACTTTAATGTTAAAGGAAAAATCAATTTTTAAACCTAGACTCCCTAAACCTAGAGTCCTTAAGGGACTTTGCATCCCTTGGTGTTGGCATATCAAAGTATTGTATGCAACAAACAATTATCTCTGATATGCGAACAAAATTGTTTCAAAATTGCAAACGATCTGGAAGACTTTGTTCCATCACATAAAGAAAGACCTTTACGTTTTGTTTTTAATGATTTCGCAGTTCCATGCAAAATTGTTGAAAACAAAACGTAAAGGTCGCCGACCAGACTCATAAAAATACTGGTCTTTGTGCATCTATTTCACACTGACCTTTTATATATTTTTTCCTTATATCTATATATTAACTTTTCAGACTTATTTTTAGTTTTTTTTTTCTAGTTTTTTGCCACAAAGTGATGTCACATACGCTAAAGAAGTTTGACTTCAAGGATTTACAAAAAAGCTGAGTCTGTCATTTTTAATAATCTAAGAAGAAGATGATGTAATTTTAGTAATCAGAAATTATCAAGAGAGTGGCAAATCTAGAATCGAAGTTTTAAATTTTCAGCTTGGATAAGACAATGTTTTATGTTTTTTCAATTTTATCAATTTTTTAAATACTAACATAAATACTAAAATTCAAAACAAAACAGTTTAAGCAAAAAGGACTTTTAATTATTAGAAAAATTTTCTTATATTACATCCTGCATGAAACGTTATTAAAGTGGATTTTTTACATTTGCATATAATATATGTGTTTATATATAAAATAGTTAATATAGCGCATTATTATTGCCAATAAAGCTGCACTTAATTAGAGAACCTACTTCAAAAAAAGTTAAATAGTTCCAATTGGTATAAGATTTTATAAATTGGTTTGTTTTTTAATTACATGCATAAATTTGATAGATTAGTGGTTTAATGTGCTGTCATCAGTGCCGTTTAGCAAAGGGTTTAAATTTGCAATATATTTTCAGTTTTTCAATCTGACGTATATATTTATAGCAAAAAGAAAATATAGCAAAAGACTTTTATTTGTTAAAATAAAATTTAAAGTTTTTTCTAGCAACAGTCTTTTCTCTTTTTTTTTGCCTTCACACCAGTACTAGAGTAGCACAACAGCACAGAAGCAGCAGGACTGTCTTATTAAATTTTTTCTTCATTAAGTTTCAGACCATAATTTTTTTAGACTTATTAGAAGTAATTACCTGAGCACATTAACACCATAATCATGACACACACAACAAATTTCTCACGGTGTTTCGATGTTTTTAGAAATTTTTAGCTTTTTTAAAAATCCCTACATTTGTTATTAAATTAAAAAGTCAGTGGAAAGACTCCAAACACAGCTTTTTTGTTTAGGCGCGCTGCAAGCTAACCACTCAGCCATGCTAGCATGTTGACTAATGAAAATTTTTTAATTATATAACCAAAAAAAAGACTTTATAAAATGGAAATAAATGCTATAGATCAAAACTAAGGAGATGCTGAAAATTGCCGAAATGCAATTTTCAAGTAAAACTTGATATATATTTTAGTATATTTTAACATTACATAATATAAAGTTTATGTAAGTTAGATATTTGCATAGACTTTCATTCATATTTTCTAATCAAAAAATATGAAGAAAATATTTTACTGCGACTCTTTCCTGCCATTAACTTGGATGTAATAGCTGCCGTGAGTTCCGTGTTAAACATGTTTGAATGAGCATTGTTAAATTGCTTATTATATTATAATATGATTTTTATATATTTTAGGATTATGAGTTTATTTTTTGTAAAGTAATTAATTTCCTGTATCATAAATCAACAAAATTTTGCTCAAAAGTAATGAAAATCAAATTTTATATTGAACAACTTAATAGAAACTTATTTCTATGTGTTTGACGTGGAACTATTACACCAAAGTTAGTGGCAAAACAGATTTGCAGCAATTTTTTTTATAAGGAAATGTGAATGAAGGTGTATGCAAATATCTAACTTATGTAAACTTCAAACTATGTAATGTTAAACATAACTTCAAGTTTTACAGTTGTTTTTTTTACTCGAAAATTGCGTTGCACCAATTTTAAAGCTATAAAATTGCATAAACAAATCTCTTTAATTTTATTTATAACATTTATTTTCCATTTTATAAAGTTATATTGTACATTTATTTTGTGTTCTAGTGACAAAAGTGGTTAGCTCATTACGCTTTCAAAGTAAAAGATGGGGTTCAAATCCTGTTGTTTCCATCTTTAATTTTTTTTTAATCTTTTCTAATTTTCCAAAATACAAAATAAAACATTTGTAAAGTTGTATTGATATTATATACATAACATATATAAGTATAATATATTCTATAACAAACGAATGGGAAACAATATTTCAAAAAGCTTAAAATTTCTATAAACATCAAAACTGTGGGAGAACTTTTTTGTCATGATAGAGATATTTATATTATGTGATATATAAATATGTGATTATAATTATGATACTTATATTGTAAAATAATTAATTTCCTGGGTCTTAAATTGAACTCAAAAGTAACGAAAATGGGTTTTATTCTGATTAAATTTCAAAAAATGTCACCCAAAACACAAAATTTTAAAAATGGTATGTAAGAAGTATTTGTAGGCAGTAGCAGTATTCCTTTATGCCTCTACAAATTTTCTACGATTGTTATCAAGCCTTTGACACAAACATGTGCATGTCTTATATACTAAATTGGAAAGCTTAAATTTCATGAAAAGCATCCTTTAGAACCAAAAACACAAAAATTAATCCTAAGGATACATCAAATTTTTAATCGAAATACAATTAAAGTTAGCTAAAGTTGTGCAAAAGATATAAAAAGAATTATAAAAGTGCACAATAATGCTTTGTTAAACAAAAAAGTAATCCTAAATAAAAATAGCAACAGAAAATTGTAAACGAAAAAAACAATCCTTAAAACAGCACCAGCATATAACAACATTTCCAAAAAATGCAAACTATGAAATATTTGAAATAAGAAATTTGAAATAACTACACAAGCAAACCAAGAATGTTTATTAACAAAAAATTGATTTCTAAATAAAGTCTTACTTGTCAGGTCAGGTCAGGTTCTGCTACTGGTAACATGTAACCCAGTACATTCTGCTTCATGTCCTGCAGCCTTGTAGCATATGCTTTCTTAGGCAAAGGCTAGGAGAAACCAACTCCAACTTAAAACACCCCTTGCCTTGGGGCTCTTGGTTGAGTAAAGGCTATAGATGGTGTCTTGATAAAAATACTCTTCTTGGGCAGAATGCATCCAGCTACTGTCTTGGCCTTCTAGGCAAAAACAAAGGAGCAAACAGATTCTATCTGCTAACAAGCCTCGCACCCCTTCTTTAGCTATTAGGCTGGTGCAGATGCATTTGTAATACACTGTTTCCAGTTTAGGATGTTGAATGCTGTATCTTCTTGACTCAATGCATGGGTTTTGTTTATGTCTCTGTATTTATAACTAGGCAACTTATTCTATTATTTCATATTGAGAGTACAGCTCTAAAACTCAGTTTTATAGTTCTGAGGCCAGCTGGTAGTCAGGTTTCCCAAACACTGTGGTAACTCTCAAAGAGACTGATTACATCAACAGCTGAAAAATATTAGAGTATTAACAGTACCATGTTGCGCATAAATGGTGTCCCTGTTTGTACTTTTGGTGTGCATTGTCAAGGCAACATTTGGATCCCTTTGTTATGGCTTAGGGTTTATAAATAGTAATGAGGTAATTGCTTGAGCAATTAAACAATGTACTGAGCACTGTCTATGCTTTGAGACAAGTTCTTTAACAAATTTAAAAATTAATAAAGTACCAAAAACTATAAAACACAAAATACCATTGTCATCACCAAGTTCTTTAAACATATTGTTCACTAATGTTCGTGGTCTTTGAAGTAAATTTTCTTCTGTTGAGTCTTATCACTTATAAAGTTCACCAGACCTACTTGCTCTTTGCGAGACCAATTTGAATTCGACTGTCTCATCTTGTGATCTTAGTGTTGATGGTTATCCTCCTTTAATTCATTAACACTCCAATATTCACATGCGTGGGCTGGGCATTTACATTCATAAGAACTCACCCATTTGTTGGGAAACTACATTTAAATCCACAGACTATTCTTTTATGTACTTTCGTTTAGCACCACTTCACTCTATCCCTTTTCTCTTTGTTCTATATCGCTCTCCCTCATCTCGAGACTGCACTCTTCTTGATGTTATTTCTGATCATATTGACCAAGCCCTCTCTCTTTATCCATCAGCCAATATTGTTGTTGTCAGTGACTTCAATGTTCATCACACTGAATGGCTTGGCCCTAGTGTCAGTGACTCTGCAGGCATTAAGGCTCACAACTTTTGCTTTTCTCAATCCCTAATTCAAACAGTCAACTTTCCAACTCGCTTTCCAAATAACCCGAATCATTTACCTTCTCTACTCGACGTATGTCTTGTTTCTGATCCTAGTCAGTGCTCAGTTTCTCCACACTTACCCTTAGGTGCCTCCGATCACGGTTTGATCTCTCTAAAACTATTATCTCATTCTTCTTCATCATCTGAATCCCCCTATCATCGTACCTCTTACAACTACCTTAAAGCTGACTGGGACTCTTTATGTGATTTTCTTAGTGACGCCCTTGGATAGAAATATTTCGTCTTCCTGCTGATAAACATGTCTCTGACATAACTTCATGGATTCAGGCCGGCATGGAATCTTTTCCCTTTCAACAATTCCAGGTCAAGCTTCACTCTTTTCCATGGTTTTCCTCACATTGTGCTACTGCAATTTCCGATCGAAACCGTTACTTCCATATCTATCAGCAAAACAATTCTCCAGAAAACAGACGCCTGTTTATTATTACTAGAAAACATTGTAAAAAGGTTTTGTTTAAGGTCAAAGCCCGCTATTCTCAGATCATAAAATTTTATATTTTATCACAAAAATTAGGCCCTAGTGTTTTCTGGAGAGTCTTTAAAAGTATTAATAATAAGGGCAAATCTGTTATTCCACATCTCTTGTATGGTTTAGATTTTGTCACCTCACCTAAAGACAAAGCTGAATTGTTTGCTAAGAACTTTTCATCAATATCATCTCATGATTTCACTAGTTGTGTTCTACCTGATATAAAAGACCATCAGGTTGATCCATTGCTTGACATTGGTATCACTTCAACTTTTGTATCTAAAGTGATTTCCTGCTTAGACTCTTCTACAGCTTATGGTACAGACAACATACCTGTTATAGTCTTGCAGAAGTATTTTCCGAAGCTGACACCTATACTTTTAAAACTATTTAACAAAAGCTTATCAGAGTCTTGTTTTCCAGCCTGCTGGAATGCAGCATCTGTTATCCCTATTTTTAAAAATTCTGGAGAGCAATCTGATTTGTCTACCGACCGATTTGAATCACTACCGTCCCATAAGTCTTCTTCCTAGATAAAGGTGGAGAGGTTAAGGCCATCGCTCTTGACATTTCTAAAGCTTTTGATAAAGTTTGGCATGCTTGTCTTCTCCTTAAGCTTTCTTCTTACGGTGTATCTGGTAACATCTTTAAGATTATTGAATCCTTCCTTTCCAATTGTAGTATGAAAGTTGTCCTCGATGG